>JAZKJV010007021.1:0-150000 GCA_037367405.1 Ottelia alismoides | reverse complement strand
GATCTGGGACAATTGCACGAATACCCTTCCACAGTGACGTCTCAAAACGAATGTTACGTATAGCATTAATAGAGCAGACCTCGACCCTGTATATGTAGCGTATGAGTCTTGTACATAAGTCCTCCTTGTCGCCCCAGATTCTCACAACCCATTTCAACAATAATGCACGGTTTACCAGCTCCAGCCTCGGCACACCAAGTCCCCCAGCCTCCTTCGGTAAAGTGACCGTCTCCCAATCCACAAGATGCAAGGCACGCCCAACCCCACCCGTCTTGCCCCAAAAAAACCGTCGCATGGTCTTCTCAAGCCGATTACGAATTCCTACCGGAAGAAGCCTAGTAGATAAGAAGAAAATTGGGATTGCTGCCAGGACCGCCTTCACCAGAATCAAGCGCCCACCACGAGAGAGCAAAGAACCCTTCCATCCAGCCAGCTTTCTCTCCAGTTTCTCTACCACGGGTAGCCAGTCAGAAAGATGTAGACGACCACAACCCAAAGGGAGGCCCAAATATTTAATCGGTCTCGTATTACAGGGCATCTTAACTCTTCAGAACAAGCATCCTTTTCTTCCTCAGAAAGACCAAAAGGGATCATGCTAGATTTTTCTCTATTGATTTTAAGACCAGAAAGTTCACCAAATATATCCAAAACCAACGACATATTCCTTACCTCAGCATGCCCCCCCTTCAATAAAGAAAATAGTATCATCCGCATATTGAAGAATCGGAATAGATATGTCCCCCAACGAATATCCCGCCGTGAGACCATGAGCCACAACTTGATTCACCATACGAGGTAAAACATCCCCTGCCAAGACGAATAGGAGAGGCGCCAGAGGGCACCCCTGACGAACACCTCGCTGCGGCTGGAAGTATCCACCCTCGGGACGACCATTCACCAGAACTGAGTAAGATGCAGTGGTGATACATCGCTTCATCCAAGAGATCCACAAATCTGGAAATCCCCTTTTGGCCAACACCGACCATAAGAAACGCCAATCAACACTATCATACGCCTTGGAGAAATCCACCTTCCACAACACCCCATGAACCTGACGTCGTTGCCAGTCTGCGATAATCTCAGAGGCCATAACCAAGCTGTCGCCAATTTGTCTACCTGATATGAAAGCAGATTGAACTGGAGAAATCAGGTCCTGAAGGACCTCACCAAGCCTTTCAGCAAGAACTTTAGCAATAATCAGATAAATAGCATTAGAGAGGGCGATGGGACGGTAATCCTCCACACGTTCGGATGCCTCCTTCTTTTGAAGAAGAAATAACATAGCTTTATTGATTCTATTGAAACCTGCATTCTCCTTGCCAAACTCCTCCAGAACAGCAAAGACATCATCACCCACCACCTCCCAGAACTCATTATAGAAAAAAACAGGAAAGCCATCCGGCCCAGGCGCTCCCTCTCCATTTAGCGAGGAGACAGCATTCTTCAACTCCTCTTTAGTGAAAGGTCTAACCAGGCGCTCGCTCTGCTCGGGTAAGAGGGTTGGAGCCCCTGTTCCCGCCCACCTCCATAGTCTCGGCACCTCCCTCCTTGAGAGCTCATGAAAATAATTCACTATCGCTCTCCCAATTTCCTTTTCACCCTCCACTCTCGACCCCCCTACAACCACCGCACGGATTAGATTTCTTCTTCTCCTTCCGCTAGCCACTGTGTGAAAGAACTTTGTGTTCGCATCACCTTCCCTGATCCATTTCTGCCTTGACCTCTGCTTCCATTCCACCGCCTTCTTCTTATTATCAAGAGCAACGACCTTCATGAAATTCCCCCTCTCTTTCAGCTCTTCATCCGTCAGATCTCTAGAGTCCTCCATCCTGTCCAGCCTCGCAATTCCTTCCTCTGCCATTTTTCTATTCGCCCTCCTGGCTTCTCTTACCTCACGTTTAAACATGCTCAATCTCTTCCTCAAACTGGCCAACTTCTGCGATAAGCACAAGGCAGCCGACCCCTCTCCTTCCACTGACCTCCAGTGATCAGCAACCAGCTCATGGAATCCATCTTCAAGCAGCCATGCCCTCTCAAATCTGAAAAAAGAGCGTGGTGTATCTTCCTCACCACTATCCCAAACCAGAGGAGAATGGTCCGATCTAGTCCTCGGACGAGAAGAAACACCACACATGGGGTATAACTGCATCATCTCTGTAGAGATCAGAAAACGATCTAATCTCGAACGGGATCCAGAATTTCTCCAAGTGTATTTAATGTCGACGGCGTCCAGTACCTCCAACTGCAAATCTCCCACTAGATCCACAAAATCTTGTGAACCATGATCCTGTCCCCCCCGCATTCCTGGTCTGTCGGCCGCGAACAAGGTGACGTTAAAATCCCCAGCCACGATCCAAGCCGCATTAGGGAGAGATTCTCTCACTTCCCGCAGTTCTGCCCAGAGGTTCCCAAGTAGAGAGTGGTCAGTTGGCCCATAAACACAAGAAATCACTATCCTAGATCCAAGACGCTTCACGAGAAGCTCAACCGTCAACACAAATATGCCCCTTTTCTCCGATAGACGGTCAAACAGGTCCCCATCCCAAGCCACAACAGCACCTCCTGCACTGCCCACAGCATTTAGCACAGAGAAGTTGTTCACACGAGTTAGTCCGAGAGACTTCCATAATGAGTCTGGACAGTCACTGAGCTTTGTCTCTTGAAGGAATACGATATCGGCCAACCAGTCATTCAAAAGAGATCCCACAGAACCTCTTTTCTCGGGGTTTCCTAAACCCCGTACGTTCCATGATGCCATCTTCATTTGCAACCAGCATCAATCCCGATGACAGGGATCACCCCCGCCACCTTAGCCAAGTTTAGCTTCTCTGATCTCCCTACGGCCAGCAGAGAATCAACAACAACACTCTCCTCTGTTCTTCTGCATCTCTCCTTCCTTGGTCTGTATCTCTTCTTGCGGTGTTGCCTACCATCTCCCACATCAAGGGCAACCACAGAGTCACCAATTGTTGGTTCTGCATTAGTTGAGAATACCAACGGTATAATGTGATCTATACGATATATTCACATCAAAAAGAGGATCATGGACCTTTTTTTAAGCAAGAGATTATTTAATTTATACTGATAACGAAGCCTTGACTCGATAAAGATAACTCGCCTCTCTTACCCTTCATACAACTCTGTATAGATGATTCTCAATAAATGCACATACCCTCACATTAGAAATTTATAAATTCAACTAAAAGTTAAGTCCGCGCCAGTATTCAAAATACCTCAAATAATACATGTATTGCATTTCTTTCATTCAAATTTCATACCATACAACTACACCAACACTCTACTATCTCGCTATTACCTGGAATAGTTATGTCCAGGAAATCAAAATAATTGCATAATACAGTACCAAGAATTGAAAGGATTGAAACTAGTAAAACAAAATTGACTCCTAAGAAATACCAAAACTAATGACAAGGCATATAATCACGAAGGCGCTGAATGAATAATAAGAAGGAGCAACATGCTGCTCCCTAGGCCCTTCTCGCAAAGAAGAGGTAGAAACTGAGCTCCATGCCTTCTTCTTCTTGTTGTTGTTGCATTTGGACTGACACTCAACCTTAGACAGAAGACAATTATACAACTATATCTAAGTGTATGTATTGGTAGCTAGGTTAATGGCCCGACAAGGTCATCTTGTTTAGGAAATATGATATGAATTTGAGAATATTAATATATGTTTTTAGAAGGTATATGATTAATATTGTCGTCCAATAGTTGAATTAGAAATCTACTTAACCTTAGATGCATACAGACAAATATGGGAATATTTTCTTTGGGTTAATCAATGTCTTCTTTGGAAGATGCATGAGAATTGAGATACTCGAGATTGATGCAATCATAGTAGATTATATAAGGCTCTTTCATTCCGAGTGAATGATGAAATGGGATGGGTTTTTATGACTCCACTTCTTAACAAAAGTATGAGATTTAGTTGGATTAAATCTCAGTTCATCAAACCAAATTAAGTTCCAAAGAGTTGGAAATTGATCCAAAAAAGTTCAAATCGATTTAAATCATTAGTCAGAAAGCTCAAGTGGTTGTTATCCTAATATTTGATTTAGTTTGAAATCAAGTCAATGTACATGGTATATACAATGTCTACTAAACTTCAATGTATCTAAGATTGTTACTTATGAGGGATCTCGACTCGATTAGAAATTCAATATCCATGGAAAGTGGTATCTCAGATTTCAATATCTGAACTATGATTCAAAATATTTATTTATCCTATAATAATGAGAAGCTATTTAGAATTGAATTCTCATGGATTGTGGATAGCGCCCTCCATAAACACTATATAAGGAATATAAGTGGGGATAGCATGATAAAAATATTCGTGTGCCACTAGCTTATTAAACAAGTATGTGAATTCAATTCGCAATTGATAGGATTATTTATGTGAAATTGATTCCCATAATTTATGATGAATGCATTCATCTAATTTAATGTTCTTTTGTAACTTAGATGATTGAAATCAACCCCATCAAATTAGGAAGAGATTGATTTAAGATTTGACTCTAGCCTATTGGTGCCTCCCACCCTTTTATAAAATACAAGGTAAGCAACCACCTATTGTGATCTAATGCAAAGTACCACATGCTGAGCCTCATGAGAGAAATCATCATATTATGTACATGAAAAGCATCCATATCTAAATCTAACATATGTAGATTGTGGTTTGTTGTGGTTTATCTTCCGTGGATGGCTTTTTCCACGAGGAATTTACTTTGCACAAGGATGTGTTTCTCGTGGTGCATGGGTAGTTGGACCTAGTGACTGTAAGGAATGAGCATGCACCCTCGAATCCCCAGGTATAAGCCTACTTGGTCGTGATCCCATGTTGCGTTGACTGGGTGACATGTAGTACTTGGTGCCCGATGTGTTTATGGAGATCGTTAGATGGAGCAGAATGCCAGGTTGTGTCAATGGTAGCCTATATTTCACCTTCATACTTAGTTAGTACAAGAAGACGATTGGTATTGATCACACTAATTTGTCTCCTCGTATTAGTCCTATGAGGGAAGTTCTAGGATGTGTTTAGCAAAGTAGGAGATTAGTGTTGGTTTCTTGTACTTAGAGAAGAACAAAGATGGTCGTAGGTTCTTTTGTCTATTTGGAATTGAATGGTTGATCCGACTAGTTGATGATCTTGTGCTTGGGCTTGTGCCCTATTTTATCGTGGACCTTCACCACTAGGTGATGATCCAGAAATTGATGGATTTTAATTCTTAATGCTAAAGTGTGAAAATACATCATTGTGACCCAGACAATTCCTGAATCAGTCAAAAATATTTTCTTATTTTAAGTAAAGAATGTGTTAATTATTAACCTGGTACAACTCACAAGGTCGAACACAAGGAAGCAACGGTTTTATGAGGGTTATTAATTCCTAAAAATCAACCAAGGAAAGTTTTCTTTTTTTTCTCTTTCTGTTATTTTTATGTATTTTTTATGGATTTTTAAATTTTTATTGTTTTATTTTTAATTTTTTTCTCTTTTAAATTTTTCAAAGAAAACAAATAAAATAAAATAAGAAAAGGAATGAGGTCTATTTATGATTTTTATGCATATTTTAGATGCTTTTAGGCTTTAAAAATGGATAAAGTGTTAAAATAATGTACAAAGACAAAGTAAGCTATTATTTTGGATTTTAAAATATAACACAAAATAAAAGAACTAGTAATTAAGTCCCAAAAGCAAATTTTCAAGCTTTAAAACAAACCCAATTATGCATTTTCCTAAAAAAATTCTGAACTTATATGAATTTTTATAGTTTTTCTATGTTTTCAATTATTAGGGGTTCCTAAAAGAATTTTCAAACAAAATTTATATAGGTTATAAAACTAATTAAAAGACATAAATCTTAGTTCTTTTATCATATTTAAATCATTTTTCGAAGTTTTATGAGTTTTGTAGTGTAAATAAAGAAAATTTTAAATGTTTTTGTATTTTAAAATATCAAATCAAAATATTTTTAAAACCAAATTTACTTAAGATGAATCAACTAAGCATGAGTTTTATGGAATTTTGTTAGCAGTGTAATTATTTATTTCAAGCAAAACAAGCAAGGAAATTAAATCCAGAAATAAAAGACCTAATTGTAATTATTGAGAAATTCCTGAAACTAAAATAAGAAACAAAACCAAGGGCTATTGGCATAAAATTCACAAAGATACATGATGACTCATGTGTCCAGCGATCACAGGGGTACAATTGCAAATAAAGTAGACTCAGAGGATAAATGTGCAATTATTTCAGTGTTGTATATACAGATGAACGAGTAAAATGCAAAAAAAGCGGGGTAAAGCACAATTTCATCGGATATTTTATCGAATGCACGTGATGTGCACATGAGCAGTTGGGCGGTGGTGTTCATGGGGTCGACGCGTGTCTCGATCTGGTACCTCAGCTCAAACTTTATCTGAGGGTTGTTGTAGCATCTAGAACATGTGTTTATTCTTCCCCAATCGTATGGGGCAATTTTTTAGGCAGAGGACTCGAATGTTGATTGATGAATACCAGATTCATCTACTTTATTTATTTATGTTATCTCTCTTACTTAAGAAAACCAATAAAAATCACTAACAACTAACACTAATTAATTCACATTGTGCTATAACTAATTACCTATAATTATTACATATCATTATTCCTATTATTCTACTATTATTTTATGTGTTGATTATTTATTAAAAATCCAATAATAATTATATTAATAATCTACATAAATAATTTAACCTCATTTATAAAATAAAAATCTAAGAAAATAAGAAAAGAAAAAATTAAGTATTTTTTTACTTTAAATTATTTGCAAAAAATATTTGTTATATATATATGAATTTATTTCTCTTTGGATTCATTGAGATCTACAACTTTCTTGTTCATCATTTTTCTAACTTTGATGCTAATTATTTATTATTGTTTTTTCATTCTTTTTTTTCTAAATTTCTTAATTCTGATTGGGCCACGTGGCACCTTCAGATCATGTTGCAAGGCACGCTTATGTTGATCCACCTGCTTCTCTCTTGAACTGTCTGATCATCTTGATCAAACGACCTTGCTTCCATCACTCACAATGCCCTATGGACCCTTTGATCTTTTAGATCTGAGTGATTTGGTCCGATCAATCGTTTTGCATATCCAATTGTCTGATCAGATGATCACGCACTTGGGATTTCATCCCTAACCTCTGTCTGCAATCCCCATGCAGAGCGAGCATAGCCAAACCGCCCAACTTCCTTCTTTTTCTTTGATGAACCCGACCATGGTCTAGCTTCAATCCCAACTCTTATGTCTTCACCAAACCTCCCTAACCCACACCAACCACTTAATTCACATTAACCCTAACTTCTCTATCATTGGTGGTAATTATAACTTCCGTGAAGTCCATTCAAACCACCATCATCTTCCTCCTCAAATACTCCATCGTCGATGCAAAATAAACTCATCCATCCTTACAGGAAGCATCTTCCAGCCCTCCCCTTCACTCTGTGACAAGGGATGGAGGGTATGTTGAGGCGATGATAGAGATTAGCTTCTGATGCGACCCATGGAAAACTACCATGCCATGATCGCTTAGCTCAACCATTTAAGCTTTCTTTTCTAGCTGGGGAGATTAATCGATGACCTCGAGGCCATGTCTAACGTCAAGCAGAAGACAACCCGTTACATTTCAGGCGATTTAGCTTCAAGGTAAATTTATTTCTTTTATATTTTGGTTCCTCGATTTGTTGTAGATCATAGGAACACTTACATTGATCTTATCATCCCTTAACCTTCAACGTGTTCATTGATGCACGATGGAGGTCTCGATCATGTCTTCCCTTCTTGAAGATCTCCTCATGCTCTACCCCTTTTCTTCCCCTATATCAGGGAAGAACCCATCGAGCCTCCACTCTTCTCATTCTTAGGCTCTCACTCACCTCACCTCCGCATGCACACTCTAAGTAGCGCTTTGGCTATATATCTCTAACAATTGCAGGTCACTCATGCATCAATGATTGGATTTTTTGGGAGGTATCTGATCTGGAGTGTCATCGCCGATGAGCTTGGGTCAACAACTGCTTCCCAAGCATCACATATCTTCACCGACCATTCATCATCTTCGTGAGGTGATTGCACATCTTCTGAGCACTTTAGATGACATTTAGGAGACATGAGTAGGAGTGGAGCTCTCATCGAAGCCCCACCTTGTAGATGCAAATCGAGGCGGAGGGAAGAGGATCACAACATATAGTTACCATCGGATGAGCCCTATTTGCCGTAATTTGACGTTCCTCGATGAGCCACGTCTCCATATCCAACCCTGCAGCTATGGATCGGACCGAACCACCATCCAAAGCACAGCATCATGACATGTGACCCAAGCCATGAGCCTTCAACCCGAGCTTGGGTTGCATGTGATCTTCACGTATGGGTTTGGGAAAATTGTAATCCAGTCCCCGTCAGCTTTCCAAAATTGCAAAAATACCCTCGACAAGGGGTTCTCATTAAAATCATCGGTTATTTTCTATATTTACATTTTACTCCATGTAGGGACCTAATTGTAAGGTGTTATTTATTTTTTATTGTATTTATGCCCCTAGATTCAATGTTAAATAACTTGAACATGTGATACGCAATCGATGTGATTTCAGTGTCATTGCGAAGCTTAAATTATAATCTTTATGATAACATGTTTGAATCTCTAATAAAACCTTCAATTATTTATCTATTTATTAGAGATATGTTATTTTCTATATTCTTTATATTAAATGAACTTAGGCTTTTCATTTGGACTTTGATTATATTCCAATATTTGCTTGAGTTGATTGTGTTAATTAAGGGCATAAACTATGTATTTATATGTGAGTTTCTATTTATGTTCATTCTGTTTGTTTTTTTATTATTTAATTTGTCCAAAAATCTCATAAAAAGCAATCTGATGCATTTATCATATGTGATCTATTTTACATCACATAGTTGTTTCTTTTGACCTACATGATTTATCGATTACTTAACATTAATATAAATAATTAATTGACTATGTTAACAACTAGTGTCCATGTGTTTGGCTCTGGACTTGCCCATGTAAAAATTAAAATCGAGAACTCTTCATAGATATCTTCTCTCAGTTGTGAGTGATTGTTGATTGGTCCATGCTACAACGAGTGCATGTTATTTTAATTTATTGACGATTCATCAAATGGCGTTGTTGCCAGAGACACATCTTCATTGATATGATTAATTTTAATCTAATATTTCCATTAAGTTAATTATTTATTATTTAGGTCATAGTTGTTTATGTTGTTTTGATGCATTATTTTTGACTTATTGCTTGTGATGTATCTTAACTTGATAATTCATGATCTCTTTTTAACCATTTCTCTTCAGTGTCAGGGCCCATAGAATCAAGGACGCTTGGAGACCTACGGAGGCAAGTGATCAAGTTTGAAGTCCCAACTGAAAGAAGACGCGGGAAACCCCTTCGAGAGCATGAAGTTTATCAAGCTGCTTTGTTTATCATGTGGTTATGTTGTATATTATTTGTATATGGACTTGGACATTATCATTTTGCATGATGAGTCTATTTCACCCTTGTTTGGGTGGGACTCAAGACTTAGGATTTAGGTACACAGCTCTTAGAGCTATTTTTGATGTCTTATTCTTTGTGCTTGAATCATAACTTAGGACACACTAACTTATCTTAAGAGATTCACACATCTTTATGATTCATGAGATGCACATAAGATACATTTGACTTAACCAATTTTTATCAAATTCTATCCAGCTAATAGAACTTGTGCTTAGGATATAGATTTTTATTGACTTGCATTCATTTAGTTATTCATTTTTATTCAGTCTCGCTTATGCATGAAGAGAGCTGGGATGAATGATGTATCGTTGACATGAGATGCATCATTATTTCTCGTGTGCATTGGCTTTGATTAAAATCCTACCTTAATTTATGATTTAGGAAATTTAAAGGAAACGAGACTCGCCGATAGATGATGTTTTATGTGCTCAATAATAAATTCAAGTGATAACCAATCTCTTAAAATTAGAACTATTCATGCAAGTTGACCTAATAAAAATGGAGTTAAATTCACCTTGTTTTAAGAGAGCAAACCCCTCATTATTTGCTTGTATATTTTTCTTAATGAGTGATTGAGGATGTATCCATAGGATAGTGTCCAAATCCTACTTAAACAAGCTCGTAATGGACTCGGATTTTGTATTATCACCAATAAAAGAGACAAGATTATTTGACCATAGTTTGTGATCTTAATGTCTGTGTTGGTGAATCAATTGGGATTGCTTGAACTTGGTTGTGATTCTTTCTACCTCAAAAAACCCTAAAACTCCATTTCACATCTCCTTAGATTCATCATCCAATAAGATTCAGCTAACCTAAATTGTGCATGGATCCCCTCACCTTTAGTTCTGCATTCTTATATTTAGGCTACTTTTCAGTCTAAGATTGGGGAGACCAAGTTTTCTTTGATTGTTCACCTCAGGTTCTTTATTTTATTAATATATTTTTTTACTTAAACTAATTCTCAGCTTAAGTATAGGAGATTCGAGTCCATGTATTCTACTGATTTATTCTTTTTAATTCATTCATACGCTCTATCTTCTTGATTCAATTCTTGTATATATACACCCTCATATTTAGTAAGAATTATGGCTTCATATCACTTTGTGCTACGAGGACATAACACCATCTAAGTATCGGGGGATGTATCATATATACTTTAGCCATAGATCATATTTTATTTTATTTTCAAAATTTTTTTGGGCTACTAGTATCGTATTATTTGGAACTGATTTCTGTAGAAATGATTTAAAAAATTTATATGTCTATTTGACATGGTTTTCAAAAATATTTTACATGGTTTATAAAGATATAGTTACATATTTTGAAAAATCATTTATAAAATATTTTGAAAAACCTATATCTATGTGGCATTGTCTTGAAAAATGTTTTACATGGGTTTGAAAAAATGTGGTTTTACTTGTTTTGAAAATCTTTGTAAAATGTTTAAAAGTCTATAATTGTGTGACAATGTTAATAAAAAGTTCTTCAAATTATTTTAAACTTTAAGGGTGTAAACTGAGATTGACGAATTATATTGTAATTGAGTCTAACTTTCTAACCTTATTCAAAAACCAATAAAAATCAGAAAAAAAATAAAATTTCGTTAGTATTAATTCTGCCTACTAGACTTAAAAATGACTAGTTGCTTTCCATTGAGGAAGTATGATCTCCCTTAGTAGAGTGGGCGATTAAAATACAATGTGTATGGCATCATCTTAAAGTATTGTGAGTAGTCATCTGACGGTCCATACTTACACCCATACTGGGTGAAAGTAGATGCAACTAGTCATATGAGTTTAGGCCAGTCGTTGTTCCTATAAAGAAGCTATATATATAATTCACAAAAAAATATTAACTTATTAATTTGGTGTTTTTCCCTAACATTTTCACTTTGCACTCAAGGCTTGTTGAGATCTTTAACACTCAATTTATGAGGTCCATAGACTTAGAGTTTACCAGTCTTAATCATTAGGGTCTTATACTTAATAATTCAAACTTCCCTAGTTAGAAAGATTTGCATTCTATATTGCATGCTCAGCCTCCTCTTTAAAGAATATGAGCATCACTCGCTTGCATGACTGCGTTCATGATTGAGATGAGTTGAGATTTCACTTGAGAAACTAGGATTTGATATTCAAGTTTGGACATGATTTTATGATGCTCGAGGATGTGATAAGATTAATAAAGGTTTCATGAAACTTGAGTGTCAGCATCTTAGCCAGTATGGGACATGGTTCTCATACTAATCTCTCGATTAAAACCTAAGTGCCATGGTGTGATATCATTAAACTAAAATGTTGATTAGTGCACGCCAATCATTAGTAAAAGTAGTGGATCTAGCCAAAAAGAAAAGAAATAAAAAACAATGATGAAAAGAAAAGCTCAACGTATTACAAAGTTACAATTATATGAGCTTACACCAAAGGCGAGTGCTCCCGAACTTTAAGTGTCCAGTACGTTGGACCAAAATATTAGGATTTTATGAATCAGGATAATACCTTAGAAAAGGCTCCACATCATAAGTGATATAAGTCTAGGTTTAGAAGGTATATTAGATACTCAAAAGAGACACACTCTGGTGCATTTCCAGGAAAACAAGTGCAGATGATTCAACTTATTTTAATGGACACACTAATTGGCAAACAAAATTAAATTGTGTTTAGTTAATAAGGCACTTGAGAGACACCGTTTTCCAATGAGAGACAGAGAAGAAATGACACCATCCTTATACCTCCATTATATGGACTATCATCCACACTTTGAAGTCTGATGAACTAAAGAGATGGTGGATTGAAGCAATACTAGATTTGATTCCTATTTTTAAGGCTTGGGCCTTTATTAGAATCTCTTGTATTGAAATTTTAGATGGCATCTCGACTCTACCCCTGTGAATGCAATCAATACCTTAATGTCATACTCCTTACTATACATGTATACATTAAAAGTCTGATGATTAGAGTAGTTGAATTCCTTTTGATTAGGACCTGGTTCAACTTAGAGTCTTAGGATCTCTAC
The DNA here is from genome assembly GCA_037367405.1 of Ottelia alismoides. Classification (NCBI taxonomy): domain Eukaryota; kingdom Viridiplantae; phylum Streptophyta; class Magnoliopsida; order Alismatales; family Hydrocharitaceae; genus Ottelia; species Ottelia alismoides. The sequence goes on along the minus strand of JAZKJV010007021.1, from coordinate 137,390 downwards.
AACTAAGTGTTTTGATTCTCTTAAAGCCGTGTCCATTCACATACACATGTCAGGGAATTCACTAATTAATCTAACTCCTTAATTGATTATTTATTTATCAGCTCGAGGACAAGCTTAGCTTAAGTATATGGGGGTGATGAATACCAAATTCATCTACTTTATTTATTTCTATTTTCTCTCTTGCTTAAGAAAACAAATTAAAATCACTAACAAATAATACTAATTAATTTGCTACCCTGCCATAATGTGACGTGCTTCCAATACCAATAAAAAGTAACCCATCCAATAGTATTTAACATCCAAAAAACTTCCAAATAAAATGTGTCCCAAGCTGAAATATCACAAGTACCGCCGCACCCTGGATCGTCGCAAGGAAAACTATAGCTGAAATCCTTTTTATATGGCATTAGCTTGGAATCACACGCATCTAAAGCACCTTTTACTAAAATCAATGTAGTTGTATGTAACCCTAGAGCAATAGCATGATGAACCAAAAAATCCCCAGGACCTATTGTTAAGAAGAGTGAATTACTACTCTCATTAACAAAATGGACTCCTCATTCATTAGATAGAGAAGATGGCCAAGATTTCGTGATTCACTACCGAACCTATTCCAATTCCAACAGCGCGGACTCGGATGGTGAGTTACCTATAGTTATTATATATCATTATTCCTATTATTGTGATGTTATTTTATGTGTTTATTATTTATTAAAAATCCAATAAAAATTAGGTTAATATTGTACATAAATAATTTAACCTAATTTATAAAATTAAAAATACGAAAAATAAGAAAAGAAAATAAAACTAAGTAATTATTACTTTAAATTACTTGCTACTATATATAGATGATTTTGTTTCTCATTGGGTCTACATGAAAGTTGTAGATATCATCGAAATCTACAACTTTCAAGTTCATTACTTTTTCTAATTTTGATTCTAATTATTTATTCTTGATTTTTCATTATTTTTTATATTTTTCTTAATTCTGATTGGGCCACGTGGAACCTTCAGATTCTGCCATGTAGCCCACTTATGTTGATCCACCTGCTTCTCTCCTAGACCATCGGATCATCCTGACCAGATGACCTTTCTTCTGTCACTCACAATGACCTCTAGACTCTTTGATATGTTAGATCATGGTGATCTAGGATGATCACTCGCACTGCATCTCCAACCATTTGATTAGACGATCAAACGGAACCTCCGTCTGCAACCTCCATGCGAGGCGAGCATAGCTAAGTCACCCAACTTCCTCCCTTTTCTCCGATGACCCCGACCATTGTCTACCATCAATCCATCCTTAACTTCTTCTCCTAACCTCCCTAACCTACGCCAACTACTTAATTCATGTTAACCCTTACTTCCCTATCATTGGTGGTGGTTGTAACTTCCGTGAAACCCATTCAAACAAACATCATCTTTCTCATGAAATACTCCATCGTCGGTGCAAAATCAACATGTCTATCCTTGCAAGAAGCATCTTCCAGCCCTTTCGTTCACTCTGTAATAGGGAATGGAGGGTATGTTGAAGCGATGATAGATATTAGCTTTTGTTGCGACCCATGGCGAACTACCATGCCACAGTGGCTTAGCTTGGTTGTTTAAGCTTTCTCCTCCGACTAAGGAGATTAAGTGACAACCTAGAGTCCATCTCCGGCCTCAAGCACAAGCCAACCCATTCCATTTTAGGTGATTTAGATTCAAGGTAAACTTAACTTTTATCTTTAGGTTCCTTTATTTTTTGTAGATCATAGGAACATTTCCGCATCAATCTTGCCATCCCTTAACCTTCATCATGTTTCATTGATGCATGTTGGAGGTCTCGATCACTTCTTCCCTTTTGTAAGATCTCCTTATGCTCTAGCCCCTTTCTTCCCTTGTATCGGGGAAGAACCCATCGAGCCTCCACTCTTCCGTACACTTAGGCTCACTCACCTCACCATCACACGCACACTCTGTGTAGCGCTTCGATTATATCTCTCTAATAGTTGCAGATCATTCATGCATCAATGATCAGACTTTTCAGGTGGTCTCCGATCTGGAGTGTTGCCGTCGACAAGCTTGGTTCAATAGCTACTTCACAAGCTTCACATATCTTCACCAATCATTCATCACCTTCGAGAGGTGATTGCGTGTCTTTTGGGAACTTCAAATGACCTTCAGGGGCCAAGAGGAGGAGTGGGTCTCTCATTAGAGCCTCACCTTGTAGCCCCTAATCGAGGCAAAGGGAAGAGGATCACAACATGTAGTTATCGTCGGATGAACCTTATTAGGCATAATCCAAAGACCCTTGATGAGCCACGTCTCCAGATCCAACCCTACAGTTACAGATCGAACCGAACCACCAGCCAAAGCGTAGAACTGTGTCATGTGGCCCGAGTCATGAGCCTTCAACCCGAGTATGCGTTGTACGTGCTCTTCACGTGCCAACTTAAGCTAATTGCAATCCATCCCTACCGAATTTACAAATTTGCAAAAATACCCCGCCAGGGGGTTTTCATTAAATTCATCGACTGATTTTCTATAATTACATTCTAGTGTCTGTAGGGACCCATATTTAAGGTTTTATTTATTTTTTATTGTAGTTATGTCCGTGGATTCAATGTTGAATAACTTGAGCATGTGATATCCAATCAATGTGATTTCAATTTCATTGTGAAGCTTAAATGATGATCTTTATGATGACATGTTTGAATCTCTAATCTTATCGTTCCATCTTCTACTTTATTTTGATATTATTTGTTGTTAGAAAATAAGATTGCAGAAGTGGAATGATAAACAGAGCATAAAGTAGAGATATAAATTTGACACAAAATTTTTACGCGGGACTCTACTCCCTAAGGAGTGGGATGAAACCACAGGAGAATGCCTCAAATGGATGATAGTCTATTGCTTTTCTCACTGGATACAATGGGTGTGGGGGTCTATATACAGCCCCCACTGAGTCTTTATATCCCACAAACGCTATATGTAGGACTAAACTCTGGATAAGGTAAATGGATCTTGGAGAGATCAATTTACCAATCTTCCACATAAGTACTTCAACACTCCCCCTCAAGATGAAGCATACAATGCTCAGCTTGGATAAACAGAAAGAAAACTCAACTCATGTTACATGACTCTACATACAATATCAACTCAACACGCACAACTGTCAACTGTTGTCAAGGATGTTGCTTCTCATGTTGTATAGGTGAGGAGGATGAATGGGCTAGAGTGTGAGCGAAACTGGATCTCCTCGTCGGAGAGAATGTGCTATGTACTATGCCTGTCAGAGACACTACAACTAAAATGGGTATCCTCGTCGGAGTACTTTGTCCCACCACAACATGTGGACAACTGCTCCATCTCTGAAATGACCGAACTGAAATGTTGTGGAGTGCAATCCTGGTCGGTGTCCATGGTCACTGGAGAATGGAGTCTGAAGATTCTCCTCGTCAGAGAACTGGGTCTCTCCCATCTAGCTCAGAGAATGGAACTCTACTCTGGAGTCCCTATGAAACCACATGAAAACCCTAGCCCACATGGCATTGGGAATGGGATCTCTGATATGAAATCCCTATGGATCACATGAAAACCCTCTTATAAAATCATTGAGAGTAAAACAACAGCAAAAATGAAAGAATATAATCAAACTGCAAGCGGCGGAGAATCTTTAGACACTACGTATCTTAGATGAGTGAAGGTATGACGAATCACAGAGTTCACTGACGTTAGGGCTGGCTATTGAGTCACGGCTCGATGCTCCATGCTCGGGCTCGGGCTCGGCTCGATAAGGGCTCGTGAGCTCGACTCATTAGGCTATTGAGTCGAGCCCGAGCCAGATTTTTAGGCTCGATAACTTAACGAGCCGAGCCCGAGCCGAGCCTTGCTCGACTCGATAACTCAAGAAGGGGCTCGATAAGAATTATATTATATATATACATAATAAAAATCAATGGGAAATCGGGAATAGTATATGCAGAACCCTAACCACCGTAACCCCTAATCCCTAATTCCTACCCAAACGATACCCCCACCGCCTCCATTTCCCCATCTCCACAAAGCCTCCTGACTCCTCCACCCAACCGACCGACTCCCTCAGCAAACTACACCCTCCCTCTCCAATCTCCCCTACGCAGCCGATGTCACCATCCCCAACCAACCCGCGCTACGGGCCGTGATCGCCATCCCCGACCGCTATGCACTTCGATCCGTGCAGAGTGCAGCCCACGGTCGCCCTCGAGCCTACTCGACCCCCTCCGGCCTCAGCCTTAGGCCTACTCAACCCCCTCAGGCCTACCTACGGAGGCTACAGCCCTACCCGACCCCCTCAGGCCCCAGCCTTCTCCTCCAGAAGCTGCAGTGTGCAGCCCATGGTTGCCATCCCCGACCCCCCAGGCCTCCCCACCACCAACTGCAGCCTACGGTCGCCATTCCCGACCAACCCGCGCACCTCCTTCCGTCGTGCCTTCATCCCCGATCGAGTCCTCTCCTCCACAGCAGGTGTGTTGCCGCTGATATTTCCATTACATCGAAAAGATCAATGCTTGGAGTCAACGCTTGAATTCAGGGAAGTTTTGGGACATAGTTAATGGTCAAGGGTAGAAAGGGTGAAACCTTTGGCTCTCATTTAGGCCCTTTTGTTAGTTTGTTTTATCATGTAAGTTATGATGTTACAACTTACAAGAATATTCATCACATGGTGGCAATCCTTATTCTGAAAAAATATGTAGGCAACAAAGAATAGGTGACAATATTGTTGGAAATAAGACAAGAAAAGTCTAAACAAATGCATAAACATTTGACTAGCAAAATTCATATCCGTGTATATTTGTGATTGTGCGATTATTATTTTGTGATTGGACTATATTATACTTGTAGTTTTATTTGTATTGATAGACATGGTATTGCCTATCTTTTATTTACCATTTTCTAGGTATAACATATCCTGACTCAGATCTATCGCTTGACATGGATAAAGGGAAAGCAATGCAACAATATCAACCAATTGACCAAAATGTAGGCGATTTATAAATTTCTAAAGTTCAACTCTCATTTCTTGCTCTTGAAATATGTGTGTGTTCTAATAATTATCAATTTTTTGGATTCTTTAAAAATAGTGTATAATGACAAACAATCTGGAAATATGGATATTCAAGAATCAAACGATCTGCTGTAAAAGATATCACTGAAAATCAGTCAATTAGTAACAGTGACAGTGATGTTCCCGATGTTACTGTTGAAACAAAAAAAAAGGAAAAAAAGATCTAAAGTTTGGAGTGAAATGGTAGAGACCATAGAAAATAGAGTTCTCAAATCCAAATGTATTCATTGTGGTAAAATATTTTCTGTTACTAAAGGAGGTCCTACTAGCACACTTGGTAGACACTTGAAGTATAAATGCCCCATCAAGTTACGAATGAAGGGACAAAAGCTCTTGCAGTTTGGAAAAAATGCAGCAGGAGAATCCTCCCTAACTGTTCAGAAATTTGATTAAATGCATTTTAGAAGACTGGTAGTTGAATTGATCATAGATGTAGAGCTGCCATTTTCTATTGTGGAAAGACATAGTTTCAGAAGGCTTATGTCTTACGTACGCCCTCAATATCTGCCATATTCTCGTCAAACTGCTAGGTTGGATGCTATGAATGATTATGAAGAGCGAAAGATTGGCAAAAAATAGTACTCAACCATTAATAGTAGATTTAGCTTTACATCTGATTTCTGGACATCAAACCAAAATAAGAGTTATTTGGCTTTAACATCTCATTACATTGATGATTGTTGGAATTTCAAAAAAAGATCATTGCATTTAGAGAAATACCTTCACCTCACACAGGGGACATACTAGCTAATTTTATACATAATATTTTGAAAGAGTGGTCTCTTGATACGAAGGTTATGTGTATTACATTGGATAATTGTAGTGCAAATAATGTCTTGGTGAGAAAACTAAAATATCTTCTACTGGAGAGTGGTGGCTTGATTTGTAATGGTTCATTATTCCATGCACGATGTGCTGCTCATATCTTGAATCTAGTTGTCCAAGATGGATTGCGAAATATCAAACCAGGTCTTAAAAAGATACGAGAGAGTGTCAAGTTTCTTAAATATTCACCAGCGAGGCTTCAAAAATTTAGGTACATTATTGATAATCAACAATTAGGCACAAAATTGAAAGGATTGGTTTTGGATTGTCCTACGCGTTGGAATTTAACATACGAGATGTTGAAATCAGCACTTTTATTCAAAAAAGTGTTTATTGAATAGAAAGTTTGGGAGCCTTCTTATACTGATTTACCAGAGCCAATTGAGTCGTTAAATGCAAAAGTCATTTGTGATTTGTTAGAGGTATTTTATGATGCAACACATGTATTTTATGGTGTTCAATATCCTACCTCTAACAATTTTTTGTTCCACATTGCTAATGTAAATGAAACATTGATGAATGCAGAAGATGGGTTATTTCCTCTTCCATCAATGTTAGAGGACATGCATGTAAAATTCCTTAATTATTGGGGAGATTGTGATGCATTGAATTTGATGTGTATTGCTGCAATCCTAGATCCAAGGGGCAAAACAATGCAGTTAGAATATATTTTTGATCACTTGTATAAGGATATGGATATAGAGTTACAACTTCGTAAGATTTATGATACATGTCATGATGTTTTCAAGTTTTATGAGAAGGCACATATGGATCTTAGTTCGAAGGATTCCTGTCGAGATCAATCAGAGGAAAAAGAAAAGAGTTCGACTTTTAGTGCAAGAGATAAACATCGTTAATTCCTTTCTTCCCTCAATAAGAATCGAGGTGCACAAGAAGAAAGAATGTCGGAACTTGGCATTTACTTAAAAGAAGGATGTTGTAAAGATAGTGATACATTTGATATCTTAGATTGGTGGAAGGTAAATTCTGAAAAATATCTCATTCTTTCAAAGATGGCAAAGGACATACTTGCAGTTCCAATGACTACAGTTGCTTCGGAATCAGCATTAGTACAAGAGGCCGTGTGATTTCCGATAATAGGAGCTCTTGTGTGCTGCCACAACTGAAAGTTTGCTTTGTTGTGGAGATTGGTTGAAACAAGAATTCAAAGATGGACACATATTGGTCGTATGTTCAGAACTTTTCTTTCCTTACAATGTAATGTTTATATGTTCTTGCATATATATTTCATTACTTACTATTATTTCTTTTGTAGACTGATGCTATTGGAGAAGAAAACACAATTGAAGTTGTTTCCTAAAAAACTGATGATTAACCATTGGTATATAAATGCAATGTAATAATGTATCATGTCTTTTTTTGTTACTTCGTTTACATATACCCAATAATGATCTTTACATTTTTTTAATGCATACATCAACTATTTTGGAAGTCAATCATTTTGGAAGAGTTCAACGACTAGAACAAGACATATCAACTATTTCAGAAGACTGTCATTTTGATTTGATGTTGAGGCGATTCGATTGAACCTAATATTTTCGTTTTAGGTCTCAGAATTTCTATTTGTGAAATTTTAATGATGTTTATTTTTGTTTGTACTAATTTTGCAACATTGTGAATGGTAGACTATCGATGTGTCTATGTGGTTTATGGAGTGAATCTAATACTCAGTTTTACCTTGTTTGTATCAATGTATCCAAAGAGGGATTTTTTCAGGAGACTGGAGAGCCAAGAGGGATTGAAGATCTATTGTGAAATCAAAATCATTTTCGTCTTTGGTGTTACAGGAACTTTGTTGCAATTTTATCTTGTGTCTTTTCTCTGTTTATTTTTTGTGTAAATCTAGTTGAGCACAACTTCTCTTTAAGAGGTGTTTCTCATGTAATTGTTAATTTTTTTCACACGTTGGGTTATATGCATTGCAGAAAATAATCTGGATATATTTCAAAAATAGGTGATTTTTCCTTTTTTATAAGCAGACGCATTGTTACATTATATATTATATTTACGCTTTTATGGACAATTTGGATAATGGCCTAGTGGTAAAGAACATAGAATTCATAGAAGGGGCTGTGGGTTCAAGCCTATGCAATGCACTTTTCCACCAAAAAAACTCATTTTCCTTAACGAGCAAGAGTTTGGGTCGAGCCCAGACCTGGCTTGGTAAGGAACTCGGCTCGATAAGTGACTCGGCTCGAGCCTTATTGAGCTCGAGCTGGCTCGATAAGAGGCTCGAGCCAGTCGAGCCCGAGCCCGAGCCAGCTGGGCTGGGCTCGATCGAGCTTGAGCTCGAGCCCGAGTTCAGCCAAGCTTATGGAGCTCAAGCCCGAGCTAGGGTCTGGCTCGGATCGTTAGGCTCGATAGCCACCCCAAACTGCCGTGCATAGCCGCATGCACCTAAGTAGGGTATTACACAGTTTTCTCCCTCAAAACAATTATAAAAGTAAAATAGAAAGAATATAATAGAATTATAAGCGATGGAGAATCGATAGACACCACATGTTTTAGGTGAGTGGAGGTCTGACGAATCACAGGGTTCACTGACGTACATAGCTGCCCGTACTTGAGTAGGGTGTTACACATATTTCTCCTCGAACCACAATAGAAAATGATTCAGAAAGGAATATGAATAAAAAAACTAAGCTGGAAAAAAAGATGAATTGAAAACCTAGCTCAAGTTAGATCTTACTTAGGAAGCCAACTAGGAGAGGGTCGTACCTTCCTCCTCCTCGTCCTTCCTAGCAGCGCTTTGCTAGCGCTCCTTCGCTACCTCCCTCTCCTCCTCCCGACCTCTCGACCCTAGCCCTTGGGATAGTTGTGATAGTGGAAATCGTAGAGAATTAATGAGTAGGGGGCTATTTATAGGCTTCAGAAAATTTCTAACCATGGTTTAACCCTTAATTGTGGTTAGCAACCCATGGTTTCAGCCCATGATTTTGGCCAAATATTATCCTAATCTTAGGACTTAATTTAGAACTATCCAGAAGATTATAAATTCACTAGTGATGCTTAATTAGCGCTAATCATGATTAACTTTTATTAATCGTGATTTAACCTTCACACCTTATGCTTAACTTTTTCTAACCATTGATTAGTGTTCCCTAATGGTCATTAACAATCCTCAGTCCATATATAGTTTCTTTAATCATGTTTAATTAATATTAATGACGGCTATTAAGGGTTAATGACATCTTAAGTATCCTTACTTATCTTTCTTCCAAAAATCATAACAAATCCAAATGAAGTTTGATTCATATGAAATAAATTCCATTGGTTTCCTCTTGATGACCCGGACCTTATGATATAGGATCCGAGAGAAGACGGGTTCAATACTTTACATTTTTGCACACACCCCAGTCACTTATTTGCTCATCTGAGATCACCTCTACTTTCATCATGGTTCATTGATCTTCGTCGAGCCACATCGTAACTCTTACATCCTTCGGATTACCCTATCAGCCTTGATCTGCATCCTTTTTCTACAAAACGAAGGACCCAATCCTCACTCTGCTCCCTTTGTCCTTCTAACCACTTACTTCCCCCCCAGAATAACCCCATGTGTCTTATTTGTATACCTACCATCTATAGGAGTTCCTTAAACCTTCACTGATCAGAGAAAGAGGCATAGCTTCGATCTCGACCTTCTTCGACGGATGTCCTTCATCGATAGGACCCTATAGAGACCTTGTCCTCCAGATCGAGCCTTCATGGTCCGTCAGGTCAAGGTGAAGCCTCTTGGACCTTCAACCAATTGAGAGAATCAAGGACGCCATTTGAAGATCATAAGAGCTCCGTTATTGCTCCTCCATAAAAGGAGGAGAGGGAAGAACACAGAGATTATCCTCTGTTCGATCCTTTCCATCCCATGGTCCAGAAGTAGCTACATTGCCTCATCGAAGCACCGCTCCGCATCCTTAGGCCTGGAGCAATCGAGCCAGTGCCGAGCCTCCATGCCATGCCACACATCCCTGGCCTCAAGCACCTATTCCGAGCCTCATATCAAATCTGCATGCATGTGCATAGCGCGTGCTCACTTGATCCTTTGCTAATATGCCCTATCATGTTTTATTATTCGTATTTTTATCCATGCATGGGAATTTTTTATATATTCTACCCCGTAAGCTTTGCTAATTATAATTTAGTCCATGTTTGACTTGTTTGTGATGTTTTAAGGTATTTAAATTCATTTTTTATTGCAAAAGGCCTATTTATTTATTGTTGAATAACTTTTGAATTACAAATTTAAATTCAATGAAATTATTATATATATATATATATTCTCTTTGATATGATGCAATTTATTTCCTAATTTGACCTATATTTCATATATTAAAATTAAGAGAATGTAAATCACTTTTATAGCTTCTTAATTGTGCTTAAAATTGATCTTCCTACTATGTGTTGCTCATTCAAACATCATGATTAATATTGAATTATTTTAATCTGATTAGGAGGATTTGAAATGATTATAAGATGACTACTTCTTGATTAGATAGTAATTTGAAGTATGAGTTTTTTATCATTTTTTGATGCTTAAAAGTTGACACATTGATTTAAGTAACAAATATGAGCTTGTTGATTGGACATTATAAGATCAATTTATTCTTAGTTGTTCAATTGAGCCATTAAATCAGAGCATTATTGATTGTGTTTGTGTGATTATCAATTTGTGTGCATTCGCATTATCTTGTCATATTATTTATTTGCATAAAAATAAAATAAAAAATAATGCATTTCATTTTGTTTGCATAACCTAGATCACTCATTAGACACTTAATTAAATATTTATTACCTAGATAAAATCGATTAATTATATGTGTCCTTGGGTTCAAACCTGGACTTATCCATGATAAATTTTAGCCAAATCCTCTTAACTTAGATCTTTCGACTTGGTTATGAATAGTTACTAATTGGATGTATTATGATGAATTCATATTAACATAAGTTATTAGTGACTAAACAGTAACATTCGAAGGCAATTCAACACTTGTTTGATATTTACAATAAAGAAAATGTATTATAAGAGCTTATTTTTATCTTTCCCTCTAGTTCTTTGAAGTTCTTCGATCAGTTAGAGAGAAGGTCAATAAGAAAGTTTTGATTTGATAAAGCTATCAGTTCGCAACATCTGATCACCTGATAAATGAAGAGACATAGATGGTTGTACCGTTTCACAAGGTGAAATCGCAGTCGATGCATTGACCACTGATAAATCTCGTTTAGTCAACAATTAACCCATGATATAATGATGACAATGAATAGCAAAAAATGAGTTAAAATTTATTATAACTATACAACAAATGTTGTATAAGTGTAAGCATTTGTAGAGGTTGAAGTCAGGGATCAGTAAACAGTAGGTCGGGGCGTTGAAGCTCGAAATTTGTTCTTTTTTCTTGTCTATTTATTATTTTTGTAGGTTTTAATATATATGTCTATATATATAGAATTTTAATTTTTTATTGTTTTTATTTTGTAGTTTTTATTTTCTTTTTATATTTTTCATATTTTTAGTTTTTCTTTTCTTTTAATATATAATAGAATATATATATAAGACTATATTTACAATATAGAGAAACAAAATTATAAATACTTGTAAAGGTAAAGAAAATACACAAAATAAATTGTTTTTATGTTTTATATATTTTTATAACGTTTTTGGGATTTTTATGAATTTTTTTGCTAATTTTTATGATTTTTTAAAGTAAAAATATCCCAAATCAGGAATTAAATAATAGGCTTAAATTGAATTGAAGATTAAAAATAGAAAACAAAGTCCAAAATTCTTCAAACCAATTTTAATATATATATAATATTATAAAGAAAATTATAAATAGAAAATTTTATTTATGAAGTTTTTAGAAATTTTTTAGATTTTTTTAAAAGATTTTGGAGCTTTTTGATTCTTAGTCTGTTCCTATTTTCAGAGATTTTTGGTCTAGAGTTAATAAATACTCAAATAAATAACTTATATTTTTAGGGTATTTTTCAAAATGTTTTTTATTTTTTTTTTTGATATTTTATAAACTAGGCTGGGATAAAATGTGCTCATTTTAATTTTACGAAAGGCTAAAAGGCCAAAAATGCTAAAATAAAAATGGAGTGTGAAAATAAATATTAGCAGGTATCTAACCATATTTTTGCATAATTTTTGGAGCACAGATGCTATTTTTACTAAATGAAATTCAAGCGCCAAAAATACATCAACTGGGAAGGGCATATTGCAAATAAAACATCCACAGTGACATACATGCAATTTTCCTAGAAATGTACAACATATATTAGAAATTAATGGACTCAAATTAAATACAAAAACTCAGCAAGGGTACTCGTGCAACTTTGCCACCTCACGTGGGACGACACGTGAGGTGGCATGGACTAGACCCATATGCAATTTATAATAAACACAGGGGTCGGTTAGAAAAATATCCACATTCATTTACAATATATATTTATAAAACTAATTAATAAATATAAAAATAGTGTGGCTAAGTATGCAATTTACCCCATCCTTGCAAAAAAATAAACCGATTGAGAAGTATAGAAATAGACAACTATCCTTGTAATGATCGGTCAAAATTTAATGAAAAATTATTTTTATTATTTATACATCTAAACAAGATGTGTATATTGTAAAGTACAGGAGTATCGAACCCAGGGAGGCAACCTGTTGGAAACTAAAGTTGAAACGGTAGAAAATTAGAGTTTTATGGGTTTTATAATTTTTATTTATTTTTAAAGAATTTTCTAGAATTTTTATTTAATCTTTCTTAATTTTATATTATTTTTATGAATTTTAAGTATTTCGTGATTTTTCTAATTTTCGATAATGTTTTGTAATTTATGATTGGTTTTTATTTTATTATTTTTAGGTTTTATTTTTTCCATTTTTATGAGATTTGGTTTATTTAATAAAAATTAGATTTTTATAGAAAACATATTTTTATTTCGATTTTTAAAATAGTAAACAATAGAAAATATTTTTATTTTATTTTTACTCAAAAGTAGGCGAAATTATCTTGAAAATGATACGTTGTATGTATTTTTGTGGCTTTTACTTATTTAGTCATGATTTTTTGAAGTTTTTATGTATTTTGTATATTTTTATTGGTTTTATTATTTATTTTTTATTTTGATTTTGGTTTATTGTATAAAATATATTGAAATATACTAGGAGTAAATTTTATGATATTTTTAGAGTGTTTTTATATTTTTTAGTATTCCAAAGTTTGTTATTTTTAGGGTGTTTTTAACGATTTATTAAAAAAGGAAATTATTTTTATTTTGCAAAGTACTATTTGATACTGCATATAGTATAATATAGGTATTTTTAATTGTTTTTATTATGTTTTTATAATTTTATATTTTGTTTATTATGTATGTATTATGTATAAGGGTTATATATAGTTTAAGGGATGTTTTTGTTATTTTCAAGAATTATGGGATTCGCGTGGAATTTAGGTCACTATGCATACATCTTGTATGTTTCGAGAAGCAAGGAGTCGATCCACTTTTGCTTGTACATAGAAGTTATGACTTCCCATAGGAAGTTATGTTGTATAATTGATGAACCTCGATTTGATCGTGATAATTTCCATATATTAAACCCCTAGCTTAAATTGGAGTCAATAAAAACTAATTAATTGTTGTATATATATGGGTCTTAAAATAAATTGAAAATATAAAAAATGATAAAATAAGAAATCGTAGTGTTTTTACACTTTTAAAAAAGCTCACAAAAATATTTCTCCCTTTGTTTGACTTCTTCTGCATTTTTGTCAATATGAAACTTGTATATCTCATCGAGATCTACAGCTTTCATGTTTTGAGTTTTTCCAAATTTGGCCTCCTTCTTCGTATTTTTTTGATTTTTATGTCTGAATAATCTGGTTGGGCCACGTGGCTCTTTCTAGTTGAGCCACATGGCCCGATCTCCTTGTGCCATGCACCCCTCTTTCTGTGTCGTCCGATTCACCTTAGGGTGCTTCAATCTCCACCATCCGTTTCATCTCCATCCTCATCCCTTCGATCGCTCTCCATATGGCATCTGGAGCACCCAACGCCGCCCTTTCCTTAACCATTGGATCATTATATTCAATGGTGACATGTTCCTCGGCCCTCCCCCGTCGATTGTGTCCTGATCGTTTGATCAGAGCCACTCTGTCACGCCCTCCTCAGGACCGTTAGATCGCAAGATCCAACGGTCAATGCTTCATCTTCCACCTCCCGCATCCCCTTCTCTCCCACATTCTCCACCACACCAGCCCGTCACCCCCTTCTAATTGTCCCAACCACAATGACCACCTTCTCCACTTGCTAACCATGCCATTCCAAGCCCACTCCTTTGTGACCCTCGTGGACCTCATAGCTCCTTACGTTCCTCTCCCTCTCGCTGCATATTCTATCTGCAACCCACAACCTCCACTACCAACACTTCAAACTTCACCCTTCAAAATCGTTGTTTCCGCCCATTTTCATGATCGTCCACCTTTACGCAGGCCACGACCTAGCATCTCTCCGCCTCCCCATGATAGGGGAGGTCGGATCAACGATGTGATGACCGTCATGGCCAAGGTATTGACCCATGGCCATGGTAGGCCATGCCTTGGGCCTTCAAATGCCGATGAGATGCTTCGAGGGGCCGCTGGAGTCCAACGAAGACCAGAGATCTCTGTGGAGCTCGATCTCAGGCCACCTCAGTTGTCGTTGACCTCCAGGTAAGCTTCCCATCTTTTCCTTCTAGTTTCTCTTAACTAATTAGGTGTTTATTCTCGTGTTCTTCCATAATTAACCATCGATCCAACTTCCTCACACATCACTCATCCTCACGCACACCTTTGCTCGATGCCTCCTCTTCTCCATCATATGAACACCTCCGCTCAATCTCCTCTCCAGTTTGCCGAAGACAGAGCTCCGATCTCCCATTCCTCCACTCGCATGGGACCCCACTTCACCCACACTCATCTCGCACTTGCACGCTTCGGCTAGAAATGACATCGGTAGGTCTTCTACTTTATTAATCAGAGCCTTCACCGGAGCTGCATTCAAGGGCTTCGTCTCCGATGGGCGTATGCCTCCACGATGATTTAGACTGCCTCAGTGGATCCCATGCGTCGAAGATTCATTGGAGACATCTCCAGATCCTCCCCCTAGCTCTAGACGTTCAACCACGACCGGGCGGAGCTATGATCCCTTCACCGGAGCCCCTCCAAGTCCGTCGCAGGAGACGGCGATGAGGAGGAATGCAGCATACAATTGTCGTCCGATCCTCATAATTGGATGACCCATAGGGAGCCACGTGTCTTCTCGAGCCTCAACATCCAACCTCCAGGTTCAGGCCATCTAAGCCAATCCAGAGCACCGTGTGATTACATGTGGCCCGAGCCTCTAGCCACGTGTCGATCCTCGTACCCGAGCCCGATCCTCCATCCGAGCCTAACCTCACCTGCTCTAGTCACGTGAGGGCTAGGAAAAACTGTAGGGGTGCCCCGCCGACTTCTTCAAATTGCATTCAGATCCTCTGAGCATGTGAAGAACATGTGTATCTTGGGTTAATTGCACATGACCCCTTCCGTAATTATCCCCTACGCGTGTGAGAAAATTACAGGGAAGGCCTCATGAATTATTTTAATTGCATTTAAGTCCTTCTAGGGACTGTTTGTAATGTTTTATCTTTTTATTTTGAAGTTTTCTTTACGTCTATGCCCCTAGACTCTTCTGTGAATATGTTGAGCATATTATTTACGTTTGAGTTGATTTTGGTTTCGTTTCGAAGCTTGCTTCCTTATCTATTCATTGGTATGATTTGTTTCTTCTTTTAGCACTTAGATTTGGATGATTAATTTTAATTATGAAGTGTCATCTATTCGATGATTTTTAATGCCATTGAGTACTTTATCAATTAAGTTTGCTTCATCAAATGGCATGAACTTGACTACGCAATTATTGCTCATTGATTTCCTCTAGATAGGGCGTATGTGTATCTTTCTATACTTGCATCACATTACATGATAAAAATCAAATAAAAAGATTGTCCATTTGTCTGCATCATGTGTCCTCTTTTGTGTCTTTGTGTTCGGCCCTACTAGATCTTAATTTATCACTTCCTCTACGTATTAGGAGTCTAAATAAGTACTTAAGAGACTCGTGTCCCTGAGTTCGACCTTGGGCTTGCATAGGTAAATAAATTTGGTTGTTTGTATTTAATTGACAAATTAATCAATTTTAATGGTTTTTGATGGATCTGATTTCGTCCGAGTACAATGAGATTGGAGTGTTAATCTGATACATTTAAGAGGGTGAATTCACGGTTTATCAAATGGCACCGTTGCTGGGGACACGACTCATCTTTCATTTTATTTGGATTTTTAGTATTTGATCAAGTGATAGTTTCTAACTTGTAGGTCAAGTAGTTCATTTCACATGTATAGTTTTTATAATTCTCTAATATATATCTAATGATTACTTTTTGTGGCAGGGTCCCTTGGATTAAGAAGGCAACTAGCAGGAGCTCCCGCTGTGAGGAGTCGTAGAAGCACCATTAGAGAAATTGAAGAGAATTAATGTCTCTTGCATTTTTCATTCATTTCATGTAATAATTATCTTTACAACAGTCTTTGTTTGAAGACTTGCTATTGTAAATGAACAAAGGCAATTGTGGTTGTGTGAGGCTTACCTTACTTGAGTGTCGACTTAGGCATGGGGCTCTTCGCGCTAAATTTCTTTCATATCTTATGTGTTTGATCGTAGGTAGGACACACTAAAATTGAGATGCACATAGGCATGGCTTCACTTAACCCAAATAAATTATGTTCTTTCCCCGCTAATAGAAGCATTCTAGGTGTGGTTTCCCTTGACTTGCATACATTCAGTATTTGGTTTTAGTTCAGTCTTGTTTTTTACAAAGATAGCTAAAGGCACTGTGAGTTTTCTTCTTTAGCATAGAATCATGATTTTATCATATGCATCGGCTTTTTGGAGTTGATCCATAGTGGATGGAGGCTTTAAATGTGTTCGACCCCCAAAGATTAGGTGCATGGAACTTCATCGCATGGAGAAGTTGCTAAACCTCAAAACCCTCAAATGGGGCTCTTCTGGGCATAGACCATGCACATACAAAGTCACAGGTCGATAGCAAACACTACAAGAAAATGTAGTTTTTGCGACTAAGCGTATGCGACTACACTTAGTGGATATATAGTCGCAAGTCTTATTGTGTCTCTTTTGCGACTACTCGACCGCCATATGGTAGTTACAATTTTTTGCGTCGAATTTGCGACCACAATGTGCTACTGTGGTGGGAAATTTTGGGAAACTTTACGCGGGCCCCCGCCATTCTAAACCCTAACTTCGAGTCATCCCCCCAAACCCCCTCCCACATCCCGTCGTCTCAGCTCCATCGCGTGCTCCTCCCTTCACCTCCTCGCTGTCGCCCCCTCTCCACCACAACCTCCTTCCCAGCCACCGTCGGCCTGCCCATCTCCATCACCTCATCGTCGTTTCCCCATTTACTCCACCTCCTCCTTCCCATCCATCGCCGGCCTCCCCATCTCCATCACCTCCTTGCCGCCGCCCCCTCTACACCACCTCCTCCCTCCCAGCCACCGCCAGCTCCTCCCCATCTCTATCATCGCCCCGACGCCACCCCCTCTCCACCACCTCCGCCGCCTCCTCCCCGTCTCCACTACCTCCTCACCGCAGCCCCCTCTCCACCACCTCCTCCTTCACAGCTACCGTCGCCTCCTCCCCATGTCCACCATCTCCTCGCCGCCGGCCCCTCTCCATCACCTCCTTCTTCCCAACCAAGCCAACGCCAGATCCTCCCCATATCCACCACCCCCTTGCATCCGCCCACTCTCCTCCTCCTCGTCTCCAAGCCATAGCCGCTTCCTTCTGTCCACCACCTCCTCCTCGTCTCCCTGTCCACCACCTTCCTTTATCCACCTCCTCATCCTCGTATCCAAGCTGATGTCTCCTCATTACTGCTCGGCACCTCATTGGCCTCCACCGACCATCCTCCTCACCGTGCCACTGCTAGGACTGGAACTGCATCCTTGTCGCCTTCTGAACACGGGCTACAATAAATAAGTATAAGAAATTAAGATCACAAAACACATGAAATGTTGTCTAACTTTTGGTGTTTATTCCCAGTGAAATATTTTTGTTCTATAATGTTCCACCAATTGATTTTAGGACGCAAAATATTGCTTATGATTTCATATAAGGTGCAAAACATATGTAGTATGATACTAGCTGGATTTAATTCTTTGTTTTTTCCGTAGTCTTCTTGATGCATGAGGTATGACCTCTATCAAGATAGATACTGCTACTTGGTAACTTGAGACCAACCTTTTTGGCTAGCTGTAATTAGATCCACAAACAAGAAGTCAAGTTCTACAATAATTAGTGTCACGAGGTTTAATAACGAAAAGCACAGCTTGTGTGGCAGAGCCCATCTTACTAATCGTTACAATGAGAAAATAATAAAAGATTATATCGCTGATACTATTTGAAAATAGACCAGACCATTGCATATATAAGTAGAGGATTGAGACAACAAAAAAACAGTCTCATGTGGAGAAGTCTAGAATATGAAGGTGACTACTCCTTGATAATATGAACGTACTCGTTTTGACCTTCATGATTTTGATCCAAACTCAACAAATTGACAGACCATTCCCACCATCTCTCAACATCAGAAGCATATGCATAGGAAAACAAATACCACCTACCACCAACTTGAAGGAGCCATGGACTTATAGGCACGAGTGTATGATTCGGAGCATAATTACCAAGGTAGAATAAAACCAGTCATCCATATCATCATCTACGACAACACAACACATCACAGAAGATTGCATGGAAGGAAATGATACATGCAGACAAAAGCCAACAATAAATGGTAAAAAAGATGTTGGGGGAGGATAAATGAATGAAATGGGGACAGGGCACATGTTGGAGGGAGCAAAGAGACAACCGTCCAACTAGCATATCATTTTTATCGGCAGCGTAATTAATGTTTGTTCCCTCAGTTACAATACCTACTATATTACAACAGAGGATCCGCTCACCACTCTATTATCGTTGGTGTGTCGCACATTTTAAATGCTTGGTTGAAAATTTAGTTGCTAATAATCATGTAATCATGACGTAAATGCGGGGCTCGACGAAGCAGTGTTATTCTGATTGCCCTCAGCATTAGTTCACGGGAATGTAAGAAGAGGAGAGGTACTATCCTTCCGAGAACATAGCGCTCAATATGAGGGTATGTAAGCGTGAATGGGGATATGTATGTTGGTGTTGCTTTTTTTTCATTAGAGGATAAGTTTTCATCATATTAAACTATGTGTCTAAATAACTATTATGATCTCGTTGTAGGCAGAGCAATGAGTTTGACAAGGGATTGGAAGTATAACCACGTAGTGAATGGATCCATTTGCATGCCATTTTTAATTGGTGTAGAAGGCTTTCTCGATTTCTCTTATGCCCAAGGAGACAGGATAGTTGACATAGATGGAAAGATTATATGCCCGTGTATGAAATGTGGATTGACGAAGAAACAATTTAGAGATGTTATGGTAGAACACTTATGCAAGAATGGTTTTGTCAATGAGTACAAATATTGGTATGCTCATGGAGAGGTCCGAGCAACTTACCGAGAGAGGATTCATATGTCGGACAATCCTTTTGTTGAGATGGTTATGGACACAGCAGGTCCAGACTTTAACCCTTCTTCAGAGGGTTGTGATGATGAATTCAATAGAGAATCCAAAGATTTTATTGAATTGTTACAAAAGGCTGAGGAGGCATTATGGCCTAGTTGTAAATCATTTTCTCTCCTACCTGCTGTTAGGAGTTGCTGACAGTTAAAGCTGAGTATAATATGATTGATGCTAGTTTCAATGTCATGGTTAAGATTATAAAGAGAATGCTTCCGGAAGATAATGTCCTACATGGTACCTATTATAAAAT
Source organism: Ottelia alismoides (assembly GCA_037367405.1). Lineage (NCBI taxonomy): Eukaryota > Viridiplantae > Streptophyta > Magnoliopsida > Alismatales > Hydrocharitaceae > Ottelia > Ottelia alismoides. The sequence continues at coordinate 117,487 of JAZKJV010007021.1, read as the reverse complement.
AAAAACCATGATGAGTACACATGGCTTATCAGAAAAGTTAATTGATGCATGCCCCAACCATCATATCATCTATTATGGGAAAAATTTACAAATGTGACTAAATATCCAGAATGTGATGAACCTAGATATCAACCAAATATGAAGACAGATGTTCCACAGAAGGTGCTCTGTTACTTTCCTATAGCACCACGTTTACGACGACTCTATTATTGCAAAGAAACTGCTAAAGACATGACTTGGCATGCAGATCATATCCGTGGTGACTTTATGGAATATCCTTCTGACTCATCTTGTTGGAGGGCTTTAATGGAGTCATCTTCCACTTTTTCTATGGATAAGAGGAATGTGGTGATTGGTTTGTCTACTGATGGATTTAATCCACATAGTCGGGGGAAAGATTACTCGTGTTGGCCAGTTATCATCACTCCGTATAACTTGCTACCATAGTTGTGCAACAAGAAGCAATATATGTTCCTAACTTTACTTGTGCCTGGTCCAAGCCATCGTGGAAAATATTTAGATGTTTATCTCAAGGAACTATGGGAGAAAGGCCAGGAGACATATGACGCTATTACTCGCAGTAAATTTCAGATGAGAGTGGGTTTATTGTGGACAATTAGTGACTTTCCAGCATATGGAATACTATCGGGATGTAGTACACATGGGAAAAGAAGTTGTCCATATTGCATGGAAAATACGAAAGCATTTCAACTTGAGCATGGTCGAAAACCATGCTTCTTTGACTGCCATCGACAATTCTTACCGAAGGACCATCTATATAGGAAACAAAAGAAGGCATTCAAAAAAATACAATTGGAGAGTCAGATCCACCTGTCAAGCTCTCCGGACATGAGATATTTAGAAAGCTAATGGAGTTAAAGAGTTCAGATGATTGTGTTCTACCTCTTCCAGGATTTGAACCATAACTGGACGAAGGTTAGTATCTTTTGGGAACTAGCATACTGGACAAATTTACTCATCCGGCACAATTTAGATGTTATGCACATAGAAAAGAATGTATTTGACAATGTATTCCACACGGTAATGAATGTCACTGGTAAGACAAAAGATACAGAGAACGCTCGCAGAGATCTTGTGAAACTTTGCGCTCGTCCTGAGTTAGTCCTTATAGAATCAGAAGATGGGCATATTTATATCTAAGGCAAAATACTGCTTAAGTAGAGACCAAGTGAAAGATGTCTGTCAGTGGGCTAGTAAATTAAAAATGCAGATGGATTTTCATCGAACATATCCAAACTTGTTGATCTGAAGGAAAATATTTTTAAGGGAATGAAAAGTCATGATTGTCACATATTTATGAAGCAATTATTACCTCTTGCTTTTAGAGGATTATTACCGAAGGGAGTTCATGATGTTCTAAGTGATTTGAGTCACTTTTCCCAATGTGTATGCTCGGCCAAGTTGTCAGTCAAAGATATGGAAAGCCTTGAGGAGAGTGTAGTTATTATGTTGTGTAACCTTGAGAAGATATTTCCTCCATCTTTTTTTGACTCAATGGAACACTTGATGACACACCTTCCCTATGAAGCTAAAGTTGGTGGACCTGTTAAATACCGCTAGATGTATCCATTTGAGAGGTAAATTTTACATTGAAATTATCAAGTTAAAGTATTAATTTTGTGCTATCTCATAATATATGTTAATCGACATATAGGTATATGTTTTTCTTAAAGAGAAAGGTTCGAAATAAAAATAAGGTTGAAGGATCAATAAGCGCACAATAAGATAGATGTCATCCCTCGAAAGTATATACAAAGATTTGAACCTTTTATCCTTAGTACACAAGCTAAGCATATATGTTATGTACCTAATGTTGAGAAAAAAGAAAAAAGAGATGATCATCTCACAGTTTGAAGAAGATGTCACGCATTTATATCGATGACAATGAACAAGTAACTGTGGATTATGCATCAATAAATTTGCTTATTCTAGAATATAAGACACCACAAAATATTGCAATAATTTCTTAAAAGTAATGCTCTTATCAAAGTTCTTCTTTTGGTGATTCAACATATTTATTATTTTAAATTATTTGAATAATGAGCTTGTGTATGGATACAGGAAATGACTATCACACGTGGTCGAGGTCCTAGGGGTTCACGCCAGGATGATCGTCGTACCCCGAACCCTAGTGGTATAATTTCACATATTTATACATTGTTATATATTTATTTCAATTAATAAATTTTTATCTATAGGTGAACGTAATGATGAGGTTGTGAAGCTTGTTGCTTACATGCAAGGGAATGGTTTACAAGTCCCTCCACAATATGTTCATTATATTCCTCAAATAGGGACACCTCCTAGTGTGACACGTACTCATCAGCTCACACCACAGTCCTCCATCCAGCAGCATAGTCCTCATGAGTATGAGGGCCCTACACAGTGTCTACCCTCTCAGCCGATCCCGCCTCCTCCACCGAAGGATCCATGCAGGGTCTTACAGTTTTTACGTGACGGGTAATTTCCAACACATACTTATTCTTTTATTGAATTTTTAGGTAGAACATTATTCACAGTTATGCTTTATCTATAATTCTATAAAATTATTTTGAATATTTAGGTATACTTTTGATCATCAGCATGCAGTGGCTCATGTGCTTAGTAAGGCCTTCCGCTCTATGCAAGATTGTTCAGACTACAGATGGAGTTGCATGACTCCCGATGAACAAGAGAGAATTTTGAATGGTATCTATGTAAGAACTATTGTGAAAGAATCATTTTATTTTTTAATTATACAATTGATTAGTAGTAACCAAAATTTGAATTGTAGAATTTGTTTGCTTTACCCTCGGGCCACATAAAAGAAATGTATCAGCAAGCCCTGATGAAATTAGCAACAGATCGTGTCAAAGACAATGTTTACAGAGCAAGAAAAGATGCAATTAAAAAGCTTGATGATGTGGAAGATCAGGAGAGGGAAAAAGCGTGTGGTCCATCATGGTGCACTCCAGAGAGGTGGAGACGTTATTGCGATCTCTTTGCTCAAGAGACTTTTCAAAAATGTTCTGAAGCGGGGAAGATAAATAGGGGGAAGCATTCAATCATATACACTAGTGGATCAAAAAGTTTTGGTACTTTGAGGATTGAAATGGTATGTACAAGTATTTGTACTTTTTAAAGTTTCAACTTTTACCGATGATTAACATATGGACAATAATAGAGTGTTGCTGACAATCGCCCCCCCATCATTGGAAAAATGGTGGACTGCTACGCATACAAATTGGGGTGATTGGTCTACACCTGAAGCAAAGGAGGTGATGGTATGCATACTACTACTGCTATAAAATTATAGTTGTTTGGTATATAACTAAAAGAAAGGGTCCTTAAAGAGCATGAAGTGGGACCTAATAGAAGGCAGACTTTGGGTGGTTTGCCACCCAAGTTCTCATCCTCTTTCGATTCTACTGGAGCATCCGCTTATTTGGGGATGACCTCATTGTATAACACTCCAACATCTCAGTCAGGGATATCTGAGGATGAGTTTAGACAATTATCACATGCTGTGAATTCACATGTATCCACAATTGATACCATATCTTCTGGATTGCAAAATTTATCTTCTGGAATGGTCTCTTTGAAGGAGGACGTAAATCATTGAAGGTATGTCTTATACTCTAATTTATATTTTAGTACATATATTGATTCATCTTTCTAATTATATTTGCAATGAATGACTTATTTTTCTTCTTATAACCAATAGGACTACAATTCCTAAAGTTCACGAGGTGGAGGATGAGAACGAAGAGGAGGATGGAGAGGAGGATGAAGATGAGGATGAAGACGATGCCACCGCATATAGAGTCTCGCATCGCAAAGGGGTTGTAATCACGAAACCTACATAAAATAGAAAAATGCTAAAAAAGGATAAAGACAAGAAGAACAAGGGGAAGGAAAAGGCAAAGGAAGGTGTTTTTTCGGTATGGGGGAAAAGAAAGTTTTAATGCAAAATATAGACTATGTAATGATACTTTATTGTCAGAATCTTGTAATGTTAAGAACTTTAGTGTCTAAACGTAAGTCATGAACATGTAGTTTTATGCACTTGAACTTGTAGTTTTATATTTCCTGAACTTGTAGCTTTATATTGTCATGAACTTGTATCTAACTTTCTATTGTCTTAAACTAATAGGTATGTGTCTTGATCTTTAGCTTTTTAACTTTTGCTTTGTATAGTCTTCAACTTGTAGATGTTAGTCATGTCTTGAATGTATACCTTTCTATTGTTTTGAACTTTTAGCTTTATACAGGAAAGATTGATTTTTCTTAAAGATGATTATATTTGATTGTAACTACAGTTAATCGGTTGATTATATTATACTATTGATTGGAGGATCTATAGAAGCTTGGTTGATTATATTATACTACAGGGGAATCATAGACACTACAATTGGCTGCAAGTTATTTTTCTATCAAGATAGTAGAGATTGCGACTACTTGGCTACTATTTAGCTACCACTGTAGTAGCCAAATGGTAATCACATGATTGCACAAATAAAATATGCTACTACATTACGACTAACTTACTACTACAATAGTAGTAACATGGTCGTTATTGTAAATGCAATAGTGACAAAATGATCTTTAGGTAGTCGTGAAAATTTATACCTGTGGTGGCCATGTGGTCACAATAGTCAGAGTTAAACCAAAAGTTGACACTATACTCTGACTATATAGCGACAACGAGTGACTACATCTTGTGACCACCTTACGACTAAATTGTGGTCGCAGATATTTTGCGATCATCTTGGCCCGACTACATATTTTGCTATTAAATGTGGTCGCAATAGGGGATTGCGACTACATTGGCACCAACAGGCCTCTACGTTACCACCACATGTGTGGTCGCAAAAACTGCATTTTCTTATAGTGAAAGTGCCACAATCCGATTAGGCGTGTAATGGGGGTGATATGGAATGCTCTAGCAAGGTGGCGACATAGGGAGCACGGATCCTTCAATCCAGAGGGGATCAAAGGGGGATGATGGACCGACTAGGTGAAAGAATTGGGATGCCTCTCACTAAATCAGTGATAACCTTAAAGCTAAAAATTGGGACTGTTAATGCAAGTTGACCAAATAAAATGGAGTAAAATCAGTTTTTGGGAGATCAATACCCTTTTTACGTAGGATATTTTGATTTGACCTATCATTAAGCCTTGCGTAAATTAGAACTTGTATTTGTCACTAATAAAGAAAGGATAATTGACCAACATTTGTTAGTTTCATGTGTGAGTTGGTGAGTCAAGGGTGTTGCTTGGTTGATTGAGCCTTGTTTTTTTTCGATACCCTCCCATAGACCCTAGGCACCCCATTCATCTCCATGGATTCATTCGTTCACATGTAAATCCATCCTAACCTCTTTGTTCTCCTCAGGTCTCCCCAACTTCACTTATTCATCTCTGTACTTATGCTATTCTCAGCCTAAGTATAGGGGGGACCTGAGTCCCTGTAAATTCCAGACTCATTTTTTCCCTTCTCTCCGATACTTAGGTTATTTCAACCTAAGTATAGTGGACATCCTCCTCAGTTCCAGTATCCTTTCCTACATCTTAAGTAGAGCTATGGCTTTTAACATTAGTGTTATGAGGACATAGTAGAAGTTAAGTATAGCCGGGTATACCATATATTATATATATACTTTAGCTATAGCTCTTATTCTAAAAATTTTGAAAAATTTAAAACTTTTTGAACTAGAGTATAAATTTTCTTGAACTAAGTGGGATAAAATGTTTTTAAAGATTGAATTTTTTTCTCTACTATATTACATTATTTTGAAGAAAATATTTTAAAAATAGTTTGAAAAATGGGTTTTACTTATTTTGAAGAATCGTTTGAAAAATGTTTGAAATACCTTTATATGTGTGACACTTTTTTGAAAATCTTTTCAATTTTTTTCAAAAAGGAGGGTTTAAATGATACTAACTTGTATTTGTAAATATTGTTTTTGAAAAAAAAATGATGAAAAATGAAAAATAAAAAAATTTGATGAAGGACATGGTTTATCCCTGATACTTCCACATTCACACAACATTAGTGATGTTCTAGAACACCTGATTTGTGATGTTCTGAGATTTTAAGTTAACCGACCATAGTCATTAGGGTCTTTGACTCAATTATACATATTTCCCTAGTTTGAAAGATTTTTATGATATATTCCATGCTTAGTCTCTACCTGAAGAATATGATCAACACCTCACATACATGATTGTATTTACGATGAGATGAGTTGAAATTTCACTTGAGGAACTGGGATGAGGGATTTGATTTGGACCAGATTTGATGATGCTCGAGGATGGGATAAAATCATTGAAGGCTTAATGAAACCTGAGTGTCAAGATGAGAACATGGTTCTTGTACTATCTCTTGATATTTACCTATGTACAAGGGTGTGATAAAATAAAAAATTGTTGATCAAGGTACGCCAACTTTTTATAAAAGTAGTGGAGCTAGCCAAAAGAAATGAAATGAAATATAAATGTTGAAAGAAAAAACTCTCACCCTACAAAGTCAATTATCAAAGAGCTTCCACCAAAGGCGAGCACTCCCAACCAGTTCAAAGTGTCCACTTGGACCACCGTTTTAGAACCAGGAGTCGGGCTTGCACCAAAAAGGGCTCTGCATCATAAATGTTACAAGTCTGAGTGTAGAAGGTATATTAGATACTCAAAAAAGGCACACCCTGGTGTACTCCTAAGAAAACAACTGCAGATGACTCCAACTTCTCTTGACGGACACACTGATCAACAATGAAAAAAAGTGTTGAGTTAATAAGGAACTCGAGAGGATCCTTGTTCCAATGAGAGGGAGAGAAGAAATAACACAATCCTATTCCCTCCATCAACTGGCCTTCCATCTACACTTCTAAGTCTGAAAACTAAAGAGACGGTGGATTGATTATAATATTTGATTTATTCCCTAGTTTTGAGGATTGGGTCCTTAGGAGAGTTTCTTGGACTGGAACCTTGGTTGACATTGCGACTCAACTCCAATGACTGTAGTCAACAATAAATATGATATCCTTAATTTATATGTATATATAGAGAGTGATAAATTAGAGAAATTGGATACCTCTTGATTAGATCTTGGTTCATCTTTAGAATTTTGGATCTCTAAAATCGAGAATTCTTGAATTGATCAGGTCTTGTATTCACATACACAATCAGGGGTTAATCCAACTTATTCATGCTTGAGATGCTCGAGGACGAGCATAGTTTAAATATAGGGAGATGATGAACCTCGATTTCATCATAATAATTTCTATATATTAACCCCCTTTCTTAAATTGGTGTCAACAAAAATCAGATTAATTGTTGTATATATACGGGTCTTAAAATAAATTAAAAATATAAAAAATGACAAAATCAAGAATAATCTTGTTGGTTCACGTGGTTCTTTATGGTTGAGCCACGTAGCCCAATCTCCTCGCATCGCGTGCCCCTCTTTCTGCACAGTCCGATTCGCCTTAGGGCGCTTCAATCTCCGTCGATCGTTTCATCTCCATCCTCAACCCTTCTATCACTCTCCAGATGGCATCTGGAGTGCCCGTTGCGGCCCTTTCCTTGACCGTTGGATCATTAGATCCAATGGCGACATACGCCTCGACCCTCACATGTCGATTGCGTCCTGATCGTTTGATCAGATGCACTCCTTCACACCCTCCTCCAGACTGTTGGATCGCAAGATCCAATGGTCAATGCCTCTTCTTCGACCTCCCACATCCCCTTCTCTCCCACGTTCTCCACCATGCAAGCATGTCACCCCCTTCTAATTTTCCCAACCACAATGGCCACCTTCTCCACCCACTAACCATGCCATGTCCAAGCTTACTCCTCCATGACCCTTACGAACATCATAGCTCCTCATGTCCCTCTCCCTCTCGCTCCATATTCTACCCGCAACCTCCACCACCAACACTTCAAACTTCACCCTTCAAAATCACCGTCTCTGCCCATTTTCACGGTCATCCACCTTTCGTGGGCCACGACCTAGCGTCTCTCCGCCTCCCCGTGATAGGGGGGTCGGATCGACGAGCGACAACCACCATGGACACTGTGTTGACCCATGGCCATGGTAGGCCATGTATTTAGCCTTGAAATGCCGGCGAGCTGCTCCGAGGGGCTGTCGGATTCTAGCAAAGTCCAGAGCTCTCCGTGGAGCTCGAGCCCAGGCCACCTCAGCTATTGTTGACCTCCAGGTAATCCTCCCATCTTTTCCTTCTAGTTTCTTTTAATTAATAAGGTGTTTATTCTCATGTTCTTCCACAATTAACCATCGCTCTAGCTTCCTCACACATCACTCATCCTCGCGCACACCTCTGCTCGTCGTCTCCTCTTCTCCATCGCCTAAAAACCTCCGCTCCCTCTCCTCTCCAGTTCATCAGAGACGGAGCTCCAGTATCCCATTTCTTCACTCGTACGGGACCCCCACTCACCTCGCACATGCACGCTTTGTCTAGAAATGACATCTGCAGGTCTTCTACTTCATTGATCGGAGTCTTCGCCAGAGCTGCATTCAAGGGTTTCGTCTCCGATGGGTATGCGCATCCACGATGGTCTAGACCGCCTCAATGGATCCCAGACATCGGAGCTTCATTGACAACATCTCCAAATCCTCCCCGAGCTCCTGATGTCCAACCACGGCTGGGCGGAGCTATGAGCCCATCACCAGGGCCCTGCCAAGTCCGCCGTAAGAGGCGGAGGCGAGGAGGAACACAACGTACAATTGATGTCCGATCCTCATGATCGGTCGACCCATAGGGAGCCACGAGTCTTCACCGAGCCTCAGCATCCAACCTTCAGATTCAGGCCATCCGAGCTAAGCTAGAGCACCACATGATGACATGTGGCCTGATCCTTTAGCTACGTGTTGAGCCTCGCACCCGATCCCGATCCTTCATCCGAGCCTAGCCTCACGTGCTCTGGTTACGTGAGGGCTAGGAAAAATTGCAGGGGTGCCTCGTCGACTTCTTTAAATTGCATTCAGGTCCTCTAAGCACGTGAAGAACATGCACGCCTAGGGTTAATTGCTCTCGACCCCCTTCGAGTTTCGATGATTGCAATTTAGCCCCCCCCCCCTCGTGTGGGAAAATTACAAGGAAGGTCTCGTGACTTATTTTAATTACATTTAAGTCCTTTCAAGGACCTGCTTGTAATGATTTATTTATTTATTTTGAAGTTTTCTTTATGTTTATGCCCCTGAACTCTTTTGTGAATAGATTGAGCGTACTATCTCTGTTTTAGTTGATTTTGGTTTCATTTCGAAGCTTGCTTCCTTATCTATTCATTTGTATAATTTGCTTTCTGTTTTAGCACTTAGACTTGGATGATTACTTTTAATTACGAAGTGTCATCTATTCGATGATTTTCAATGCCATTGAGTACTTTATCAATTAAGTTTGCTTCATCAAATGGCCTGAAATTGACTACACCTTTATTGCTCATTGATTTCCTCTAGATAGGGCGTGTGTGTATCTTTCTATACTTGCATCACATTGCATGAAAAAAATCAAATAAAAAGAGTGTTCATCTGTCTGCATCATGTGTCCTCTTTTGTGTCTTTGTGTTCTGACCTACTAGATCTTAATTTATCACTTCCTCTATGTATTAGGAGGCTAAATAAGTACTTAAGAGGCTTGTGTCCCTAAGTTCGACCTTGGACTTGCCCAAGTAAATAAATTTGATCGCTTGTATTTCATTGACAATTTAATCAATCTTAGCGATTTTGATGGATCCGGTTTTGCACGATTGCAACGAGATTCGAGTGTTAATAGGACACATTTAAGAGGACGAATTCACAATTTATCAATAATCCATGGTGATGGGGGACAAGGGGGCCTCTACATATTTGTCTAGACCCATTACGTGGGCAGTTCTTTTATTCCTACTGGGTTAGTCTCTCCCAACATGTGGTACCTTAGGTTCAATTATCTTACTCTTTAGAAGTTGTATAGAGTCCTCAAACTACTATCTTCTTAGTTCACGTTTTCAGTGTGGGGCTTGCCTGCTTGGGAAGCATCATCGTACCAGCTTTCACAGTCACCATAGTCATATCATTAGTTTTTATTTGAGATGTTGCATTTTGACATTTGAGGTCTCACTCATATTCCTGATGACTGGGAGAACATGTTCTATCTTATTACTACGGATGATTTTTCTAAACTTTCTTGGATCTTTCTATTGAAAAATAAGTATGAGGATGGTTTTATTACGCAAACTTTTATTATTGAAATAAAGAATCTTTTTTCCATTATTATTAAGTATGTTTGCTCTGACAATGCTTTGGAGTTTCGTATTGGTTTGGTTTCTCACTTCTTCACATCTTTTGGGATTCTATATCAGACTTTGTATGCCTAAACCTCTCAATAGAATATATTGTTGAGCACAAACAACATCAACTCCTTTATGTTACCAGGACTCTCTTGATACAGAGTCATGCTCCTCACTCTTACTAGTGAGATGCTATCCTTACTGTATGTTATCTCATCAAACATATGGCGTCTTTTATTTTAAGAGAAAGGGTTCCTTTTTATTACTTTCTCAAAAAGGACCTCTTCTCACTAATACCTCGTGTCTTTGGTTATGTGGCATATGTTCATCACATGACTCTTGGCCATCACAAGCTCTCCCCAAAGTTGTAAAGTGCACCTTTGTTGGCTACTCCTGAATCCCAAAAGGTACCAGTGCTTTGACTATATCATAAGGAATTACTATCTTAGTGCCGACATCACATTATTTGAGTATGTTATGTATTTTTCTCGCAAGGGTGACAGGGTGACCACTTCTGAGTTTGGTGAGGATGTTTAAATTCCACTTCTCCTTCACCTCCTACAATTACCACACCTCATGTGACTTAGATTTTGGATCGTTACTTCATTTGTAGGTCGACTATTAGACTCCATGCTCATGTGCCTTCCTCGTCATCTAGCACATCCCAAGTAAATCATAAGCATTTGGTTTCCAATGGTGGCATTGTTGATATATTTGTACATCGGGAAACTTTACAGGATGAGAGAGCAGATCCTCGTGAGATTATGGTACGTAGATGGATAATTCATAGGATCTTGACCAACCTATTACACTTCAGAAGAGGAGGCATACAATGCTTCGTATCCTCTCTCACCTACCAGTTTGTGGATGGGACCATTAGCCATTATGATTCTATGAATATATTAGGAGGCTCTGCAGGACAATTAGTGACATCTTGCTCAGGAGAAGAGAGATCTGCACTCCAGTCACAAAGACACATGGATCTTGGTTGTTGCCCTAGATGTTTTATGTGATTGACCACAAGTGTGTATTTTCAATGAAGTAGATATCATATGGTATTGTTGATTTCTACAAGACTAGACTTGTGGCACGTGAATTCACTCAAACATGTGGGGTGGACTATTAGGGTATTTTCCCTCTATACACCATTCTACTCTTTCGATCCTCTTCTTTGTTGTTCTAGTATGAGATTCGTTGATATCCCAATCTGATGTCAAGAATGATTTCTTGTATGGCGACATGCAAAAGGAAGTCTATATGAAACAACCACATGGGTTCCCTGCTGAAGGGAGGTGAGGCTATCAATGACATTAAGCAAAGACCTAGATCATGGTTCTAGAAGCTCTCGTGTCTAACAGGATAATAGGGACTTCAAGAGATGTAGGTTACTCGCTCTTTGTGCACATGACATCACAAGGTATTGTTTTCATTATGGTCTTTGCTAACGATATTATTAGTGCATGAGATGTTTCACATGGGAACATAGAGGACAAGGAGTTCCTTGGACAATAGTTTGTCACAAAGGACCTTGATGAACTAAGATACTTCCTTGATATTGAATTTGTCAGGATCAAAGAGGTCTTATTACGACTTAAAGAAAGTATGTTACATATCTCCTTTTAGAGACTGGATGGCTGATTGTAGACCCGCCACCAATCCTATGGATCCCATCATAAAACTCTAGGATGATGATGAAGATGAGGTGGATAAGAGGCAATACAAGAAGCTCATTGGGAAGTGTCTCTATGTGGCTATCACCATGCCATATATCTCCTTCTGTTAGAGCAAAGTCAGCCGGTTTATGGAGCAACCATGCTAGGCTCATATAGATGCAATCTCCATGATCCTAAGTGATCAGAAGTCTTCCCTTGGGACAAGATTACTATTCAGCAGATGGGCATCTCTTGCCATCCTAGCATGTGTAGGATGATGATTATGTAGGATGTCTAGAAGTCAAGATAACCTTTGAATTTTGCAATGTCATAGGGAGATCATTGGTCTCATGGAAAGCAAGAAGATGTGGTTGCTAAGTGAAGTGCTAACAAAGCCATGGAGCAAGGAAGTATTGAGATGATGTGGGTCAGATTTATTTTGACCGACCAAACTATTGACACACCTTTTCCCATGCAATAGATATGTGACAATTAGGCTGCACTATTCATAATTACAATCCATCTTTTTATGGGAGGACCAAACACAATGAGATGGATTGCCATGACATCAGAGATATGATAAATATGGGCTTCATAACTAGAGGTTCGTTCTAGAAGTGCTCTTCCAAGCTGAGCATGATAGCTATCTAAGTTTCATCTTGAGGGTTTGCTATAGAAATCAACATTTATGTATTTCTTATTTCATTCTTTTTGTAATTTCTCATTAGACTATTTAACCTACATGGGTTTTCCTCTCTATATAGAGGAGCCTTATCATCAAAGAATAAAGTCATAAATAACTCAATCATTTGTAACATCTTTCACAAACAAATAAATGGCCCTTGCATATGTAGTAAATCCATTTCTGGAGACCTTAGGTTCTGCTCATGCCAGCTATGCGAAACTGCAACTACAAGGGTGACCTTTACTTGTCAACCCAATGGGAAAGGGGAGGAGGAGGTCGTCGAGGTCCAATTGGTGATGTCGAGCACGGAGGAAATTGATGGGAGGAGAGGTTGAGCACACTACGACATCCTTCCTAGACCTGGCTAGAGAAAGAGCAATAGAAGAAGTTGTGGTTTCTCATCTCCTCCATGGCCCCATAGAGCAAGCAACACATATCTAGACATATACGAATCTAGACAACCGATATCTCATGGGAAATCGTATCAACATGACACGATAGAGGCAACCGAAATGTTTTTGTACAAAACAAGATGCCCACACAACCCGATGCCACCTGACTTTAAGAGTTGCTTGTGAGCAACATCGCATAACCATACAACACGTGGGAGGCTATTCAAAAATCGAGGATACACTTGTTGTGTTGTATAACAAGAATAGTGGGATATATGTAAATTTAAAAACCCTAAATACAAATAGTGGATGGAATTCACTTAACGGTATGGTGGTAGAAGTAGTAGGCTCGCACTCCAATGAGCAGGATTCAACTCCCCACCCTCAATAAATTTAAAAAGGTAATTTATATTTTGGGGCCATATCTATATATCCGATCTCAATTCGGTCCCGATCTTTCAGTATCAAATAAGATACTCACTTGAAAAATGGTACAAGAGTTATATTGTTAGAAAATTTAAGCAAGTTTACCTAAATACCCTTAAAATGAATTGAATTCCATCACCCTTCCCCCTTTCAATCACAGCACGCGCACACCCCAACTCCCCCCTTCCCCTTGATCCCACCCATTATCCTTGCTCCCCGGCTACATGGATCTCGCCTTCGATGAGTAGATCCCTCCCGACCTTCTCGCATGCAGCCAACAAGATCCCTCATGGCTCCTCTCTCGCAGCAGCACGACCTGATGATGGTGTGCGGGAAGTGGTTGCATGACCCAATCTGGGGTGCATGTCGATGTTATCGGTAGGTGATGTGGGGGATGGGGAAATCCATGATTGTTGCGCGGAGGAGGAGATCGTGCAACTGTTGCGAGGAGGGGAGGCCTAACTTTTCTTTCATTTTCCAAATAGAATGGGGACATCAGACGATGACTCCAGTAGGGTTGGGCATCGGGCCGGGTTGGGTCGAGTTTGAGTTGGCCCGGCCCACGCCCATTTAAGTATATGGGTTAATGGGTCGGGTCTAGGCCCATTTTATTTTCAAAAATTAAGCCCAAGCTCAAACCATATCCAAACAAAATGGGCCGGGTTCGGGTCGGGCCGGCCCAATTTAACACCTATGTATACCAATATCATGTCTTTCATTCTTCTTGCATTTGTGTGGGTGTTTCTTATGTATGTGTGCATGTTTAAAACTATAAGCATGCTAACTAATTTATGATTTTAACATTAGTTGTATGTTGGAAATAGAAATGTGGTAAAAATATGACGACTTAAATCACCATTCAATTCACCATTACATATTCTATTATAGATGCAGGCACTATGACCCAATACAGATTGGTTACTTACAGTTGTACATGCTCTAACACTTGAGGACACAGATTTCATTCTTGCATATTAGTATAATCTTGTATATTAATGTCATAATCTTGTATATTAATATAATAATATCCTCAATCTACGTTAATGGATATGATTATTAATGTGTCTAAGCATTTATTCTACACCCGAATAAGGATATTAAACTTAGAACATGGTATTTGGAATGAACATGAATATAATTGATATAATTATACCATACTAGATATGAATATACTTGCTTTAGAATGGGTCGGGCTATCGGGCTAACGGGTTTGGACCTTCTCATGCCCAAACCCGACCCGATAATCAATATGGGCTCATTCTAGGGCCCACGGTCCACCCATTAAATTTCGAGTTCAGGTTTGGATCGGATTATACGGGTCGGGTTTTGGGCCAGTCGGGCCGGCCCAGCCCAATGCCCAACCCTAGACTCCAGGTGGATGGTGTGCAACAATAATGCTAGTGTCAAAGGAGCAGAGGGTGGTGGTGGTGACGCAGTTGATGGTTGTTTTCTTTAGGAGCTTTCAGATCTGGAGCATCCTCCGGATGCAACAATTTTGTTGGTTGACCTTCAATAATGAAGAGGGATGGGACAGAGAAGCGCCTCTCCTCAGTCCGCCCGTTGATGGTGGTTCTAATTAAGATGTAGCTTCAGAAGGTCAACCATGAAGGGAATCGAGATGGAGATGATAATCTCAGCTCGCTCGATCATCTCTTGCAAGAGAGGATCATCATTCAACAATAACATGCACTTACTATCGGTTCTCAGATCTACAACTAATTGTTTCTAGCAATCATAATCACAAATACACCGCAGTTGGACCAAACATTCAGTAATATTCCAAACCGTGTTCCATTGTTATCCCAACACAACTTGAGCTCAAGATAATGATCCTCTTCACTCTTGAAATCGATTCAATCAAGAAATAATCATAGCCACATTCTATCACATCGATTAAGGGAATTTAGATCAATTCGCTTAAGTTTTCTAATAGTATAACTCTTTTGTCATTTTTCCAAATGGGGTGAGGACCCAATTTTATATAAATGAAAGATGGGGACCTGGATTGAGATTGAGTTTATGAATGAGGACTCGATATGTAAATTACCAAAAAAACAAGGTATTTTGACCCCATGAACCTTATAAAATTTGTAAATTACCTCATCGACCTTTGAAACAATATAATTCTCCCTTCGACCCCATAACCTTTCTAACTCTTACCCCATGAACCATGCGGTTAATCTGTTTGAAGCTCGTGAGGGTTCTTGGGGTAATTTATAGGGTCAATGGGGTAATTACATTGTACAAAAGGTCGTAGAGGTAATTTACTCAAAAAACAAATAGTGAAGGAGCCGATTGCAAATTAAGTGTCGAATCCCTAGAATGATAAAGTGGTAGAAGCAGTATACTTCCACTTTAAGAAATAAAAACTAAATCCCCTACCCCTCAACTAGTAAAAAAATCAAGTGCATGTGTTTCCGAATTTATTTCCCTAAAAGAGGATTGGGGGAGCTATTTCCTTAAAAGGGTACGGAATGGAAATATTTCCCAAGAGGGGGATATATAGGCGAACTGTTTGTTGTTGATCTACCTGGCGCAACAAAGGGTTTGTCGCTCGTTGCTAGTGCGGTCGACAAGGCCTGACTCCGGTCTTCGAGGGCACGATGATTTCCACCCTTTGCACTAACAAACCGTTCATCGTGACAGAGGTTGTCAGTGACTAGACGACCACGACAAACAATTTGTCACGGCAAGCCCATCCAAAAACCCTATAACCCTCCCCCCTTTCGCATTTCTACTCACTACTCTCCTCCCCACTCCCTCTAGTTCCTTCTCATATCATCCTATCATCCCCAATTTAATGTATTTTTTCATTAATAATTTTATAAATACTAATTTAGTATATATTTAATTTTTTTCGCATTACATATAATGTTGCTTGGAAATATTAAACATCAATACCGACATAGATAAAGTAGTAATATTAGTTTTATAATTTGACGTATGTTATGGGAATGTCAGTTTTGTAAATGTACATATGCATTAATAATGTTAGTTTTGTAATTAGACATGTATGCTAGTGATGGGGATAGTGGGATAGAAAGATGTGGAATACGGATAGGACATGAGAACATCATCAATTGTAACTACAATAATTTTTTTAGGGTTTTTATCATTCAAATAACTAGTGGGAGAATATTGTAACAACAATATCATCAATTGTAACTACAATAATTGTAACTACAATGTGGAATAGAGAATAGAGATAGGATAGGAAGATGTGGAATATGGATAAGTCGGGAGAATATTTCCCAAGATGTGGAATATGGATAAGAAGATGTCAAATAGGGATAGGGATGTGGAACGTGGAGTAGTCCTTCAATTCTTTTACATATTTTTAGGGTTTTTATCATGTATTCCCTTTTTAAGTTCTGTGATATCAGTTATGCTCCTCTCTTTTTGAATTATCAATTGTAACTATAACTTCTTACAAAATTCACATTTATGTTGAAATATCTATTAACGTAAAGTAGGGGCATAATAGATATTACAAGAAGATAGAATTGTGAATTTTGTAATAATATTAATTGGTTCATTTGCATTGTTGTCTATTGTTATCAATTGCCAAGTACTTGGTAGAATATAAACCACGATGAACAATGTAGAAATAAAATAAATTTCTTGGAGTATAAGTTTATAGGTCTTTTAGTGACTTTCAGTGATGTATAGGAAACGACTGATATTGTTACGCTATGTGTGTTCTGGGACGGACGGATTAAATACGTGGATACTGAGATTGGTTCTGAAGGAGGTCATAGTGATGTGATCGAGTGCCTATATCTAGCAGTTATAACGATATGCTTGCTTACATATATGGTCTTACCAGATATACACCCTGCATTACGATATTAAGATCACATGTAAGTGTCCTGCAAGTGCGAGCTTATGTTTGTCCAATCATGATTGAGACAAAAAATTACAAACTTGATGTTGCAAGTGAGTCGACGAGTGGGAATGATGGAGCTTTTAATTGAGGCGGTGGAGATCACTCCATCCCAAGCTGATATGGGAATATTATCAATGCAATGGTTTGACCTTAAGCATTCTATATATGAGAGAGACATTGTTGAAGATGGTGGTGAAAATAATGGTATATATGGAGATGAAGACGAAGAGGATGAAGAAGAAGGAATTGACGAAGACGGAGTGAATAAAGTTGAGGGAGTGAACAAACAAGCTTGCATGGGGACTACAAGTGCGAGGGTGGGAGTACTGACCGATCACGGTCAAGAATCTCTTCTTTGTTCGATAAACAAAGAACTAATCTATAATCCACATGTGTACTACGGGATGGATTTGGATTCTATGGACGATCTACCGGACTTCTTCCGATCAGATGATTAGATCTTTGTTATTTTCTCAGAGGAGGCACCATTTTTAAATGAAGGATTATCGAAAAAAGAGTATTGGTTGAATCGATCATCGATCCAAAGATGGCCCTCATCGATGAGCTGAGCACTTGGAGAATGTCAAAGTACATCCAGTTCAAGGTACATGCCTTGAAGAGCACCAAATACACAGCAAACTATGTCTGTGAGAATTGCTATTGGAGGTTGCATGCATCATACAACAGTCATCGAGACAGTTGGCAAGTAAGCAGCTACTGTGCAAAACACACTTATCACAATACAATATTACTTGTTGGTAATCGTGCTTGCACTGCGAAATTTGTTGGGAGGTTCATTCTTACTACGCCCAGATCCAACTTGGCACTGACTCCGAGTGTCATCCAATCCTTCGTCGAGGAAAAGTACATGGTCAAAATATCAAAGAAAGCATGAAATGGGAAGCAGAGGGGTTTGGAGAAGATATTCGGAGATGCCATTGTGTCATATATAGATATCCATCGGTTCATGTGGTTGATGAGACACTGTAATATTGGTTCTTTTTATGAGTTCGAACATCAACCAATGGTCGATAGTAAAATCGGTGGACGTATAAAAGGTATAGATGCCTTTTTCCATCTATTTTGGGCATTCTCCTCCTCAATCCAAGGTTTTGGGCATTGTCATCTGGTGTTGAGCATTGATGCAACCCATCTGTGGGGAAAATATAAAGGGCATATGCTTGCTGCCACCGCAGTAGATGCTAATGGTCACCTCTTCCCCATTGTCTTCGCCATACTAGAGAGTGAAAGGTTGGAGTCATGGGGGTTCTTCCACCATAAATTGTCTGGTATCAATCGATCGCGATGGTATCTACTTCATCAACGATAGATTTTCTAGTCTGAAGAACTTGCTACCCCAATACTTTCCGGTCGAGAGAGACCATTTCCACCATTTCTACCTCTGGCACATGCAGACAAATATGCATCAGGCCGGGTATACAAATAAGTGGATACATAAGAGATTCTACAGTGTTGGGCAGTGACCAACAAGTATGGTCACGAGCACATTATGAACCAAATCCATATAGCCAACTCAGATGTTTATGGTTGGATAATGAAACAGGAAGGGGGATCAACGTTACTAGGCTTGCGCTTATGACGAGGGACGTCGATGTTGGACATGTGAGCCCACGGCGAGCCATTATGCAGTAAATGTTATTGTGAATATCATTCCCTGATCTGAAATGAAGAATAAATAATTTGCATAATAGGTCCCTCTGTACAATTAGGGTTATGTACCATGGCCATCTTGATGATCATACAGCTGTTGATTCAATAAATTGAATCATAGAGGCTGGTGCTTGGATGAATATCTAAAGGGTTAGATTGAGGACTCATCAAGCACCGTCAAATGATTGTTAAGATGTGATCTCCAGCCTGAGTAGGAGATGGCAATCCTTTCTCACATAGGCTGATATCTGACCGACCTCTTGATGCAGGTCCTCTGCATAGGAATAGAGATTCGGAGGTGTCAGATTAGTTAGGTCAATGGGTTGACTTAACGAGATTGAGATAACCTGAGTCCTATGTTGAATGCTGTCACAACATAGGCATGCATCCTCTGACCGGAGACAGATGTATTGCTATATGTCTGAGTATGTACATTTGGCAGACCAATAGGTTGATGACCTAACCAAGGTCTATACACCGGTGCGCTGGTGTGCATGTAAGGGCATATGAGTAATACGATCTCTCAAAGGGATCATACAGGTTCACTACTGAACCGGAAGACATGAGCTCACTCATGAGATATTGGGAAGAATCAAATTCCGTGCACGGTCGTCTCGCTTTGGAAGCTTGACTGAATTTGAAGGTTTGATATATATACTTTCGGAAAGTATATGATCAAGACCTAGGTATGATATATGCTTTTGGAAAGTATATGATCGATACCAAATCCCAATGATCAAATGAGAAACTTATTGATAAAACCTTGAAGAAGATAGTATAAAATTGATCTTGATCTTCGGGTTGATCATGGGTCTTCCAGTATGCGGGATGTACAGGTGTTTGGAATACCTGAGGGTGATGTGATCATAAACGATTGTATATCCATGACGCTTCCATTCCGAGGGAGTGATGAAACAGATCTGGATTTTAGTGACTCCTCTCAGTAGAGAAGCAATCTGATCTTGGTCCAAATGTTGGACATTGTTCTGAATGAGATTCAGATACAATGAGAATATTAGATTTGCGGTCTTGATTTAATCAAGCATCTGTGGGAGATTCGTAAGATCTGGATTTGAGATAAGATCTCAACATCCAAGTCACTATACGTGGAACAATACAATCGCCCTGTCCTTATCTCCAAGTAT
Organism: Ottelia alismoides; assembly: GCA_037367405.1. Taxonomy (NCBI): domain Eukaryota; kingdom Viridiplantae; phylum Streptophyta; class Magnoliopsida; order Alismatales; family Hydrocharitaceae; genus Ottelia; species Ottelia alismoides. Next base: position 97,343 of record JAZKJV010007021.1, on the reverse strand, counting down.
CTGTGGAGAAAGCACATTATTCTTGAAAGGGTTCGAGAATAATTCATTTGATGAAATTCATATCCAAGCAAGAAGAACTTGATGATTAAATGAGATTTAATTATCAAGCTTAATATGAATATGATTCATATTGTGAGAATGATTATCTAAGATATTTAAATGGGATTTAATTATCAAGGATTAGAGAATGTGGATAATACTATCCATGATATATGTATTATAAATATGATTTATAGTACATATATTGAAGAGAGAGAATATATGTAAATAGCATTTGTTAATTAATAGTGTGGACTGGATTCACATTAATTAATTAATTGGAAATGTAATTTACAAATTAGTTTAGGTTGTGAATTTGATTCACATAATTTTCAATGGCATAATTGAAATATTCACAAATTAATTTGGAATGAATTTGGTGGATATTTTTGTGTTAATTGAGAGATAATGTAATATAATAAAAAGGAGAAATAAAGCCACCATTTTAGGAGGCAATATTATCTCCATTTTATTATGATGATTAATCTCTCAACTAACTTATTTATGTTAAATTAAAAATGTGTTGATAATGTTGCAATATATATTTAATTTAATCTAAATAAATGTTGTTGGTTTTAACCAACAATAATTATAGCCATTGATTTTACATGGACTAAGCCTGACCGTTGGATCCATGTGTCCCATGGATTGAGATCCATTGGATCCTAAACTAATATAAAACGAGGGCTAGGGTAGCCTTCCAAGGTACATCATTAAGAGTTGTACAAGGTCACAACTCTCTCTCTCTCTCATATTCTCGCCCTGTCTCTTTCTCTCCTCCAAAAGATGGCCGTCCATCTTGTGTTGAGAAAGGAGAGACTCTCGGCTTTCGCCTTCGACGACTCGTGGATATCCATCTTCTTTGGAGTTGCTTACTCTAAAGGAAGACGACGGATTTCGTTTGACGAAATCGGGGGAGCCATCGCTTGGATCTTCATCGAGGATTGCGGGAAGGAACGTGACTCATCATCACGCCTGCAAGTGCGTTCTTCGTGGATCGGACTTAAGACAGGAGGATCTCTACTTTGGGATCTCACGATCACAACCACGCTTCAAGAGGTATTCCTTATACTTTGTGGTTTGATGAAACGATCCGAGAAGTGTTCTCGTGATCATGTGGTTTCATCTTCAGATTTAAAACTTTTAATTTCCGTTGCATCTAGCATCTAGTGCGACTAGTTGCTCCGATTGCATACGATGCGATCAACATGCTTCCGTGATGCGCTTAAGGATACTCAATATCCTTCAAGTGGTATCAGAGCCGTAGGTTGAATAAGGGTTTGGATATGATCCATGAACCTTAGACGATTTGGTTCTTGAAAGGGTTGCGAAATTTTTACTGCATTTCAATTTTCGCACCTCTGCCTAATTGAATTTTTCTGTACTGTTTAAAATGTTTAAACACGAAATTTTCAATTGGATTTGTTCCCCATTAAACAAGGAAACCATAGGACTTGAGTTTACTAAATTTGGACTTCATTTGCTCAAGATATGGCTTTTTGAATATGCCTAAATTCACTGTTGCGGGAACTGCGGATTTAAACGTGATTAATGAGATAATTACGGTTTTGATCCGCCACGAAATGCGTGAATTATCACTTGGATTCTTTAATAAATCAAATAGGCAATCTTTGGAAACTGAGTTTGCATTTTTTGGATTTAAATTGATCAAGATAAGTTAATTTTAGTGATTGGGGGTCACTGCTGGAAATTAACTTTTTTTTATCTTGAACCTTGTGATAAGTCATTCAATTATCATGATGAAAATTATTTGTTAATTTTATGGAATAATTAGTGATAAATATTTGTGAAATATTTAAAGAGATAATTATTTCATTGAATGACATTTGCCTAAACCACAATGATGAGATATTAGATCTTGATCATTGGTTCATCAACAAAAATTGATTTCATGAAAAACATAGTTTATCCTACAATAGTTGTAGGACAACTTTTACATGAAAAGCCCTCTTGCTTGAATAGGATTGGGGATTTGTTTAGCAAATCTCCTTATAATATAATCAAAAATGTTTTGATGTATATTATATGGTATAATTTCGGTTGAAAAACCGATGAGCATCTCAAAGTACATGATGATCTATCTGGTATTATCCTTTCCCGAGGCGGATGTGGTGCCTAGTCGGAGAGCATTGGGGTCGCGGGTTGCAACGTATGTGGTCCGTCCCACTCTCGTCGGTACTGGCCATGACAGCGGGTAGGGAATGTATAATGCCGGAGAAAATCAATGTGTATTTTTCTAATTATTAAAATTCGAATAATACGTACTTTGAGAATATACCTACTATTCAAGTAAAAGACATGTTTGTTGATTGATGATTGGATTGATGATTAATTTAATGTGATTAAATTAATTATATCCAATAAACACTCTATTATGAATAGATGTGTATTTGCCTTGGAAGAATTAATTATGTGAATATGATTCACGGTAATTAATTACAATTTGAATATGAGGTGGAGGATCACATAAGTGACATCCATGGTCTCCCGTCAAGGCAAAGGACTTCGTCGCCAGTTGTTGTGTATAGGAGACGCCTGTCCGAAGTGACAGATCCTGTGCATGATTTAATTGGATCGGGTTCTTTGCTTCTCGAGAGAGTAAGGCCGTATACGTAGTGACCCCAATATCGGGTCCTCATATTATTGGGGCGATATTGGATTACGTATAGCGAGTATTAAGCATGTTGATGGTTGGTTCAATTAACAACGGGTCAACATCATCTTAAGGGTGGTGGGCCCGAGTGTTAAAGACCGAATTGGGAAATGCAAGTTGGACTTGCAAGGCGGAATGTGTTCCCGCTTCTTTTTAACCGAGTTGTAGGTTCTCATATTATTGGGATGCAACAAAGATAGGAAAGGAGATCCCAGATCTTGCTAGAGATATAATGGTAAGAATATCTCTTACATTGAAAGTGATTAAGGGAATGAACTTTCAGTGTTGACAAGGCAAGACAACTTTGATATAAAAATTCCTAAATCAAAGTAAAACATGTATATATAATTTATATACGCTTATGCAAAATTTCTTATTTCAGATAATCCTTCATTAAACCCACTCATTGTTATACTCAATGATAACCAGTAAAATATCTTGGATTGGACTCATGATCCAGATATTATACTTGCAATTGGACACATAATGTATGTGGTTGCAATGTGCAAGTTTCCTCACCATAATGAGGAATGACAATTAAATAAGACAATAAGACATCACCTTAGGGTTTGTATGTCTCGATAGTCTTGATCTTTCATCGAGTGTACTTTGGAAGTGACATGTCGATGGTGATCGTAATTGTCGGATAATCCTTATAAAATAAAAGAAGATATTTTGGCATACATGTGTGCTCTAGACATTTAATCATGAATGACATGGTTCTCTACATTATGCAGAATGGTAGCTCGAAAGAGATGATGTATTCAAAATGTTTGAATACCTACCTGAACCTAAGTCTCTAAGAGTTAAGATGTACGTAGATATGATGTGTGTCAACATTCTACTATCTATACTCAAGTCATTCATGAAGCTTCACAATAATCATTTTGAATGAATTTAATGAAGCATGTATAAATGTTGAAATGCTCTTGTATTGAAATCTTTTGAATTCAACATAAGAGATTCTTTGTCTTGAACAATGGTTGTTTTTAGATGAAGGGAGCGCAATGGAAGCATGGGTCGGACCCAAGTAAGAAGGAAAGTCAAAGAGTTGACCTACTTCTATGACTTCCATGTGACATCCAAAGAGTTGGATGAATGCCAATACTGCAATAAGTTGATGTGTTGATAGTATGACTATCAAGTCTGTCTAAAATCCTTAGTGAAGGATTCAAATAGAGCATCAGAATAATCTACATATAATCATTGACTCTGACTTTCTTATCTCATAAGATAAAGTCTAACAATTGTATCCCAATCTTCTAATAACATTTGCAATTGGTTGCATGTATATATTAGAAGATTAGAAATTTGATCTTAAGGTTTAATAATCATCTACATGGATATTGGTGCAATTGTTGCGACAATCTCTATTGGATAGATGGACTTCATATTCTCAGTGGGAGAGCCCTTAGTCTTGGAGAATGTCTCTATGACCTAGATAGTAGAGTACACTCATTGTTTGTTTCTAAATGTTGGAAATAAACATGAATTCTGAGATAGAACCATCATAAAGAGTTATGATGGATATATTTCAGATAGTAATCTAACATCTAGTGGACTCCACAAAATTAGAAAATTAATGAATGGTTCATTAATTTCTAATATTGAAAATCAAACCTTATAAGACCAATAGGAGGATGAAGATCATTTGACAATGATCTAGCATCAAGCCTTGGACATTTGTCTGTTGATTTGATCAATAGACTAGTAAGATATGAAACTTTAGAATGTCTAAAATTTCAAATCTTACATACTTGTGAATATTGTATTCATAGAATGTCCAATACACCCTTCTCTTAGGAAAGGTGTAAGATGTCATGGTATTCGGGATCTCATACATATTGATGTATGTGGATCATCTATATCATAGTGAACATTATGGATATGTGATATCTATTGATGATCATGTATGATATGAGATTTCTTCTCTTCACCTGAGAAACCTTTAAAATGTTCAAAGATTTCACAATTTTGATTTACAACCAAAGTTTGAAGGAAGATTAAATGAATTTGATCTAACCAAGGTAGCAAGTACCTATTAGATGAATTCAAAGAATACCTTATGGAGATATGAATATCATTTCTATCTCAATCCTCCTAACATACCTAAACTCAATAGAGTTGTAGGGAGATACAATTGGATCATGTGTGACATGATTTGATCAATGATGAATTTTAGCATAATTACCTCTTAGTTTCCAGGTATATATGTAGTAGAGACTACACTATATATCCTTAATAAGATTCCATGCAAGTAAGCTGGAATTAAGCACTAGAGAGTGTAACTTCATTTCTGAGAATGTGATTCTTGGAGGATTGAGACTCTTGAGAATCAAGATGAAAATGAAGTAAAGGAACTCATTTAAACTTGAGATGATAATGAGGCTCCTGAAATCGGAAACTAAAAGGATAATTAAAGATGAAACATTAATACCTCTTCAAATGAGTTTGAGGATGTATTCCATGTGTCAGTTAAGTCTGAGAGTGATCGGACTTCATGTGATGAAGCTCCTGAAGATCATGACATGGAAAGATGGATATTAACAATAAAGTCTAAAGTAGACTTCATATACAAGTGTTGTATATGGACCCTCGAGGATCCACCTTCTATAAGGGTTAGACCCGTTAAGGTGTAAATGGATCTTCAAGAGAAAGGGAACCTGAAGAGAAGGTAGAGACCTTCAAAGCAAGGTTCATAGCCATGAGCTACACACCGTAAGAGAAGACATTGCTTGCAATGAGACTTGCTCTTCGGAAACCATGCTTAAAATCATCAGAATATTGCTAACCTGAGCTACACAACTTGACCATTGCATCTTCAAGATGTAAGTCAAGATTTCATTCCTCTAAAGAATACCTCTCTGAGGATATTCACATGAAGTAGCCCCAGGGCTTCATGTTTGAGGAAAGTAAGGTGTGAAAGCTAAAGAAATCCATCCGTGTACTCAAATAAGCTTCTTGTTATTGGAATATCAAATTTGACGAAATCATAAGTGTTATGATTTCAGATAGAATCTTGATGTACCATGTGAAGCTTAGTGGGAGTGCCATTGTGTTCATCGTGCTAAATGTAGATAATATCCTAATCATTTGGAATGGTATAAGGATGATAATAATTATTATATAGACTGGTTATTCCATACTTTGAGATATGATCTCAAGAATACCTCTTAGATCTTAGTTCTGAAGTTGTTCAGAAGCAAAGAAAAGAGGGTATTGGGATTGTCACATTTGTAGTACATCTTGGACATATTCCATTCTTGGAAATTCCAAGAAAGGCTTCCTTCCCTTGAGATTTGGTACTGACCTATCTAAAGGATAGCACCTCAAAGAGTTGAGGAAGTGAATGCTAGAACTGCTTGCACATGTGCATCAGTTACGAGAAGCTAAGTGTATGCTAAATGTGTATAAAAGTCAGATATCTGCCATGCAGTGGGAGTAGCAAAGTGTTGCTAATCCTACTATGGAGAGAAAACACTTGATTGCAGTAATAACAATGTCTTCATAGATGACAAGATTTTTGAGATGGTGATCTCAAAGTCATATCTTCAAAAGCTTAAGACTTTATAGATAGAGATCTAAAAGGTCTTAACTGTGGATACCTTGGGAGATAGTGATCCCCAGGAATAAGGGTATTCTGATATGGATTATGGAAATATTGGTTATAATAGCTTTTGAACAATAATGTCAAAGACACTATAACTGCTTTGACTAGATTGAGTATTGGTTGCATAAGATGCAACATTCGCATTGGATGCGAGCACTGTTACCTAGGGATATGCAAGTGTCGTAAAAGGACTTGGCGTAGTCTCGCGGGAACAGAGTGACTAATCAGCTTACCTAGTTATTTTTTTTAAATAGCCTATGATTGTCACATGAGTGTGGGTTTAAATGATTAGCCCATCAATGGCTCTTTGGCTAGTTGGAGATTGTTGGACATGTGAGCCCACGGCGAGCTATTATGCAATAAATGTTATTGTGAATATCAATCCCTGATCTGAAATGAAGAATAAATAATTTGCATAATAGGTCCCTCTGTACAATTAGGGTTATGTACCACGGCCATCTTGATGATCATACAGCTACTGATTCAATAAATTGAATCATAGAGGCTGGTGCTTGGATGAATATCTAAAGGGTTAGATTGAGGACTCATCAAGTACCGTCAAATGATTGTTAAGATGTGATCTCCAGCCTGAGTAGGAGATGGCAATCCTTTCTCACATAGGCTGATATTTGACCGACCTCTTGATGCAGGTCCTCTGCATAAGAATAGAGATACGGAGGTGTCAGATTAGTTAGGTCAATGGGTTGACTTAACGAGATCGAGATAACCTAAGTCCTATGTTGAATGCTGTCACAGCATAGGCATGCATCCTCTGATCGGAGACAGATGTATTGCTATATGTCTGAGTATGTACATTTGGCAGACCAATAGGTTGATGACCTAACCAAGGTCTATACACCGGCGCGCTGGTGTGCATGTAAGGGCATATGAGTAATACAATCTCTCAAAGGGATCATACAGGTTCACTACTGAACCGGAAGACATGAGCTCACTCATGAGATATTGGGAAGAATCAAATTCCGTGCACGGTCGTCTCGCTTTGGAAGCTTGACTGAATTTGAAGGTTTGATATATATATATACTTTCGGAAAGTATATGATCAAGACCTAGGTATGATATATGCTTTTGGAAAGTATATGATCGATACCAAATCCCAATGATCAAATGAGAAACTTATTGATAAAATCTTGAAGAAGACAGTATAAAATTGATCTTGATCTTCGGGTTGATCATGGGTCTTCCAGTATGCAGGATGTACAGGTATTTGGAATACCTGAGGGTGATGTGATCATAAACGATTGTATATCCATGACGCTTCCATTCTGAGGGAGTGATGAAACAGATCTGGATTTTAGTGACTCCTCTCAGTAGAGAAGCAATCTGATCTTGGTCCAAATGTTGGACATTGTTCTGAATGAGATTCAGATACAATGAGAATATTAGATTTGCGGTCTTGATTTAATCAAGCATCTGTGGGAGATTCGTAAGATCTGGATTTGAGATAAGATCTCAACATCCAAGTCACTATACGTGGAACAATACAATCGCCCTGTCCTTATCTCCAAGTATATGCGGAGAAAGCACATTATTCTTGAAAGGGTCCGAGAATAATTCATTTGTTGAAATTCATATCCAAGCAAGAAGAACTTGATGATTAAATGAGATTTAATTATCAAGTTTAATATGAATATGATTCATATTGTGAGAATGATTATCTAAGATATTTAAATGGGATTTAATTATCAAGGATTAGAGAATGTGGATAATACTATCCATGATATATGTATTATAAATATGATTTATAGTACATATATTGAAGAGAGAGAATATATGTAAATAGCATTTGTTAATTAATAGTGTGGACTGGATTCACATTAATTAATTAATTGGAAATGTAATTTAGTTTAGGTTGTGAATTTGATTCACATAATTTTCAATGGCATAATTGAAATATTCACAAATTAATTTGGAATGAATTTGATGGATATTTTTGTGATAATTGAGAGATAATGTAATATAATAAAAAGGAGAAATAAAGCCACCATTTTATGAGGCAATATTATCTCCATTTTATTATGACGATTAATATCTCAACTAACTTATTTATGTTAAATTAAAAATGTGTTGATAATGTTGCAACATATATTTATTTTAATCTAAATAAATGTTGTTGGTTTTAACCAACAATAATTATAGCCATTGATTTTACATGGACCAAGCCTGGCCGTTGGATCCATGTGTCCCATGGATTGAGATCCGTTGGATCCTAAACTAATATAAAAGGAGGGCTAGGGTAGCCTTCCAAGGTACATCATTAAGAGTTGTACAAGGTCACAACTCTCTCTCTCTCTCTCATATTCTCGCCCTGTCTCTTTCTCTCCTCCAAAAGATGGCCGTCCATCTTGTGTTGAGAAAGGAGAGACTCTCGGCTTTCGCCTTCGACGCCTCGTGGATCTCCATCTTCTTTGGAGTTGCTTACTCTAAAGGAAGATGACGGATTTCGTTTGACGAAATCGGGGGAGCCATCGCTTGGATCTTCATCGAGGATTGCGGGAAGGAACGTGACTCATCATCACGCCTGCAAGTGCGTTCTTCGTGGATCGGACTTAAGACAGGAGGATCTCTACTTTGGGATCTCGCGATCACAACCACGCTTCAAGAGGTATTCCTTATACTTTGTGGTTTGATGAAACGATCCGAGAAGTGTTCTCGTGATCATGTGGTTTCATCTTCAGATTTAAAATTTTTAATTTCCGCTGCATCTAGCATCTAGTGCGACTAGTTGCTCCGATTGCATACGATGCGATCAACACGCTTCCGTGATGCGCTTAAGGATACTCAATATCCTTCAGTCGATGGGGGTTGACCACTACTAAACTCTTCGAGAGTTTCAATCGTGCTATGAGGGGAATACGAGGTCTACATATATTAACACTTATTTTGGCAGTGTTTTATCGCCTAAACACTTACTTCATCGAAAGATGTATGTTCGGTGAGAAGGTGACCGGCGACCTATTGTCTATATATGAGAAGCGAACGAATATTCTTATCCAATCAACACTTTTCTTGATAGTTGAGAAATTTACCCTTACATAATTCGATGTTTGGGCCCTAGAGGGAAACTATAAAATAAACATAAATGGTCGACAATATGTCTGCACATGTGGTTACATGCAGGAGATGCGATTAATTTGCCCACATATAATTGCAATATGCTGTAATGTCAATATAGCATGGAACATTTGAAGTTGTGCTATGATTGTTATATAGCGACCGCATTTCGGTCCACATATGCACATGTCTTCGTCCTGATTACCGATCGTCGCTTATGGCCGCTCTTGGAGCCCTCACCGCTGCTCCACCTGAATGTAGTTTTCTCACCTGACCGATCTCGGAGGAGGTGACAATGTGGTAGCATGGATGAGATGGGTAAAGTACCAATTAGGTGTAGTCGGTGTAAAGAGCACAACCATAACAAAATAACGTGTGAAAGAAGGCATCAATAGTTAATGTCAAATGTTTATATGCTCTCCAATGCAATATTTACACGATTCAATTATATACTTTTTTATGACATTCAGTCAATACTGTATTTATTCATTACTTTCATTATTTGGTATAGCAATGGAGACAGTTGCGATGCCGATCGATACTTCAGTATTGACCAGATAAAGAGAACACTTATTTGACCGACCACTACCAGATACTGATACGGTAGAACAAATAGTTTGTACAATAGATTTCTATGAATTGAGTAGATGTATCATTTATTGTGAATGCACATGCACATTGCTTTGTCGAGCAATGGTACTTTATCAAGTTGGGTCAAGCCTCTTGCCGGACGCTAGTGCAGATAAGGTGCATCTCCGTCACCTCTTACTCATGCACGAACTGGAGAATTGTGGGCATTGGGCATGAGGTGCAACAACTTGATACAGATGTCCTTGCAGTTGGATCAATTCTCATTGATGAAGGTCAAGAAAGCTTATGCATTTTGGACCTTGCCTCAGGTAACCAATCTCTATTTAGAAAATGTAAATGTACCAATTATCATATATAACACAACTACCTCTTATTTGACCATGAAGACGTGGTCTGGGAGCACATCCACATTGGTCGACTCTGTCTGTACCGGCTAAGAGAGGAAACTCTGCAATCAACCCCTTACACAACTAAGTACCAAACACTTTCTCTATTGGACTTACATATTTCCTTCAGTATAAATCTTACATTGACGCTATTTCTTTAGGTGGATGGGAGGAAGGAGGTCACACAGAGAGACTGTGTCCATCATTCATCTTTCCTTTTACTGCAATGAGTTGGACCTTGAAGAGGAGCATCAGGTATGTGAGATGCTTTGTTGTTTAACTGATTTCTAATTGAATCCATAATCAGTGACATACAACACTACTCTGTACAGATGAGGTGGACACGCTATGAGGACCAACTTGTGTCACGTCTACCTTCGATATGCCGTGAGGGTCAAGCTATATGATTGTCTAATACAATCTTGATATGCTTTAACATTATCGACATGCTCTCGATCGGGTAATGAGGCAATTCGGGATGCGATAACACATTTAGGAGGCGATGGCACATATATCATCTGATGATAGACGTGCTAGACCAAGAGATGATAAACCGTATGATTGGGGTTTACACCACCAAGATCATTTGGCCCAATGGCACTGACGAATGGGTGACGTTGTTGTGGAGAGAGATTTGGACAAGGCAAAAACTACTATTCTGGCTGATTATCTAACACGGCATTAGCAGATTACACATCATTGAATCGCTACATCTATACCACCACCCTGACAAGCTTGTGAACCACACATACCAAGGTGGAATCAACTGGTAAATTCTTTCACACAGGCTAATTATATAATCGATGTTCATTTAGTAAATTCTAACCGAGACTTTAATTCCATAAGTGAACTCCTTATTTCGTGTGAGGGAAATGATGACAGAGCATGGAAGAAGCACGAAAATGCAACAACTGATTGGTTACATTGACTACACAATTCAAAACATGTCTCTCGTGGATCCGGGAATAAACGATATCTCGCCCATGTACACATCATACATCGAGTCCACAACATTTTCATCTAAAAAATGGGGTGATCAATAAAGTTATTAGACAGATGAGCGTGGTTCGTCGTATGACATACTCCCTACTCAAGAAGCCCAACCAACTCAGGCTCAACAATACTGGCAGATGGGTTCCATTCAGAGTCAACCAACTGACATTGGTGTCCCTGATTATGATATCGAACAACTACTGTCTCACCAGTTGGGCTCTGTAGCGGCGTCACGGGGCATGGAAACATGGATCTTCCTAGGATATCTAGTGCAAGCATGTCTACAACAGTTACCCAGCTAGAGCTACCCCACACCTTAAAATGTTACAACTCAAAGAGGGGATGGTTGTCCCACAACGTGACGGGAGCATTCAACCACGGCTGCACTTGGAAGGGGCTTGGTGATGCAAGGAGAGATTTATCTGACATAGGAGAAACGAGAAAGGTGGAGGATGGTCGGATGGCATGAGAGAGGTCCTAGAAGAGAAAAGGAAAAAGGGTATTCTTCAAAGGGACCAATATCAAATATTGTACACCACATGAAGATGTGGGTTCACTGATTATCACATGTTATCCTCATTGTGGAAATTAGAAAAGCTTTACATTTTGCACCAATACTTTACTTTATTGTTGTTTGTCACTACTGGTGATGTAAATATGGTTTTTGAATAAATACTGTCCCATATTCTTATGCTCGTATAGGTAAGGTAATGGCAAAACTCGTATTACAGCTCGCAAGTCGATGCGCCTTTCTGACAATCGTTTGCTAGTAGCGTGTGCACCATCTAGTAGTAGAGCATCGCACCGTGAAGTACACCCTCCACCACTAGTTTTTGAGGAGGTACGATCGCAACCTCAGACGGTATACTCCAATTCTCAGTTCACCCCTTACTCACCCCAATCCATGCTCCCTTCTATGGTAGACTCCTCATAGAGTGAAACTTCACCGCCTATAGAATTCTATGACGAAGAAGAAGATATGTACACTGAACTGGCCAATTTACATTACACAATTACATTGAAGTATGCATGTCTGGGCGTACTTTGTGGAGCACGGGTGAGGTTGATGTCTTGAGTTAAGTTTCTTTACTGTAATGAAATTTTATGTAACTCTGGATACATATGTGCATTTTGATATGATGTTAGTAGGCACATATTCGGGAAAATCTTCTATCAAGTAAATGACAATGATGAAATTGTGATCTCTTAATTTCGTGATTCTATTAATTCAATGATATCTGCATTTTGATTTCAATTCAATTTAAACATTCTGACTATTCTACGTTTTCTTGAAAAATGTGTTCAACATAGAGAAACAATTAATGATACTTTTAAGAAGATAGGATTATCAAATACTTTTAAATTAATTAAAAATTTGATCAATACAATAGAAGTACAAAAGTTCTAGGTTAAAAAAAATCCGAAATACAAAATTATATCCTACTGATTAATAATACTAGGTTAATTAATTTTAAAAATTAAATATTCTTATAATTTACATTATAAAAATTATAAAACATATACTATTATATAAAATTTATAAAATATAGACCGAATTATAAACTAATAGACGGAAACCCTAGCGGTAAATCATTCACCGCTACTATAATTAGTACGAAGAATAACGATTTAGCGTGATAGAATTTGAGATGGAGTGACCATCGGCAAATCATTTACCATACCCAGTTACCTTACCCAAACGTAGATTCTCCTTACGAGAAATATTTCCTCCCAAGTGTTTTTTTGAGAAAGTTTCCCCCCTCCCCTGAAGGGAAGTAACTCCTCGGGGTCTCAAAGGTCCACACAAATAGGGGTGTGCATGGGGCGGGTACCCAACCCGTTCGATCATGATCCATGCCGACCCGTCATTACCGGGTCAACGAACCGACCCGATCCATTTCAACGGATACCCATTCTAACGGGTATCTAAATTATTTGAATGGGTGACGGGTACCCGTGGGTACCCGCGGATCACTAGATTCACTACATAAAAATCTGCATCAAGATAAAATACATATGTACAAGCTGTATATATTCTTGATATCTCGTTAACATGCATCATATCATCGCAGATCATATTATCGCAGAAGATGAGATTCCAAACTTTAATTTGCCACTGTCTGCGATGACAAATTTATACAGATGAACACAATACATGTTAATAAATATCGATGTCTCGATTTGCCACATCAGATTTGAAATAACTCCAAAAAAATATTCGTTTTTTAGCTATTCTCAAATCAAGCTCTGTTTGTTTTTAAATACTGTTTCGTTGACTCAATAATTTTTTTGTCGACTCTTCTCAAATCAAGATAAATTTCACCGTGTTGGTTTTCAAATTTCCAGAAGATGATTTACATCAATCTTATTCGAATGCCACGATGACTTGATCGAAATACAAATAATACACTAAATTAGTAGCACCTATCCCAGATCATGTCTACAACCTGCAATCTGAATATAAACAGTATACTAAATATTTGATCCGGGGGTGATTGGGGATTCGAGTGGGAGATGGAGATTCCGAATAGAAATTTTGGTGGGAGAAGCCGGATCGATCCGTGGATTTTCCACGGAATCCAGATGGGGCACCAATGGGAATGGGTCACATGGAACGGATATCCAATTGGGGAAGTCTGAATGGATACCCATAAACCGGGTTCAAACTAATCTGGATCGGATCGGGTATCCGTCCAGTCCGGTTACCATGAACAGCCCTACACACAAAGTCCGAATATCCCCGGCGGCAGCATGACCATGGTGGCTCCCACTGATCCCCCATCCCCCACCCAAACCAACGGACATCGCCGCCTCTCCTCTCGTCCGCTTCTCGAACAACCCCGATGGCTTCCACCTCCGCCTTCCTCACACGCCCCCTTCCTCACGTCCCCTCTCCATCTACATCTTTTCCTCGCCGCCTCCCACCTCCTCTCTCCATCTCCCTCTCTTCGTCCCCTTCACGGAGAAGGACTCCCTCAGCAGATACCACAGGGACAGCTGGGTCTACTCCTCCCATCCCATCTCCTCCTCTTGCTGCGCCCACTCCCCCGCCTCCGGCAGGTGAATGAGCTGATAGTTATAACACTTTTCGAGTCTGCAGATCATGATCGCACCGTCTGTTCCAGCAGGGAAAGAGATATTGCGCTGCAGCTTCCCGAGCTGAAGAAGCTGCTGGAGGTTCTGAGGAAGAAGAGACGATCTGCGGGGAAAGAAGGTGGCGGTCCCGGGAATGTGGTGCTGGTCGGGACGGGACCTGGCGACGCGGACCTTCTGACGATGAAGGCTGTGCGGGCGCTCACCTGCGCGGACATTGTGTTGTATGATCGCCTTGTATCTAACGATGTGCTCAATTTGGTCGGGGACGGTGCGCGGCTGCTCTACGTCGGGAAGACTGCAGGGTACCACAGCCGCACTCAGGTTGGAAAATATTTCGAGTTAATGTCTTTTACATCTTCCTCTCCTTCCGTTCTTATCTTATTTTATATCCACCAACTTCATTTTATAATTAATTAGCTCACGGCAACGGTGTCTGGTGTTTTTCCTTTACGCTCATAGGAAGAGATCCACGAGTTGCTATTGAACTTTGCTGAAGCAGGTGCGAACGTCGTCAGGCTCAAAGGAGGTGATCCACTGGTTAGTGTTCCTTTCTGTAGTTATCTTGGTCTAACTAGTCGTTTTAGCTGCCTGTCTGTTTGAATATGTTCATGGGCTTTCTTTCGATGTTAAATCAATGAAATCCCTTCTGCAAATATGCTTCCCCTCCTAAAAATGTCGCGTTATTGATACATTGGCAAACTGCTACTGTCTACCTCGATTTCATGAACTCTTTTGGCCTGTTATGGGCAATGGCGAATGCTTTGCGTTTTGGACAGATGACTGGACGGGTTGTGGGTCGCTGGCTGAATGCTTTCCTAGACTGTACACTCTGGCGGCTGATCGTGAGGCGCGTGTTGCTAGCTGTTGGAGTGATGGGAACTGGATGGCCTTGTTTTGCTAACTTTCCGGACCAGTGCTTGGAGGAGTTTCTTCTTCTGATTGACTCCTTGTCGGTTTTTGCGGGCCCTGCGGAGAGTCAGGACCATTGGGTGTGGAGGGGGAGCTCTTTTTCAGTCAAAAAGGCTTATGAGGTGATTTGTAGACCGCCTCCCTCGCATTCGGAGGATCTGATCAGTGATTGCAACTTCATATGGGGCCTTCTCGTCCCTGAG
Source organism: Ottelia alismoides (assembly GCA_037367405.1). Lineage (NCBI taxonomy): Eukaryota > Viridiplantae > Streptophyta > Magnoliopsida > Alismatales > Hydrocharitaceae > Ottelia > Ottelia alismoides. The sequence continues at coordinate 81,770 of JAZKJV010007021.1, read as the reverse complement.
AGGATATGTTTTTTCCTATGGCTTTGTAGACGGAAAATACTGATGACGCGGGATTGGTGTGCAAGATTCTTTGGGACGGTTTCCAACAGGCGCCCTCTTTGCGAAAATGGAACTGAATCGGTGGGGCATCTTTTTTTCCTTTGCTCGCGTACGATGGATTTGTGGGAAGAAGTCGGCATGGAATGGGTTTGTGCGAGAAGTTTCAATTCTTTTTGGGTCTCTGTACGGATGGCCAAGCAGCGTGAACGGAGGGATCTGCTACGCCCGATGGCAATGCTGTGGTCTATCTGGTTGGCTAGGAATGCACTGCTATTCACGGAATAAAGGTTTTGCCGTGAGAATGTCTGTATCCAGGCGAGGGGTCTCGTTGAGGAGTGGCTTGTTGTTTGATTGAGATTGTTGTCATTATCTAATTATTAATTATAATTTTGGGGGCGGACACCATTGCGTGTTTCCCCCTTTTTTGGTCTTAAAAAAAAGTTGTTTGGGATTTTGTTGGAGTCACCAATGAAATGTGACATTCAATGGAAAGTTATATTATAAAAGTTGCAAAAAAGGTTTTAGGCGTTTAAGGAAGGTGCGACAACCCAAAAAGAAGCACGGTGAAGAGTGAAGTTGTATTTAAGAAACTGAAAATGGAAAGAAATAGTTCTAATGTTTCTACATGAATTGAACAAATGAAAACTTGACATAATATGATAAGGCAAAGGAAGAAGTGAAAAGACACTTATTGAAACAAAGATGATGGCTTGGGAAGATTTGCATGGGAAACTTGACTTGAAGGAAGTTGTAAGAGGTATCTTTAAGCTAATTAAGGTGATAGAAAGAATGGCTAAGGATCTTAGTAGGTTAGGGGCATCAATGATGAGAATGAAAGAATTTTAATGTCTAATGAAGATCTAAAGATTAGGTGGATGATTAGGCTTTTTAGTGAGATAGATGGTATCATGATCAGTTTTGTGGAGCTCAGTAATCATGGATCCCACCTCAATTTTGTTTATTATCAATGAATTCAAAGTATTAAGGTGAGAGACTTTAACATAATGAAGTCTGGGAATGCAATGTTATCGCATGGATATTTGACGATGTTGGAAGAAGGCATATTTGTTTTATAAATCTATTCGATATTATTTAGAATAGGAAAGGGACCTTCATATTATATTCATTGATTTTGAGAAGGCTTATATTACCATGCCTAGTTAAATCATGTAAAGAATTCTAGAGAAAAGATGGATTCTTATTTTTTTACATCCATATAATAAAAGATATGTATGCTCAAGCAACAACTTGCTTGAGAACTCCTAGGTTGGCAGATCGTTTTGCATATATCTGCACCCAATATCAACCATGAGTCCTTATCTTTTACCTTGGATACAGAGGGATTAACAAAGCATATACAAGGAATCACACTTTGATATGTGTTGTTTGCAATTGATACTTGTTTTAATGGATGAGACAACGGGCGAAGTTAACAAGAAAGTTGGGATTAGGAGAGAAGCGTTGGAGTTTAAGGGTTTCTGATTAAATAAAACTAGAATATTAGGTTGAGCATATAGATTGTAAGTTTAGCGATAAGAAAGTTAGAAATGTGATATAGATAAAACTTCGAACACATTTAATTCTAAATAAGGATGTTTTGATATATTTAGGTTTGATCTTTCAAAGAGATGAATGAATTAACGAAGATATTACTCATAAAATCAATATAAGGTGGACAAAAATGAGAGGAGCTTCATTTGATCTTTGTGATAAGAAGATCTTTTGAAGCTCAAAGAGAAAACATTATAACACTGTACTAAGGCCGGCAATGCTTTATGGCAGTGAGTGTAAGCAATTAACTATAGACCTATACAAAAAATGTATTTAGTTGAGGTGAAAATGTTTCCGTTGATATGCGTGTACATAAAGAAGGATCATATTTACAATGAGAGTATCGGATAAAAAGTTAGTATATCATCAATTGAAGATAAAATGATAGGAACTCAACTAAATGGTTTGGATATGTGCACAGAAGGCCTTATGATGCTCTATTTCGAAGGTATGATAATGAGAACTTAGAAGTAGAGCTTTGTAAAAGGGGCTTGGGAAGATCTAATAAGTGTTGGAAGGAGACTACTAAGAAGTATATGTCTGTTGGATTTAAGCTTGGTTGTAACTAAAATTTGATCTGTTTAGAAGCAAATAATTTATATAACCAATCTCACTTAAAATTGATGTGGAAAATTAGAGGAAGAAGGATTCCATGGTATTAAGCAACTCCAATGCTCTCTTTATATTGAAATAGGTCCATGGAAGAAAAACAAGGAAAGCCCAAAGTTCAAACATAATAACACAAAACATATGAATTCTACATAATCCCCATCACCCTTCTCAAGCTGGAGCATAGATATCCATCGTGCTTAGCATGGATATACATTTAATAAGATAACACTTGGAGAGTGCTTTCATAAAGACGTTCGTTGCCTATTTTCACAAGATAATATGAATGGCAGAGCTAAGGCCCTTCTGTATCATATTTTTGGTGTCGTGTCAGTCCACCTCTTTGTGGGGGTTGTGTTAGGTAGGCTATAACCATCGTAAAAATTAGTTGGATCTTTCAATATGGATTTGATGCAAGAATCCATATAATCAACCATACTTAAAGTGGGAGAAGGCTTCACCAATTTTTTAGTCGACCCTACTTAATTATGGGAGAAGGCTTTGTTGTTGTTGTTTCAGTCCACCTCCATGTACTTAGTTCTTTCATGAAAGGGTAAATTGTTGGCTATGAACAAAGATGCTTGGTTTTCATACCATAGCTCAATTGGTAGAGGAATATCCACATTCAACTTTAGTTTGGGGTGTTCCAATTATGCACCGAATCTTGATACACCATGCTGTCTTTTACTCTTCGATGTAATTAAGGAGTCACTGAGATACAGTGCAAAATCATTAATATATTTCTTGCCCACTCGACAACCTACTTAGTCAATCTCGTTATAACTAGAGAGGGTAAAAGAAGAAAAATAGACCACTCCATGGTTGTCTTTATTTTTTTCAGGATCATCATGACTGCATCCATATGCAACTGTCGGGGTTGAGCCATAAGTTAGTTTTATGCAGCGCGGGACGACCAATTGAGGCTCATTTAAAGATTTTCTTATGTTGAAATTTAGCAATTAGGGTTTAATTTTCATTATTTAAAGATTTTCGTCTGTTAAAATTTAGCAATTAGGGTTTAATTTTCGTTCGATAATTAAAGTCGAATTAATGTTACGTTTTATTGAGTCTGTGTAATTTTATTTAAAATAAAGAGATCGCATGTGATCTTAAATCAAATTAGTTAGTCGGTTAGAGTCAATTATGATAAGTTAGATTAGAAATTTGACTTCCTTCTTATTTTTGTAATCCCACCCCTCCTATATAAAGGGGATGGTAGTCCTTTGTTTAAGACAGTTCAAGTTGAAATTATCTTGAAAATTATCTCATCTCTCTCCATATGTCTTCTCCCTCCACGTGATCTTCACGCTTCTCGTCCCCAATTCCTTCGCATCCGACGAGATTTCTCCCCTCTCCCCTCCGATTTCTGCTGCACTAAATATTTTCCACCATCAAAAATAATTTTCCATTGTTGCAAATTTTAATTTGCATCAATTGGTATCGGAGATCGGCCTACAGATCGTCCTCACGATCATCAGATCCATCCATCCACGCGTTCACGCGAACATAAATCCAAAGGATCTCGCTCAACGGACAGTGTCTGGTGTGCTGAGGTTAGAAAAACTCTATTCGATATGCTCCAAGTGTGTGCAAATATGCAAGCTTAGGCGAGAGAAATGCACGGGCCACGGAATGCTGAAGCATTGACACAACAACTAGCGGAAAACGCTGCATGATGTCTCTGTCGATTGGAGGAGGATGATATTGTTTAAGGAGGATGGTATGCTCAGGCCTTGGGGTGTTGAATCTAGCGGAGATGAACATGGCCTTGCTTACCAAGTGGGTGTCTTACATTTGGGGACGTAGTTCAGATTTGCTGAATTGTATGCTGTGTAATATTTACAGATAGAAATAGTGAACGAGGGACGGCACGAGTGCCACCAGACTTTTGTAGGGGGATTTGTTCAGTTTTGCTTGTGGCCTCACATCTCTTCAGACCTATCTTGGGAGACGGGGGATGCTTTCGTTTCAAACTTAATGATTAGACTGGACGTGATGTGCTTTGTGACCGGTTCCCCCGTCTCCTCTTTTCTCTGGCAGTGGATGGAGGTTTATATGTTGGTGAGACTTGGGAATTGGAATAGTGGAGGATGGTGCCCTCCGTTTTGCTTATGGTTGTCGGATCAGAGCAATGACTGTGTTTTTGATGTTGCTGGAGTTCTATGGTTAGGGGGCCTGCTATTGGCCTTGACCTCTGGACTTAGGTAATGACCGCTTTCGATGCGAAAGGCTTATATGGCCTTGTATACAACTACGATCTTTAAACCAAAATTGTCTCAATGGAGTTCAGGCAGATTTGGAGGTGGAAAATCCTGTTGCGAGTCAAGTTGTTCCTTTGGTTGATGCATCCTGATCGTTTGATGACTGGTACTCGGAGGGCCAAACTTTTGAGGGTGTTTACGGACCTGCCGTCTGTTTTCTGAGGCTCTTGAAGATGCTGATCACTTGTTTTTTTATGCAGCTCTTCCATTGTTGTTTGGGCGATGCCGGATATGAACATGGTTTCGATGGATTGTGCCTCTTCCTTTTGGGTCTTTATGGATCAACCTCGTGGGAGCCTATTAGGATTTGGGTTGTGGGTTGCAATCATATTGTGGGCTTTGTGGTTGCCTAGGAATGGGGTGATTTTCCATGGAGAAAGGTTCTATAAAGAAAATGTTATAGAGCATGGAAGGATCCTTCAGGAGTCGTGGTCTTTCTATTTCTTATATTTTAATTTGTAAATATGAAGTTTTTGGGTGGGCGTATTCTCGACACTTCCTTTCAAAAAATAGTATCTATAGCTGTATAAATATTCAATGTCGATGAATCAAATCTATAGATATGGAATACCCATATCCAAACCGTATTGGATCTAGTTTCATCCTTACTATTAGGTTCAATACAAATTATGCACAGTGTAATGAAGTAATGCCCAAGATATAAAAGGAAACACATTTTCATTTTTATATCAATAATCTGTATTAAATAACCACAACTCATTATCAAGAATATTTGTAGGAAATAAAGAGTGGATGCAAACAATGGGAAGAATCTATAATCAAAATCCCCATCAGATGAAAAAAAGAATGCAAAACTGAACTTGATATTGTCAATGAAGCGAAACATTCACGTAATTGAACTCCTCTTGGAGAAATGGTGCCCCTCAATAACCATCCAAGGGACCTTGGCATGGTGCTAAAAAAATTCGATGATCTGCTCCTACCAATGATGCGTTTAGTAGTGATTGTCTCAGTGTTTTGAATTTTGTGAAATTTTGGCGGAATTTTGCCAAAATTTTGGTTTGAACATTTTACCGAACCAAATCGAAATCTCGATATGGACCTTTCACAAATCTAGGCCGATTTTGGCTGAAATTGGCGAAATTTCATCGAAATTTCGAATTTGTTTCGTTTTTCTCCATCTCGAAATGAAATCGAAATCGAGATTTAAAACCTTGGATTGTCCTCATCTGCCACCTCCAAATGGAAACGAGACCAAAGACCTTGATAAAGCTTGCAAAGAACACTCGAGAGAGAGAGAGGTGAGTGGGGGGGGGGGTGGAGAAGAACAAACATGTTTGTAACCTAGTTGATCTACGCTTATTGAATTGAGGGCATATGATGATTACAAAATGTAGGACAAAATCAGGAGACATTGACACTCGGAATTCAAAAGCAGCTAACTGTTTTTAAAGAAAAAAGCAGCTCTCAGCCCTCGTCCGTGCCTGGCACAGTGCAGAATGCACATGTGTGTGCATCTATGTTTACTGCAATCCGTCCCTTGTTTACCTGCATTGGCTAGATTGCAACTCACCATATAAAACCCTCAGACTCTCACTATTCCACGAAATTAGAATAAATCCTCTAGGCATCAATGCCGGAATTGCAACTTCAAATTCCACTACTTTTGCGACTCGATTTGATTCCTCCAATGAAATCAGAGATCCACCAAATTCATTAAAAATGAATCAAATGTATGGGACTGGAGTCTTGCACGTGTTACTTTTTGAATTTTCCGTATGAGAGAGACTTACTATATTTGAAGTCCTCGTCGGTCTATTTTTTGGAGTCCAAGGTACATTTGCTCTATCCAAAGCCTACATACGACAAAGAGTCACTCTCCTCAAGGTGTCTTGTATGACATGGAGATTTAATTGGAGATGTCTTTTTCTAACACTGCATGGGCTTAACTATATGTGAAATAATTAATTGATATTTCCAGCAGATATCTACTCTGGATATCCATTTGTAATTTTTTATATCGTTCCCTGTCTTCTTCCGTACTGATTCTTATCATTTGAATATATGTGCATACCTGATTTGATTTATACCTAATTTTTTCAAGTATGTTTCAAGCATAGGAAAAATGCAGCAACAAATTGGGCAGTTCAGTGGGTGACACGGCAAATTGACGTCTGCCATGCGATTTATGTAATGCCACTTCAAGGGGTGGTGATTTTAGAAAGCAGGAAGGCGTAACCACGTTATGTAAAAGATATAGTGGGCATTGCACTCTAGTCAAGGTTTTGTAGTGGGAGAAAATGCAAAGGGAAGGACTTTGAAACTTCTCCATACATATTCCGTTCTTTTAGTATTTGAGGTCCATTTGGGTTAAGGAATAAGGAGAGTTTTATTTCCGACACATGTTTCTTTGGTGGAATATTATTTAATAAGATAGAAGTGGGATAAGGATGTGTTTTCCTATTCTTTGTTTAGTTTTTCTTTGGAAAATGTGATAAGTGGTATCTATTGTAAAACAAGTGGTGATTATTGTGGAATAGGTAGTGTAATTGGGGGAGTCAACAACAACAAAGCCTTTTCCCACATTAAAGGAAAAGGGATAAATAGAATGAACAGTTGGGGTGAAATAAGGAAGGTGGGATAGTTGTCCCTAGGTGTCTTCCTATATCCACAGAACGAAACTCCCTTATACTCAAGGTAATACTATGCATTCGATTCCATTCCAATAAAAAAAACCTAATCCCAGTCTTTAATTAGCAGAGAAGAAGATAAATATCCATTTTTTAGTAAATTGAACCAAATAAAATGGACCCTGAAATGAAGATTTTTCCCATGAAAAATAACTGAAATTCAAAAATATTCTAGAACGGCCAGCACAGTTCCGTGCCAGCTAAGTCACATGACCAGATATGGCGACTAAAGTACATTATCCTATGTTTAGCTTGCATTTATCTCTCTTTGTATTCTTGCACTTCCTTTGCAACTTGTAATATGGCTTACTGGGCTACCACTAAAAAGTCTAGTCCATTTTTACATTTATGAATGATGGATATTACTTTTAGGTATTTGGCAGAGGTGGAGAAGAGATGGATTTTCTACAACAAAAAGGAATACAAGTTAAAATAATACCGGGTAAGGTCCCTCTCTTTGTTTAATTTAATGATTTTGCAATAGAATGTCTTCTAACATCACTCCGTTTCTTGAGCTGTAGGAATAACTTCGGCATCTGGTATTGCTGCAGAGCTGGGCATCCCTCTAACCCACCGCGGTATTGCTAATAGGTTTGCTCTATACATATTCAAACTTCTGATTCTGTTTACTTCGGACTTTCCTTCTTGATTTTGGTCCAATTTTAAGGTCATATGTACTATTCTAAATGAGTGGAGGGAGCGGAGGAATGAGGCGAGAGGGACACGAGGGATCTCGTCTGTCGAAGAGGGGTGAGGGTGAGTTGGAGAAGGTTGTGCGGAGACGGTGTCAGAGGCTTGGGTCGAAGAGGGTTGTGCGTAACTCATGACATGAAGGTGGGACTCTGATGGAACATGGGGTGAATCTGGTGATGTAGGGAGACATTTGCTGTCGTTGTGTATGGGTTTGGAGAGGGCGTGGTAGGCATGCGACTACTAAGATCATGTTGCTTGCTTTTGTTCTGGAAGCTAAGGCATTGATGGGGATTTTATATGACTCATGATTGTCTGATGTGACAAGTTAACGAGGGAGAGTTCGATAGTTATAAACATTAGATTTAATGCTAAGGTGATTGTTTCACCTTTGGAAGGGTGCGTGATGAAGATGTATGCTGTGAAGGGAGGGGACTTGTGTAGTTTTTACAGAGATGCACAAGGCTTGGGTCCTAATTATATCGGTAATGTAGTTAAACTAGGGGGTGATTCTTGGATGGGGATTGCTCATGGAAAATATGCACAGGTCGTTGGTTTAAGCAAAGGCATCAAGAGGAACTCTGTTGGGGATGTCTACTATCATGGGAAGGTGTTGTGTGATATCAACGGAGGCTCCATATGTTAGTGGGTGGGCTCCCACTCCCTTGTTGAGATTTGCACAAGGTGTCATAAAAGCAAGGGCCATTGGGAAGGTGGTTGAAAACCTCTTGGATGGTTTATTGTCGAGTTATAACTTAGAGTGGAGCTGATTTTCAACGAGGTCTCAAGTCTATCTCTTTAGGGATGATGATGTATTTGTTGGGTGGAAGCTATTTTGTTGTATGGTGGTATTTGATTGTGAAGAGGGATTCTAAATGAGGCGGGGTTCGTGAGTGCTGACAAATTATGAGGGGGGCCACCACGGCATCATGTGGTGAACCCCTTAGAAACCTATATCCTTGTCTATAGCTGAACGACAGATGGTTACGATTGGTCTTGGGGAGCAGATTGATGCAGATTTGCAAGTGGCAGTTTTGTTTTTTAAGGATGAGATGATCGTTGATGCCCAACTGCTATCTTAGTATTTCTCTGAGATTGATAATGTTTGCTTGAGGTTTGGTTCGTTTTGGGAATAAGGAGGTGTGATACAAACTAAGGGGGTTTATTCTCGATTCTCGTTTCTGTATGAGATTGTGTTGATGGGATAAATGTGGGATACATGTGAGTTATTCTTATTCCACGTTTCTTTATTGTTCTTGCAAATATGGAGTAATTTTATTGTGCAATAAGTAGTGTGAATGAGTGATATATACCTATCATTAAAGGTAGAGGGATAAGGTGAAGTAAAATAGGTAGAGGGATAAGGTGAAGTAAAATAGTTGTAGAATAGGGAAAGGGAATATTTATTTTGGGATTCAAGAAAACAAAAGATAAAGGAAGAACTATCATGATTTCTTATCCAATTCACCAAAAGAACGTGGATCAAAGTAATTTTTTTTATCTTTTTGTTTATTTATGGTACTCTCCCTCTCCCTAGCATCTTCTTAAATATAGATGACTAGGATTCATTCATCAATATATCATTCTCTTGTTTCTTCCATCACGGTTAGAGAGAAGCAATCCTAGAACGGTGTTCCAAGCATGAACCCCCCTCCAAGTTCTCAAAAAGCAATATATGTTAGTAATCGACTAGTCTCTCGAGCAAGCAATGATAGTGGACTAGTTGTTTACCCTCAACAACCATTAGTAGTAGAGCAAGTGCTGCTAAAGTTGTCACCAAACTAACATCTTGAAAGGCAAAGTGTGAGCATTGGTAATCGATCAGTCGTACTAGCAACTGTCGGTAATTGACCAATTCCTTAAACTCCACAACGGTTAATAGTTAACCAGCTACCATTGAATTAAAGGGGTACCAACTTTTTTTGAGAGGGAAGGGGACGCCAACTTAGTAACCCAAAAGGCATATTATGATCATTGGTAGTTAACAAGTCATCCAATCAACCGCTAGTATTTGGTTGTTGCTCCAACTCAATAACAATGGCTCATTGGCCTCTTGATGTTAAACTAAAGCTATCGCCAACCATGATGCTCACAAGTAAAAGGGTGCCCACTAGTAAATGACCAGTCCCCTGAGCAACCGCTAAGAGTAGACCAGATGTTCAATTCATCAATCTTTGGCAGTTGACCAGCTATCGTCGAGCTAAAGCTGGCACCAATATAGCACAAGGCAAAAGGCGATCATGGGTAATCAACTCGTTGCCAAAGAAAGAACAATCGATTAGTTGTGGGTAAGTAACTATCTACCATAAAGATAAAGATAATATTAATCTAGCTGTTTATAAGGGAAGACCGATCTTTGGTAATCGACAAGTTTCCTACAATTGGTTCTCAAAAAAAGTTGCCTACAATTGCTGGTTGCCGACCAGTTGGTTCCTTCCATCAGTCACGAGTAATTGACCAATTGTCGAGAGCTAAAGCAGACACCAACTTAATTGCTCATAAGGCGAAGGGCGACCACAAGCTACCACTAGTAGTTGATTAGTTACTCGAACTCAACAGCTATTGGTAGTTCATAAACTGTCATCGAGTTAACGCTGGCACTAACCCAATTGCTTCTAGGAAAGGACACCTATTGGTAATCACCGTTGTGCACATGACAAAATGGGTATAAAAGGTAGCACATGGAGGACAACAGATCAACATATATCAATATCAAGACACTCTCCTAATCAATGCCACAAGTGACTAAAGAGTGCACGTAAATGATGAGGGAGAAATCCCCAAAGCCATACGCCTTAAAATATCATAACTAAACTCAAGCACAAGCAAAGCCCGAGCTCAAAAAAAGCTCGAAAATGCATTGTAAGGTCATACACACAAGTTGTTGTGTCGAGCATAATACTGAGTAAATGTCACTCCCCACATACGTCGTCTCTTTCTCCTCATATTTTGCTAGCATATCAGAAATCCATCGACCCCTTCCCCATCCATGCAAGGGAGATGACCCGTCTGTATACTCCCTACAAGGGAGAAGCATGTAATTTGCCTAGATATGTAGTGGATCAGTTCGAGGAGTCACATCTTGAAGCCCCTCAGGGATTGGTCGCTCACCTTCTGTATAGACCATGTAAAAGATTGTATGCTTCGTGTGTATTGGAAAAAGAATGAAAGATGTTTATTCCTGGGAACCCACGACTCTCTTATATAGAGGAGAGACCTATGGTTAAATTACATAAGACAAACAGAACAAGAAGAACAATAAGGAAACAATGTACGAATGGAAAATATCTCTACAGTCCCCCTCAAGATGGAGCATAGATGTCAATCATGCTAAGCTTGGATGAACACTTTTGGAACGGTCCTCTAAGCAACGCCTTGGTGAAGATATCAGTTGTTTGATCTCTTGAACTAATATGAGAGGTGGGAATCAATCTCTTCTAGATTATGTCTCTTGTATAATGACAATCCACTTCAACGTGCTTTGTTCTTTCCGGTAATGCAGGATTGTTTGCATTGAATAGGGCAGCTTGGTTATCACATTGTAACTACATAGGAAGAGGTACATCTATATGCAAATCTGCAGCACTGCTCGAACCCACATCATTTATGTGCTTGCTTGTGCCATAGCCCTATATTCAGATTCATCATTTGATCTAGCAACAACATTTTGTTTCTCACTCTTCCAGGAAACAAGAGAGCTGCCAACGAACACAGTGAAGCATGAGGTAGACTTCCTGTCTTTAGGACACATGCATGACTTGCTCCTTTCTTAAATACCAGTCCTTTACGTGAAGAAGAATTTAGGTACCTTAATATCATATATATAACATCCATATGTACTTGTCGGGGCTGCTCCATGAACCGACTCACCCGACTTACTGCAAAAGAGATATCATAGTAACATACACAAGTTTTCCCACTAGCTCTCTATATCTTCTCCTGTCAACCTCATATGTATCATCCTCATATAATCTCATGCTGGGATCGATAAGAGTGGTAGATGGTCAACACCCAATCACGCCTGTCTCAACAAGTATGTCTGTAACATGCTTCCTTTGGGTCATCACAAGATCATGCGCATTCCTTGCAAACTCTGACCCTAAGAAGTATCTTAGGGTGCCAAGATCTTTGGTTACAAACTGACGACCCAGGAATTTCTTTGCCTTCTTTATCCCCTGCATGCCATCTCCTGTAACAAGTATATCATCAACATACACCATGATAACAGTTGTGCCTTTGGGTGTTCTCTGCACAAATGATGAATGATTTGCATTTGACCTCTTAAACCTCTGCTTTTCAACCAGACTCGAGAGCTTCTGAAACCATGCCCTATGACTCTGTTTAAGGCCATATATTGTCGTATGAAGTCTACAAACTTGCTGACACTCCCCCTCAGCAGTAAACCCCGGAGGATGCTGCGTGTCGACTTCCTGCTGGAGATCACCATACAGAAAAGCCTTTTTAATATCTAGATGGAATAAAGGCCAACCATGTACCACATTAAGTGTGGAGTGGAGAGCGATAGGAGAGAAAGTGTTCAGGTAATCCACTCCATGAGTCTGTGTAAATCCTCATGTCACCAATCTCGTCCTGTAACGATAAAGCCCCCCCTCTCATGATGTCCCATTTACAACCGACAACAGATGCTCCATTGGGATCATTTACCAAGCTCCAGGTACCCCGTGATTGTAGAGCAACCATCTCCTCTTCCATGGCTAGACGTCAGCGACTGTCTTTCAAGGTCTCCTGATAATTCCGTGATATCTCCACAGAGGATAGAGTAATAACAAACTGCTGAAATTCTCTTGTAAGATGATCAAACGTAACCTGGGAAGCAAGCATATATGAGACACATGTACGCTTCTGCTTGCGAAGAGCAATAGGGACATCTAGATCATTGGAAATTTTCTCAATCAATATATCAACCTCCTGCATATTTTCCTGCCCAGATACACTTCCAGACCCATCATTAGAAATAATATTTTTAGACCGTACCTTGGTCGTGTTGGATGATGGGCGTTGACTACAAGAGGAAGGAGGCCGACACGTATAGTAACGTGGGAAGGGTGGAGCGACAACAACAAGAGATGAGTGAAGTGGTGGAGATGGTAAACATGGTGGATGTGGCGGAGAAGTAGGAGGAGTTGGTTGAGGTGTGGTAGAGGTGATGAAGGTGGTGTAATAACAGGCGTGGGTGGGGGTGGTGGCATATAAATTTCATCATCTGAATCAGATGAAGACAACCTGTTGCATCTAGGGGAAAAAATAGATTACCGACTCAAAAAATGTAACATCTGCGCTAACATAATATTTCCTGCGAAGTGGATCGTAGCATCTATACCCCTTCTGCGTCCTAGAATACCCGACGAAAACACACTTGACAACTCTAGGAGAGAGCTTGTCAAGTCCCGGAGACAACTGATGAACAAACACCACTGAATCAAAGACGCGTGGAGTAAGAGAGAATAACTCCTTATCTTAAAACACCATGGAGAAAGGAATTTTCTCACCCAAAATAGACGGAGGCATACGATCCACAAGATACATTCCATAAGAACATCACCCCGGAATGAATGTGGAGCATCTGAATAAGAAGCGTACGAGTGACATCAAGAAGATGACGGTGATTTTTCTCAGCAACGCCATTCTGATGAGAGGTGTAGGTACAAGATGTCTGATGAATGATACCATGAGAAATAAAGAATTGTGAATGTGCACGAGTACAAAATTCCAATGCATTTTCAGTCCTTACAATTTTGACAGAAGAAGAAAAAATATTCTGCACTTCATTGATAAATCATGTAATGATATTACCATCCTCAGATTTATTTTGCAACACAAAAATATCCATGACAGACGCGAGAAATCATCAACAACAACTAAATAAAACTTGTGTCCCTGGTGACCAGGGACACGAGTTGGAACCCAAATGTCTATATGAAACAATTTAAAAGGATAGCTATTGCTCCGACTTTGACTACTGGAAAACACAGAACGATGTTGCTTTCCCAACTAATACACCTCACATTCAGAGGAGGAGCGATCCGAAATCTAAGGAAGGACGTGACAACTTTTGAAGGGGAAGATGTCCGAAGCGCATGTGCCAAATGAAAGGGGAAATAGATCATGTGGAATGAGAGGATAGGCCAACATGTGGAGTTCGGACAAGGTGGTAGAGACCTCCCTGTTCACGACCACAGCCAATCACCCTATCCATAAGAAAGTCCTGAAAAAAGAGACGATGAGTAAAAAATAGCTCTACAATGCAAGTCCTTCGTAATCTGACTAATGGACAATAAATTCATAAAAAAATTAAGTGCATGCAACACATTCTGTAGATGCATAGAGGGTGTCAATTTACACTCCCCATGTTCAGTGATCGAGAAGTAACTCAGTATGTCCCATCAGCAATGACTATTGTCTTCCTTGGTGGAATCTGTATATAACATGTAAGCTGATCTCTATCTCTGCACAGATGATGTGTAGCCCCAGAGTCCATAATCCATTCGGTAATATCATGCCCATGACAAGATGTAAAGGCAAAAATGCTACCTGAGGTACTGGAATCGACAAAGGCAGCAATGTTTGGAGTAGATGAAGAGGCAATGGAACCTTTTGAAGACATGATGTCCCTCGAACGAGAAACGGAATCATCATATCTCTGATATGAAGGAGCAACCGTAGACGAGTGAACTTGCTCCGACACACGAGTTGATGCTGGGAAGCCATGCTTGGAGTAGCATGTATCCTCTTTGTGACCTGGACGATGACAATATGTGCATGGTTGACGATTGCAACCTTCTCTTCCCTGAGTTCCACGACCATGAAACTGAGAAGATCCCCCTCTACCATGGGAGGCTGCCATCACATAAGATGACTGAGAAGTGGTTGGTAATGGAACTGAAATCTTGATAAGCCTGCGATAGGCTTCCTCCATTGGAGAAATAGTAGCATCAGCCAATATATGTGAGCGAGTTGCCTCATACTGTGGATCAAGTGCTACTAAAAATTGCCAACCATCGTGGCATTCTGGTATGTATTCTGCTGCTCTGGAGTGGACGTAAGCGACATAAATCTATGGAGTTTCTCAAACATTCTATGCAGGGAAGTGTAAAGAGAATGACGGGCCCGCTTATTCTGCTTGATAGTGAAGATATCATGCTGTAACTACATAATCTTTCTCATTTTTTCTTGTGAATCTGTAGCAACAAGAATATCCCACATAGACTTAGTTATGGGTTGATGTAGTACATCATTGGCCATCTCCACGGTTAACGTTCCTGTTAACCATACTTGTGCATACACATCATTTGCCTCCCACGAGGCATGAACGTCGGTTTTCTCAATCAGCTCTTCTTCGGTAAGAATGTGTTTCTTACATGTGGACTTCATTAGGCTCATGAATTGCATGGCCCAGAGCTCGTAGTTCGTCCCGTCCATTTTGATAGTCGACACGTGACCTCTGAAGGCGTCGGTGGCAGGAATATCGACTTTGCTCTGACATAATGCTGAATGAAGAAAACTAGAGTTTTGTAGATCAATAGAAGTTTGTCTACACAAACATCTAGATTGCATGTGCAGACTTATGCAATAAAATCCATCTCCATATCTGGGCCTCTACATGAGGAAGGGGAGATAATGGCCACAGGTTGTCGCCGATGAAGCTAGGGCGGCGAGGGATGCCACCAAAGGAGGGCTGAGGTAAGGGGAGGTGCCTCTGACCGGAGGGGCGACGACTGGAGTTTCCGCGAAAGGAGAGGGTGGTGTGGAGAGGTGTCGCCGATTGTGGTGGGTGACGGAAAAAAAATAAAGGGGGGCTTGACAGAGAGGAAGAGGATTATGTTTAGGGTTTTGAGAGCTCTTACCCAGGGCTACTTCTCTAATACCATGTTGGAAAAAGAATGTTTATGGGAACCCTAGGTTCTCTTAATATAGAGGGGAGACCTATGGGTAAATTACACAAGACAGACAGAACATGGACAATAAAGAAACAATACATAAACAGAAAATATATCTACAATGTGTTTGATGGTCTTCATGCTCGTGCAATCCAACTACGTCCTAATTGATGATGGATCATGCTCGTGAGATAACAT
Source organism: Ottelia alismoides (assembly GCA_037367405.1). Taxonomy (NCBI): domain Eukaryota; kingdom Viridiplantae; phylum Streptophyta; class Magnoliopsida; order Alismatales; family Hydrocharitaceae; genus Ottelia; species Ottelia alismoides. The sequence continues at coordinate 65,873 of JAZKJV010007021.1, read as the reverse complement.
ATTCACATCTTCCATCACTTTCTTTGTTGCACCCTTCAGGCCCATGCAACCGTGATACATTCTAATAGGGTGAACTGGCTGGAGATTCGTGAATCTTTTACTTACCCAATATATAGGGATGCTAATCGAATCAAATACCTTCGAATCCATTAGGATTCATATTTGATTCATTTTAAACTTTTCGAATCCGAACTCAAATTAATTTTTAAACGATTTTGTAAACTTGAATTCAAATTTGATTCATTTTGAGTTTTGAATATTTAAATTTGATTCATTTAATTTTGAATTTGAAGTGTTAACCAATGATTTGAAGTTCATATAAATAAAGTTGTAAAGATTTTATTTTATAATTCTATTTAAATACATATTACCAAGTCAAAACTATATAATCATGGAAGATACCAAGAAGATATTATATAATGTATTAAAATACCTAATTTTTATGGATATAGAATGTCTTTTGTAATCTAGATTTACTCTTTTTTATATGATAAACAAAATATATAAATAGGGGGCCTTTCATATAGGATGCAGTCCTTCCTGAGTTAAGGAAGGCCGCCCCTTTTTTGTATAAAACAGGGCACTTTAGTAGAATACGTATATAGTTTGTATTATAGGTGCACGTTATAAATACAAAGCCGCATACAAAACTGTGCATTATAATACAAACATTAAAACTGCACATTATAATACAAAACTGTATATGTATTATACTAAAGTCATCCTGCTTTATACAAAAAGGGGGTTGGCCTTCCTTAGCTTAGGAAGGACTGCGTCCTATTTGAAAGAAATCCTATATAAATAAACTATATATATATATACAAAATTATGTAAGACTTGTCAAATGGATTGAATACTCCCAGTAGAGCAAAGGAGATAAATAGGATAAAGAACTTGAAATGCGATGCCCAAGCGACCGACGGGCAAGTGGTTAGTGGCTTTATGACTCCTCTCATTTTTGTCCTTCTTCAACCCTGGTTAGGAGCATAAGAATACCCCATCTCTTAGGGAAATCAAATCTTCGACTCTCTACCTAATCGTCGATTGCTTTCATCCGCTACATCTCAACTCATACTTTTCCTTTCCCTCGCTTATATCGAACTAATTGTATATCTAGGGTTAGGTTAAAAACATGTCATTTTTGGCCTTACTCTTGTATCCCTTCATTCCTTACTGATACCTTTTCTAATCTAGAGGAAAGATCAGATAATTGAGCATGACAAAAGTATTTTCCGGAACTCTAATTCTGGTGTAGGTGATGCCCCAGATATAGGGTTCTTCCCTCTCCGTCGACATCGCCAAGCGTACCTCCACCCTTGTCTCCAACCAATGTAGTGCACACATCTCTCGTCGCATCTCAGCTTCAGGCCTTGGAACCCAAATTTTCAACGAAGAAGAGGGAGGGGGTCTGATCCAACGCGATGTTACTCCAAGTCGAACCTCCATCGGAATCCAAAAATCAGTTAGGTTGGCTTCATCTTCTCTTTATATCCTCCTGGACAAGATCCACCGCCAATGCCATGCTCGTTGCCAACTCCAAGTACCCCACCCTCATCAACATTACCTCACCAATTTTGAGGCAACAACACCCCATTAATCTGCAGGCTTGCAAGACACAAGGTAACACCCTACTAGGGCACATCGTCCTCTCCAGGTGCACTCCTCGAAGAACTCCAAGCGGCTACGATAGACCCCCATCTCCACGAAGATATGAACCCGATTGTTTCACAAATCATTCCTTCCGAAGATTTGATGCTGTTGTGAATCGAAGATCCAATGGCGGTGAATCTTTTTGGCCCGATCTCCAGCATTCAATGGTGATTGGGTTCTTCCCTTCAGGGAACCCTACTGCGTAAGAGATGACAAGGGGGTCCCAATATCCCTTGCTTTGAAAAAGAAGAAAATGCGTGCTTTTATATGGCCCCAACAAGCCCAACTATAAAAAAGGGAGGTTCGATACAAGGCTACTAGGATTGGGCAAAATCTTGGGTCGGCCCAACTCGGTGCCTGGCCCGACATACCCGCCTATGGCCCGAGCCCGCAATGGAAATGGGCGGGTCTGGTTCTGAATTATGCTCGATTGGATTTTCGGGTCGAGTTCGGGCTTACACGAGCCCAGACCCGAAGCCCGCGGGCCATCTCAAGATTAGGCCCGAACTCGACCCGAACCATGCTTGAGGTTAAGCTCGACCACTCGACTGCTCGCTTAAATCATAACCCCTCTTCCTTCACCTCCCTTTCCTTTCCCTTCCAGATCCCCCTTCCCCTTCCGACTCCCGAGTGTGAGGTTGCGAGCCCCATCGCCTCGACCCCCTCGTCCCCTTCCCCTCCGATGCGAGGCCCTATCGGTTGTTGCCCTGACCCCCCGCAACCGCAGGTGGCATGCCCGTCCCCCTCCCGATCGCCCACACACCGCGGTGCTGTGCGGCCCGTATCGCCCTTCCCCTCCTGTCTTCCACCCTCCCCAAGCTTCCCTCCTCTCTTTCCTCCCCGCATCACCGTCACTTCAAGTCGACCCTTCCCACCTCATTTCCCCACCCATCCCCATACCGTGCGACATCGCCCACAACCACATGTGCTCAAGCGCCGGTGCCGTGCACTGCCTGGAATCAAAGCCCTCCTCAACACACGAGATTAACAACCATCAATGAAGGTATAAATTCCCATCTTGATTTGCATTGCATCTTTGAGTCATATATATACATATTTGTTTCTATTTGTTGAATGTAATGCATCTTCGTTGTTTTTTGTGATCATATTTGTTAAACATCGTAGTTTCTTAGTTGTTAATTTGATTTTATTTGTTAAGTGTATTATGTCTTGGTTGTTTTGTTGAATGTATTGTTGATTGTATAAATGTATCCAAGGAGTCATTATGCATGTTGTTGATGCGTGATTGTGATTTTCTTATCAATCTTTAATAAATGTCAACTACACAAATTGAACATGGTGTTAGAACTCCTACAACAGAGGAGGAGTTTGTTAGGGGGGAGGAAGAACAGGTGAAAGATGACTTGGTCGAACCCAAAGGACCGAACAAACGTTCATGGTAGCTGCACTCGTAGGTTTGGAATCATTTGACCAAGATAGGTATTGTGGAGGGAAAGGAAATGTGTCGTTCTAATCACTCCTGCCAAACAAAAGTGTCACAAGTCATCTCATACGACATCTAGAGAATAAATCTCTCTATTATAAGAAGGATGAGAATCTCAAACCTTGTTGAACGTGCTTACATCTGACCAAGGAAGCACAACTTCTGCATGAGTTTTTGACCAGAACAAAGCCAAAAAAAATTTGTCAAATGGTTAATCTTTGAATAAATGTCATTTACGTTTGTAGAAAATCTCAACTTTCACAGTTTCGTAAGGAGTCTACAACCTAAACACATGTCCCTCTCTCGTTTTACACTGAAAAGAGATCGCATGAAACTATACGAGGCTAAGAAGAAATCGTTGAGCATCCTCAACAAATCTGTTGGGAGGATTTGCATAACAACTGACATGATCTTCTGTTCAAAATTTAGGGTACATGGTTATTGTAGCTCATTACATAGATGATCGTAGGAAGTTGCAAAAGAAAATATTGAGATTTGCAGCACTTGCTTTACAACCATTCATGTGATAACATAACAGATATGATGATTAGTAAGTTGAGTGCATGGAATGTCTCAAAATTGTGCATGTTGACAACTGACAATGCGTCTACCAATGATGTTGTCGTAAGGAATTTGGTTAAACACTTTTCATCAACGAACTCATTGTTACTTGGTGGTGATTTTTTTTCGTGTCTGATGTTGGGCACACATTCTAAACTTAATCGTGCATGATGGTTTGTCTGGGATTAGCGAAATTATTGGAAAAATTTGCAACATGGTGAAGTGCATTAAGTATTCCCCTGTCGTCATCAAGAGTTTCTTGTGTACGCCTGTCAGGAGCGCATTCAAGCGACAAAGCATGACCTCAAATTTCAGCGAAATTCGGTCGAATTTCTGTCGAATATCGACATCCAGTCGAAATCGAAATTCGACCAAAATGACTGAAATATGGGGGTCCTAGTACAAAAAATGACCGAAATGATCGAAATTCCGGTTGAAATTCCACCGAAATTCTGTTTTGGTTGATACCGAAATGGTGACCGAAACCGACATTTAGGGCCTTGTGACAAAGTCCCTAAGGTTGGATGTAAGCACATGATGGAATTCGACACTTTTAATGCTTGAATCTGCCTCATTGTATCAGAAAGTCTTTAATCGAAAATGAAGACTCGTGATTTTTAGTCGATGGATGTCCCTTCACCCTCTGAGTGGAAAAAGGTGGAGCTTATAAAAGGAATTTTAAAGAACTTCTATACCACAACTAAGTTCTTTCTGGACAGAAATATGCAACTGTAAATCTTTTTTCTGTTTGATTTTTGAGATAGAGGAGTTACTTTCCTTGCAAAGCATTAAAGATGTTTCGATCCGAAGCATGGCCACCAAAATGTTCATTAAATTTGACAAATACTGGATAGACAAGCATGCTATGATGCCTCTCGCCATCGCAACTGGGCTAGATCCACAATACAAATTTGAGTTTTTTTCATTTCTCTTATTCAGAATTGTATTCGTTGGAGGTTGTGATTGAATATGTAGGATAAGTGGAGAGGGGTTTCCAAGCATTATATGATGAGTATGCCTTGACTTTTAAGGGGAAAGGAGGACACGGAAAACATAGTGCAAAGGGTCTCCGAATGTGATCCATGTGAACCAAGAGTGAAGGACATCAGGTTGTAGTTCTTAAAACAGAAGAAAGTCTTGAGTTCTAAAGAATTGAGAAAATCCAAGTTACAATTGTACTTAGAAGACAATTTTGCCGACAATGTCAACAATCCAATCTTTGATATTTTGATGTGGTGACAGTTGAATGCAAGCAAATATCGGATTTTATCACACATGGCACAAGATATTTTGGCCATTCTAGTCTCAACTGTTGCATCAGAGAGTGCATTCAGTATCGGAGTGGAGGGGGGGGGGGTCCTTGATGCTTACAGGAGTCGCCTTCATCTAAATACCGTCGAAGCTCTGATTTGCACACAAAACTGGATACGTGAAGGTGGTGAGTGTGTGGATGGAGAAGAAGAGATGACGATGCTGAGTCTGGTATAAATACATCTGGTTAATATTTATTCAATATAATACTTAATATTGTTCTTTATTCATACAAATTTGATACATATTTTCAAGTATACGCTTGGAAACAATCTATGAGTGATTCTGTTATTCGATGTGGACTGTGTCTACACCATATGGATGTCATTGGATACTTGGATGTCATTGGATACTTTGCAGGAGGTCTTGAACATTTTGAAAAAAAAGTAAGATATTGAGAAATCTCTATCTACATTAAGTATCTTCAATTCATACATTCACTTGATTTGGCTTGTAAAGCATTTGCACTTGCATTAGCAGGTTTCTGTTTTGGATCGTTTTGAGAAAGCATCGAGACTCATGCCATGTGCCTTGCTCTCTTGTTTTAGAAACTATTAGAAACATATTGTAATTTTTTAAGACAAACATCATTGTCCCTTGCCCCTTGGTCCAATGACTTAGATTGATCTATTTTGTTTAAAAACTATGTGTAAGTAATTGGTACTTTCTACTTATTTGAGTTAATTCCTTATGTTTATGGCATTCGTTTCCATATTATGTTGTTGGACTTAATGTTTAATATCGATTACCTATAGTTCAGCCCGTCATCTTCTTTTTGTTTTCAATCTATGAAAAGTGGAGAGGTAGTGGTATGGAATCAATGATATTTTGTATCATGGTTAGAAACTTAGAACTCAGTTTATCTCATGTACAATCTTAGTTTATTTAAATATTGTTTGTTGGATAGTTATGGATACTTTTTTACTTTATATCTCTCATCTGCATTTAGTGATGTTAATGATAATAATCAACCACTTATGGATGTGGCATTTTGTCATATTAGTCATCTCTAGAGAAATCCTATGTTGTTTGTGAAATTCTTAATCCTATGTTGCGAATTGGTAGAATCATGACTTGATTTTTCCGAAATTGACTCCTATATTCAATTTTTTAAGCCTGGATTAAAAAGAAATGGGTCGGCCCGACCCGACCCAGCTTATGTCCTAACGGGTCGGGTTCGGGCTTGGGCCTCAGTTGCGATTGTTGGGAGGGCTCAAGCCCGGCCTGAGAACCCAAATAATTAAATCGAGCTTGGGCTGGGCTGGGTTGGGCCTGGCCCGGCCCGACCCGATGCTCAGCCCTAAAGGTTACTACAATATGAGGTCTGGGAAAAAGGGAGATGTTCAAAAACAAGAGAAAAAAAGAAAGGGCAGTCGTGTGAAAAATTCAGATTAAAAAAGGGAATTGACTTGAAAAAAGGAAAGAAAGTCGAGAGGAAAAAAAAGAAAAAAAAAGTGCATGTTTTATGTTTTCTCCCAACTTGATTCGTTATTTTTAGATTTTGACAAGTATAGGAGAAAGGGGGAGTGAGATCAAGGCACTTTTTTCTACTTGAGATGTATTTGCAGGATTTCTACTGCATTCATCATCTACTCGTTGCTCCTCTACAAAAGCAATCTCTTCTCCAAGGTCCTTATATAAGTGAACTGACTCCATGTCCCCATAAGAAATTTGGGAGAGGCAATTCTCAGGTTTCACGTATAGGAGAGGTCCAACTCTCGAAATCTGCATAAGGGACAACTACTCTACATCTGATGTTCAACATCAACTACTCCAGATGGACTTCTCTACCTGGGATTGTCTCAGACTTCTACTTCCTATCCACAACATGAAGACCGACACTCCAAACTACTACTGTATACTGACCGTCTTCACCAAGTATCGACTACTCTCCGCCAAGGCCTTAAATGTCGGTTTCGGTCACCATTTCGGTACCGACCAAAACAGAATTTCGATGGAATTTCGACCGAAATTTCGGTCATTTCGGTCATTTTTTGTACTAGGACCCCCATATTTCGGTCATTTCGGCCGAATTTCGATTTCGGCTGGATATCGATATTCGACAGAAATTCGACCGAATTTCGCTGAAATTTGAGGCCATGCCTCCGCCAGGGAGTCAAATATCACGATATATCAACGATATATCGATATTGCTAAGGGATTGATATTGGTACAGATATGGCGACATGGTCGCCTTCTCCAATCCTTCCTTCACAAACGGGCATTGTTATGGGTGATATTTCCACGATATATCGTCGAAATATCATATCGACATGGGACCAACATGGATATCGATATCGATATTTAAACCCTTGCTCTCCATGCTGGAATTCTTCTACAATGTCTCTACTCTAGGCACGACATAGTTATCGCAATGATTCTACTACATGCACGACTTGATCATCGCAGACCCGTCCTCGTGCGAGGTCTTCTCCTAGCAACGACTACTCCGAGCGGGTCTCCTCTCGTCTCTCTCGGATGTCTCAAGTGAAGATGTGTTGTGTATATTTTTCTTTTGTTGCAAGCTGCAGTTTTCTTAGCTCTACTTCGAGGGGGAATCTTAGAGTGTGTAGTAGATGGGTAATCGGATCTCTCTAAGATGTGATTACTATGCTCCCTTGTTTAGTCCCACATCATATATAAGTGGGACTCCGGTTTGCCGTTGAGGCTATATAAGAAGTTCTACACCCCCTGTATTCGTTGAAAGATTAGCAATAGAAGATCTAGCTCTTAGAGGCCTTCTCCCTTGGTTTCATCTCGCCCCTCTCGGGTAGGGCTCCGCATAAATCAAGATGTTTATGTTTCTTGTTTAAGATTTACTTTTGCATTATTCATTTCATCATAAATCAATATACAAGACATGCTTAGAGGATTTAAGGATGATCATATCTTTTTTAAGTAGCAACATCATTATATTAGAAAGGAAGCACCCTTGGTGGATTACATTTGTGAGCATAAAATTATACATGCAAGAAAATCAGAAATCAACGGAAACAAGCATGAGTTGACTAACATTTGGGTCGATCAACTCCTAAAACACTTAGTCGACTTATGAGTTTATTGAGTCAACTTATTTATGGGTAAGTTGGATTACATTTGTGAGAATAAAATTATACATGCAGGAAAATCATCAATTGTCGACAACAAGCATGAGTTGACAAATATTTGGGTCGATCGACTCCTAAAACACTTAGTTTACTTTTGAGTTTATTGAGCCAACTTATTTTTGGAAAAGTTGACTCACCCTTGACTGGCTTCCCTTCAAAGCAACTTCAAATACATCATAAGAATTTAGAAATCACATTGTACAAGGAAAGTCCAAATGGTTATAGATATACTTGCAAATGGCTAATTAAAACAACACAAAATACCCTCTTTTTTAGGCATGGCCTCAAATTTCTGCGAAACTCGGTCGAATTTCTATCGAATATCGATATCCAGTCGAAATCGAAATTCGACCGAAATGACCGAAACGACCGAAATATGGGGGTCCTAATACAAAAAATGACCGAAATGATCGAAATTTCGATCGAAATTCCACCGAAATTCCATCGAAATTCTGTTTTGGTCGATACCGAAATGGTGACCGAAACCGACATTTAAGGCCTTGTTTTTAGGTATCAGCCAACTAATCATTTCATTAATTGTCTGAGATGCTGTAGGCACATGGTCTACCATGCAATCAGTTGACTGACCAATATATTAGTCGATCAATCCTGGACAAAAACCTGCTGAGTCCATAAAATGAAAACCACTTGCAAAATTTGATCAAAGATCGAATATGCAACAACAAAGCCTTTTCCCACAAAGAAGTATGGTCGGTTATATGGATTTTTTGGCTCGATTCATATTCTATTTTGGATCATTCTCGGGCTTAAATATAAATACTTAAGATCCTTTCGGATAGTTTCATTCTAACACTTCTTGGGCCTTCCTCACCCTCTCAACTGGCTCAACATCCAATATCTCGCATCTTCTTACTGGTGCATCAACCAACCTCCTTTGCAAATGGACAAACTATCTTAAGCAGTTTTCTCTCATCTTATCCTCTATCGGAGCTACACCAACTTTCCTTCTGATCGCATCATTCTGAATCTGATCTTTTCGTGTATGACCACGCATCCACCTTAGCATTTCCATTTCTGCTACTGTCATTCTCTGCACATGTCTATGGTTCACATGCAATCAAAGATCGAATATATGATAATAAAAATCGTATAAAACGTCATGAAGTGGTATTGAACAATAAATAAAACATTGATCTTTACATGCTACACTATAGATCATTGCATAAACACTTTGTTCTTTAATTTGTGTGATGATGTGCTTCAACATTCGGGCAAACATTGGATTTTTCTAACATATACATCACCACTTTTGACATGCGAATCACATATCGATCAGTTCTAAACCTTATCTCATAGAAGGGTTGAAATTTCCCACGAAAATCAGAAAGCAATCAAGAAAATCTTCGGGGTCAAGAGTCCAAAGGGACTTAGTTTAGATACTCTACCTCTTGTTCTTGAGCTCCTCTTTAATTCTTGCTTCTCCTTCTTTGTGATCCTAGATCACCACATGCAGACTGATCTAACATGAAAGCACGAATTCGAACACATAAGAAAACATATAATGGGAACATCATCACCTCCTAAGCAATCAAACAAACTAACCTTGAAGAATCCACCTTGGAGAAGATCTCTCAATCTCAAAGGCTACCTTTCGCTTGAAGCTCCTTTTCTTGCCCTTCCCATCGAAAGAGGTGAAGGGAGCCTTCAACTTTGCTAGAGAAGAGAGGTGATGAAAATAAGCCTCTTCTTCTCGTACGGTCTTTTATATGTGTGGGAATATTTTGGGCTATTTCAAGATTTTCCTCTCAAGTCTTCAAAATTCAGAAAAGAGCTAAATTTTAAGTAAAACCTTGTATAACTGTTTAATTCTTTTCTATTCAGCAATTTCTTAGTTACATAACATAACTTCATTTAATCATATAATAACAATTAGGGTTTAGTTGGACTTCTACCTGGGATTGTCTCAGACTTCTACTTCCCATCCTTGTGACATGGCGATCTCATTCGTTCTCCTTTAGTTCCATGCTGATCGGTCGCCACATGATCTCTGTTGCTTTGAACAGGGTCGATTCAACTGATCCGATGGTATTCTCGTGTATCTACACTCCTACGTGCCATATTTTGAGACGGGAACTATGGGAGGACATGCGGGAAGCGGCTAATATTTTTGGGGGATTACCCTGGATCCTGGGGGTGATTTCAACGTCACCATACATTCTTCCGATCGGCCTCGCGGCAGGGGTGGCCGCGACCCGGGATCTCAGGATTTTCTCGACGTGATTGATGGCCTGGCGCTATTTAATTTGGTTCCGAGTGACATTTGCTACACTTGGCAGAACAACTCTCGCTCTAGAATTGACCGGTTCTTGGCTAATGGGATGTCTTTGGACTCCTTTCCCCTTTGCTCAGTTTCCTCTCACCCCCGATCATTCTCGGATCATTCTCCCATTATTTGGGACTCTGGCGATGGTATTCGTCCTCGGGGGCTATTTCAGTATGAAAAATGTTGGTTATTGGAACCTAATTTCAAATCGGTCGTTCAGGATCATTGGACACATGTTCCCGTCTCTGGCTCCGCGGCGTCTAAACTTGATCAGAAGCTTGCTTCACTTCGGAGAGTTCTTGCTGACTTCAAAAGAAATTCCAGGCAGACGCGGCTTGCTGTGCGCGCCGAGGCGGAGGAGATTATCTTGCAATTGGATGCGACGGAGAATGAGCGTGAACTCTCGCCTGACGAACTTCGGGACTGCAACTCTGCTCACGCTCGGGTGCAGGAGGAGGACAAGAAAAGAGCAGTCGAGTGGCGACAACGCTCGCGGTTAAAATTGCTTAAAGAAGGCGATGCGAATACGACCTTCTTCCACCGGGTGGCGAGCAATCGGAGGCGTTATAACATGATGCGGCCCCTCTCTATCAATGACATCAATTTCTTCGGGGATAGGGAGATGGGGTGCGCCGTCGTCGATCATCTCAGGCGTACCTCATCTTCTCATTCCCCGCGTAGGTGGCGTTGGCTTGGTCTGGGCGCTTCCTCTATCTCTGACGCGGACTCCACGACCCTTATTCGCCCCATCTCTTTGGAGGAGATCAAGGCGGCTGTATGGGCGTTAAATCAAGATTCTTCGCCGGGGCCGGATGGGTTCTCCGTCGCCTTCTATCGTGATTTTTGGGAGACTGTATCTGGGGACGTCATGGATGTCGTCTCAGAATTTTGTTCGGGTAACTACGGCTTCGACCGCATCAATCAGACTAATATTATCCTCATTCCAAAAAGAGAACCGGCGTTGCGCATTGACGATTTCCGTCCTATTTCCGTCTCCAATGGTATATACCTTATCATGGCAAAAATTCTGGCCACGCGTCTGTCCCGGGTTTTGGATGGCCTTATCTCTCCGGTTCAAGCGACATTCATTAAAGGGAGGCATATCGCTGACTGCATCGTGGCGGCGTCCGAAATGGTGGCGGATTGGAAAAAAGAAAATAAGAAGGGGATCCTATGGAAAATCGATTTTATCAAGGCGTATGATTGCATCGATTGGTGCTTCCTTTGGTCTGCTTTGCGTAGGCGGGGTTTCCCAAACTTATGGATTGCTTGGATGCGCAGATGCGTCTCCACGGTTTCGCTTTTTGTGTTGATTAATGGGCGGCCGATTGGTGGATCATTTCAGCCACGCAGGGGGGTGCGTCAGGGCTGTCCTCTCGCGCCCCTCCTCTTCGTTCTGGTTTCTGATGTGCTCGCACGAATGGTCTACCGCGTAATTGACGCGGGTCTTACTAATGGATTCCGCAAGGGGGATGTTTGCGTGCCCTTGATCCAGTTCGCTGATGATACGATTTGTTTCATTGAGGGCGGTCCGGAGGAGGTCTCGGTATGGCCGATACTATTGCTCTTTTCTGTGAATTATCGGGGCTGTCGATTAATGCCTCCAAATCCAACGTGGTGCCGTTTGGCTTGTCGCCGGCGGAGGCGGAGGAATGTGCCCGGCTGCTCGGTTCTTCGCCTGGGGAGCTTCCAATTGCTTATCTTGGTATTCCTCTATCGGTGGGGCGGGCCAGATCTAAGGATTGGCGTGTTATCACGGAACGGGTGGAGTCGCGCCTTGCGGGTTGGCGGGCGACCTTGCTTTCTCGGGGAGGACGCCTTATCCTTCTCAAAGCCGTGCTATCATCTATACCCGTTTATTTCCTCTCGGTTCGAAGAATGCCTGCAGGGGTCCGCTTGCGCCTGGAGCGGTGTATGCGACGCTTCTTGTGGGGTCGAAAGGACGGAAACGGTAGGGGCATGCATCTGGTTGCTTGGGATGTGGTGTCCATGCCTAAGCGCTTCGGTGGGCTTGGAGTCCGGAGATTGGACCTGGTAAATGACGCCCTCCTACTCAAATGGGTGAGTAGACTTTGGGGCAAGGATGATACCTTCTTCACCAACGTTCTTCGTGTGCTCTTGGGCAGCGACTGGTTCGGGCTGCAGCGGGGGACCTTGCAAATTCATTCTTCCCCTTTCTGGCGCAGCGTCTCGACCACATTGCAGAGGAATGTGGCGCTCTTCACCCCGGTGCTTGGGACGGGGGAATCCTTCAAGTTTTGGCTGGATGACTGGTTGGAAGGGGGCCCTCTTGGGGTGCGCTTCCCGAGATTGTTCGCGCTTGCCTCGAACAGGCACGCGTCTGTCGCAGAATGCTGGACTGACGGTTGCTGGTGCACTCGGTTCTCTGGGAACTTCTCTGAGCAGCGGGTGGATGATTTCGTGTTGATAATGGAGGCTCTTAATACTGCTGCTACGCCTACTTTGCAGAGGGATCATTGGCGTTGGAAAGACGGGGCCTTCTCCACTCGGAAGGCCTACCGAGCACTGCTCCCTTCTCCGCCTCCTACAATTTCTCCTCTTGTGCGTGACTGTGCCTTCATCTGGGGTTTGCGCTTGCCGGAGCGCATAGCCATCTTCCTATGGTTACTTCGTCAACGGAGATTGTTGACTCGCGATCGTTGCGCTAGGTTCTTCCCTCAGACCAGCGCTTCTTGCCATCTTTGCTGTGATGCCGACGAAACTGCCGATCATCTTTTCTTTCGCCGCTCCTTGGTTGCGGGTGTATGGGACGATGTGGCTTGGGCTCGCGCGGACAATCTTGAAGACTTTTGCGAGAACCTTTGGTCGAATAGGGACAGGGCCAGGCCTGATGTTTTGGCTCCTATCGCGCGGCTATGGTGCATTTGGCGTGCCAGGAATGACGCTATTTTCTCGGGTCAGCGCTTCTATCGTGAGAACGTCAACATTTTGGGTACTAGACTTATCTCCGATTGGTGTACTTCTTAGTTTAACGGCCCATCTGTGGCGGCTACCTTTCTTGTATTTGTAATCATCTTCTGTTCCCTTCTAGCCCACCTCCCCTATGTAAGTATCTCTCTTCTTCTCCGTTTTAGTTATATATAATTTGGGGCGAGCACCAGCGAGTGTATCCCCCTTTTTTTGGAGCCTAAAAAAACAATTGTATTGCTGTTTAAATTTGAAAATAGTGAGGGAACCGGTCCTACTGCATCAAATCTTTGAGAATAATAGTCAATTTTATCCTACTAAATTAAACAAAATTTGACCTATTCTATATTTGAATAGTACTCTTATCTTTTATCCTAGCATCGATGTATAATTTGTTGAATGGGATTAGGTCCATCATATGCAATAGAACCATTTGCACTGAGATTATAATACTTTGTTTAGGATAAAAAATCTCACTTTTGAAGGTAATTTTCTCTCCAACTCAACACATGAGGCTCGCGCAATGTCTCAAATGGGATTTCATGGTGTCCTTTCCACTTTCCTCATACCTATATGAGAAAATGTAACTAATATTGAAAGAAGTGAGAACTAGCTTGTGTATACAAGGATTAAGCTTTTAATATTTATTCGACTCCTCTAAGGTACACGTTGAGATGCTAAAAATCTATCCGAACATCACATGAACTTAGCTAGTTTTCATTTAGATTGGATTTTTTAGGATTTAAAAGAAAACAAAGATATCACATTTTAATAGTTTGGAAATAATTTTCTTGAACTAAAAGAACATGATGCATGTCAATCATAATGTCTTGTGTGGGAATTAGGAATCTCCTTTCCACTTTCCTTGCAACCCAAAAATATGTGAAATTGCAACTATTGATGAAATAAGTGGTAACTCTACATGGACATGATCAAAACAATAACAATGAGAAAAATGCTGCATTATGCGCAATCTAAAGCTGTCCTCGTAATAAGAGGACACATGCAGTCACGATGCATACAGTACACACACACTGCATATCCTGGTATAAAATGGAACTATTATGTTGCTATTTTGTGATAACAAATGTCATCAATCTTGCTGACAACCCAATCCATGATTGAGTAAAGCATGTAGAGATTGATCAACTCTTTCTTTTGGCAAAGATCAATTCAGATGATTTATATTTGCTTTGTGTGCAGATTAACGAGTTGGCAGCTGTGTGGCAAGCTGGTCATGTTTTGACCTGGACGCCCAACTTAAAGAAATGTGTTGTTGTTTGAGTAAATAGATCTTGGGTATAGATCCATGTACCCATCTTACTTGCATAATATGCACATTTACTATTTTTGTTTGGGCTAGCCAAACAAAATGCCATACACTAGGGGCCTGTTTGGTTGCTGGGTTGGATAGGAGTAATAGGTGCTAGGGCATTATGCTCCTGTGCTCTTTCCTACTTGTAGCTGAGGGTTTTCTTCATGTTGTCATGACCTGTACTATGATTTGTGTGTGTATTTTCTTGCTACAAGCTATGGATAGATTGAACAAGTTTATCATCATTGAATACCAATTTCGAATGCTTTTCAAGATCTAATCGCCGATAGGTCTTGATTTTAAGATCAATCCTTTACCCAGGAGGATTTAGAAATAATTAGAGGGTGTAATGTACACAGAGGCTTCTCTATTACTAGTTTTATGTTGAGATTTTAAATATATTAGTTATTATTATAGACGAGTTGTCTAGTCAGATTCATGATGAGATACCTTGGTGTATGTTGTTCGCCGGTGATATTGCGTTGATTGATGAGACAAGAGATGGAGTAAATGAGAAGCTGGAGGTTTGGTGACATGCCTTAGAGACTAAAGGATTTCGTATAAGTAGGGTAAGACTGAATGTATGGAGTGCACATTTGATAGAAACAACAATGAAGAAGTCGAGGTGAAAATTGTAGACGATACCATTCAAAAGAAAGATTCTTTTAGATACTTGGGATCTATTGTGCAACATGATGGGGAAATTGATGAAGATGTTACTCATAGAATAAATACAGATTGGCTAGAGGATCCTCTATTGTTCTTTGTGATACGAAAATCCCATTGAAAGTCAATGAAAAGTATTACAAAGTAGCCGTGAGACTTGCTATGCTCTATGGATCAGAATGTTAGCATATGAACCATAGACACGTGCATAGATAGTATAAATGAAAATGTTAAGGTGGATGTGTGGTCATACACTAAAAGATCAGATTATGAATGATGTGATCACAAGGAAAGTTGGTGTAGCTCCGATATAGGATAATACGAGAGAAAACCGCTTAAGATGGTCTGACCATTTGCAAAGGAGGTCGGTTGATGCATAATGCATTAGTTAGAAGAAGCAAGATTTAGGATGTTAAGCTGGTTAAGAGCGGGTGAGAAGGCCCAAAAAGTGTTGAATGAGACTATCCAAAGGGATCTTAATTATTTGGATTAGTCTGAGAATGACCCAAAATAGATTGGAATGGAGGAAAAAAATCCATGTAGCCAACCCTCCTTGATTGTGGGAAAAGGCTTTGTTATTGTATATTGCTTATCTTTGGACTTAATTAGCTTTCCACCCACTACAAATTTACTATACGTTTGGAGTCCGTATCTGTTAGAGTATTTGGTTATGCACCTATTGAGTTGTAGCAGGGTAAATGGATCTTGGAGAAGATCCATTTACCCCATTCAGTGTTTAGTCCCACATCGTCCAGTGGTGGGACTTGGAGGCTCTGGAGAAGCTATATAAGGAGCCCCAGACCTCCTGTATCCATTGAGAAAAAGCAATGAAGTATATGCCCCTTTGAGGGCTTCTCCTGTGGTTTCATCCCGCTCCTCACGGAGTAGGGTTCCACATTAAATCCCGCTGTATTCTTATTTTCTTTATCGTGTTCCATGTTTTCGCTTCCACTTCCAATTTCTTAACATGGTATCGGAGCGGGTTCGTTTCTCGAGGAGTTTATATTTTTGATTCGAGATTCAAGTCCATTTTTTATATGCTGTTATTGAAGATCAATTTTGACGAAGTCTATTGTTCAAGTTCATTTCGAGAGTTTTTTAGGGTTCTCTAGAACCCTAGATTTGTCCAGTATCTGTTCGACCCCATGCAATGGCGACACCTTGAGCTTCGCCATCCTTCGGGCGGTCAGATCGGCGGAGTTCCATCGAGCGATGCTCCCAAAGATCTGGTGGCCCCTTCGCAGACCCAGCCTTCCGCGCACACACATGGGGATGTCATCCACACACATCGGAAGGGTGCATGCTCCGTTTTCCTCACCCATACGTACCACCACAAGGATTCGGCCCGCTTCCGCTCACTCGACTTCGGTGAAGCGCAACATCTACCTCAAGCTTAGGAGCCATACAGAGCTCTCCTCATCGCGAGCCCAGGCGCGTCCTCCAGCCCCATCGGCGGCGCACAACTGACGGTGGTTCCCCCGCACGATCAGGTCCCCCGCGCCCCGCTCCCCAAGCCTTTTGTGCCCAGGTCGTCAAGCGAAGACCCCATCGCACCTGGCAGAACCCATCGCCCCCTGACAGAACCCATCGCGCCTGGCAATCAGGTGCGCCTTGGCGGCCACTTCTCATCATCCAACGTGCAGGCGGCGCGCAAGCCCTTCCAGCGAAGCAGCGCGAGCTCTCATATCCAGAAGCCTCCAGGCCGTGCGGCAAGTCCGACCACGCTTTCTTGCTCAAAGCGGCACCGCCTGCCCCATTTAATCTCCCAAGTGCCCCATCGGGCGGCATAATGAAGGGTTCCCACGGGAATCCTAAGGAAGGTTATTTATTGTAAGGCCCCTGTTTATAAAAAAAATGCAGAGGGGCCGTAAAAAGGGGGAGGATTTAGTTGGGTTGTACGTCTGAAGATTTAAAAGAGAGAGAGAGGTTAAAAAAGAGGCGCGTACACCGGAAAAAAAGAAAAAGCCGTACGCAATATTTTTAAAAAAATGAAAAGCCGGAAAAAATGGTGAAACGACTTAAAAAAATGTGTCGGCTTATAAAAAAATTGGAAAAGTCGCAAGAAGTTTTAAGTGATGTTTTGTCCCCATTTTTATCTTGTCTTCTCCCAACTTGGTCGACATCCTTGTTTTCCGACAAGTATGGGAGAAAGGGGGAGTATTATGTAGAGTCACAGGTCATGTTGCAGATTCAGATTTTCAGACCGGTCAGATTTTCAGATTCTAAAGTTTTTCAGATGAAGATTCTACATGCACAATTCCAGACTCGACGTTCAGATTCCGAATCCCAGTTTGATGCGCAGTTGTTCAGACTCGACAGATTGGTCAGAGTCCAAGATCGAGGCACTCCATGTTTGAGTGACCCATTTCTCGAGTTCTCCATATAGAGACTTAGTTTCAGACACGCATGAGTATGCAGTCTTTTCAGATGAGAACATGTATGTCATCAGTTCAGAGGTCCCCATCCTTTCTTGTTTTGTAGGCCAGAGTTTTCATGTGAGCCATAGGGATTCCAGAGTAGAGGACCATTCCTTATGCCATGTTGGCAAGGGTTTTCATGTGGTATCATAGGTACACCAGAGCAATGCTCCATTCTCTGAGCCAGATGGGAGAGATCCAGTTCTCCGACCAGGAGACTTATTTCAGACTCCATTCTCCAGCGACCGTGGACTCCGACGAGGATTGCACAGCCACGGCTCTTTTTCAGTTAGACCCTTTTTAGAGATGGAGCAGTTGTCCATATTACTGTGGCGAGCTAGAGTACTCCAACGAGGAGAATCATTTTCTGTTGCAGTGACTCTGACAGGCGCAGTTCAGAGCACATGCTCTCCGACGAGGAGATTCAACAGACTCACACTCCAGCCCGTTCGTCCTCCTCACCTGCATGACATGAGAAGCAATGTCCTCGACGGCAGCAGTTATGCGCGTTGGGTTGATATTATCCGCAGTGTCATGTAGCGTTGAGTTGAGTTTCTTTCTGTTCGTCCAAGCTGAGCATTGCATGCTCCAGCTTGAGGGGGAGTGTTAGAGTATTTGGTTATGCGCCCATTGAGTTGTAGCATGGATCTTGGAGAAGATCCATTTACCCCATTCAGTGTTTAGTCCCACATCGTCCAGTGGTGGGACTTGGAGACTCTGGAGAAGGTATATAAGGAGCCCCAGACCTCCTGTATCCATTGGGAAAAAGTAATGAAGCATATGCCCCTTTGAGGGCTTCTCCCGTGGTTTCATCCCGCTCCTCACGGAGTAGGGTTCCACGTTAAATCCCGCTGTGTTCTTATTTTCTTTATCGTGTTCCATGTTTTCGCTTCCG
Source organism: Ottelia alismoides (assembly GCA_037367405.1). Lineage (NCBI taxonomy): Eukaryota > Viridiplantae > Streptophyta > Magnoliopsida > Alismatales > Hydrocharitaceae > Ottelia > Ottelia alismoides. The sequence continues at coordinate 47,295 of JAZKJV010007021.1, read as the reverse complement.
CTTCCTATTTCTTAACAGTATCTATCTAATATTATTCTTTAATAGCGTATGTTCTCGAATATGTTCCACGGGAGAATGCGAGGGACCTTGGTTAAAGGTGCATGTAGTTTCTAAACATGTTCTTAGATAATAATGTTTGGCAAGCCTACCCAAATGTGGGTCATAATCCCATTTGCTCTAATCTCTGGCAATGCATAGGTGGAGAAACCTTTTGGGAACGTGTGATCGAAAGAAGTTTGAGGGAAATTTTCAAAGTAAAAGAAAACCAATTCGGATTCATGCCAGGTCACTCAACCATTAAAGCCATCCATTTGTTGAGAACAATGACGATTTATAGAGCTAAAAGGAGAAACCTTCATATGATTTCTATTGATTTGGAGAAGGCTTATAATTCTGTCCCACATGAAATATTGTTTAGAGTTTCGGAGAAGAGACAAGTACATGTCCTATACATTAATCTTATAAAGGATATGTATGATAAGGCTTTATCTTGTGTAAGGATCCAGTCTGGGAAAACTGATTATTTTGACATCAACATCGGTTTACATCAAGGTTCAACTTTGAGTCCATTTCTTTTTACCTTGAGTATGGACGAGTTGACAAGTCACATTCAGAATGAGATACCTTGGTGTATGTTATTTGGTGATGATATTGTGTTGATTGATGAGACTAGAGATGGAGTGAATGAGGAGCTTGAGGTCTAGAGACATGCATCGGAGACTAAAGGATTTGTATAAGTAGGGCTAAAACTGAATATATGGAGTGTACTTTTGATGGAAGGAATGATAAAGGAATCAGGTGATGATTGGTGACGATAACATTCATAAGAGAGATTCTTTCAGATACCCGGGATCTATTTGGCAACATGACGGGCATATTGATGGAGTTGTTACCTGTAGAATAAATGCATGCTGACTAAAGTAGAGATGGGGCTATGCTCTTCGCTGTGATAAGAAAATTCCTTTGAAAATCAGAGGAAAGTTCTAAAAAGCAGCGATGAGACCTGCTATGCTTTATCATGGATTGAAATTTCGCTGAAATTTTGTTGAAATTTCAATTTCGAGAGGTCATGAGTATCGAAACTCTTATATATGTTGATTTCCCAGATTTCGATCAAAATTTTGATGATATTCCGACATATCGACCCATTTCGGTTGAAATTCATGGGTTTCAGTACAAAATTTCTTGGATTCGACTGGTATCGACGAAATTTCACCGATATCTATGTATATCAATGATATTATCTATGCGAGCTTGATTTTACTACTTATTTACCTATTCCCAATATTAAAACACATAATGATTTATATATTTTTACTTCGGGTAGGGTATGGTGCGACAGGGGGTACATACGACGATTATTCAACTTGGGGAACTTCCTCCCCTTTGGGTTTAAGTAATGGAGATGAAACAACTCTATAGCTTCTATATATCTGATATAACTTGTTCGTTTTATTAATTTGTCATTTATCTTCGTAAATAGATGCATCTTTATTGTAAGTCTGTAATTAATTCTATAGTTCATTAGAACTTTATCCACGACAGTTTAATTAATTCTATAGTTCATTAGAACTTTATCCACGACAGTTATTTCTATGAATAAAACCTTGCTTAATTAATCATTATCTACATTTTAGAATCAAAATGCTTGTCTATTTTTATGAGCAAAAGACATCTTCTAAGTGTTGTTAACTTAAGTTATTTTGATTTCCATTTCCAGTATCTATCAGTCAGCTCAACAATATGTCTGATATAACCGATATGGTGTGATATAACCATTTGCACTTAAATTATAGAACTTTGTTTAGGATAAAAAAACTCACTTCTGAAAGTAATTTTCTCTCCAACTCAAAACACACGAGGCTTGTGCAATGTCTCAAATGGGATTTCGTGGTATCCTTTCCACTTTCCTCGTACCTATATGAGAAAATGTAACTAATATTGAAAAAAGTGAGAACTCTTTTTGCTTTACAATTCTATATTGTGTATACAAACATTAATCCTTTAATATTTATTCGACTCTTCTAAGGTACACGTTGAGATGCTAAAAATCTATCCGAACATCATGTGAACTTAACTAGTTTGCATTTAGATTGGATTTTTTAGGATTAAAAAAACAAAGATATCACATTTTAATAGTTTGGAAATAGTTCTCACGAACTAAAAGAACATGATGCATGCCAATCATAATGTCTCGAATGGGAATTAGGAATCTCCTTCAATAACAATGAGAAAAATGCTGCATTATGCGCAATCTAAAGCTGTCCCCGTAATAAGAGGACACTTATGCAGTCACTATGCATACAATCCACACACACCTTCACATATCCTGGTATAAAATGGAACTATTATGTTGCTATTTTGTGATAACAAATATGTCATCAATCTTGCTGACAACCCAATCCATGATTGAGTAAAGCATGTAGAGATTGATCAACACTTTCTTTTGGCAAAGATCAATTGAGATGATTTATGTTTGCTTTGTGTGCAGATTAACGAGTTGACAACTGCGTGGCAAGCTGGTCATGTTTTGACTTGGACGCCCAACTTAAAGAAGTGCGTTGTTGTTTGAGTAAATAGATCTTGGGTATAGATCCATGTACCCATCTTACTTGCATAATATGCACATTTACTATTTTTGTTTGGGTTAGCAAAACAAAACGCCATACACTAGGAGTAATAGGTGCTAGGGCATTATGCTCATGTGGTCTTTCCTAGTCGTAGTTGAGGGTTCTCTTCATGTTGTCGTGACCTATACTATGATTTGTGTGTGTATTTCCTTGCTACAAGCTATGGGTTACTCTAGGTTGAACGGGTTTATCATCATTGAATGCCATTTTTGAATGCTTTTCAGAGTCTAATCATCGATAGATCTTGATTTTAAGATCAATCCTTTACCCAGGAGGATTTTGATAATTAGAGGGTGTAATGTACACAGAGGCTTCTCTATTACTAGTTTTATTGAGATTGTAAAAATATTAATTATTATTATGGATGAGTTGTCTAGTCAGATTCATGATGAGATACCTTGGTGTACGTTGTTCGCCGATTATATTGTGTTGATTGATGAGACAAGAGATTGAGTAAATGAGAAGATGGAGATTTGGTGACATGCTTTAGAGAGCAGAGGATTTCGTATAAGTAGGGTAACATTGAATGTATGGAGTGCACGTTTGATGGAAACAGTGAAGAAGTCGAGGTGAAGATTGGAGACGATATAATTCAGAAGAAAGATTCCTTTAAATACTTGGGATCTATTGTGCAATAGGATGGGAAAATTGATGGAGATCTTACTCATAGAATAAATGCAGGTTTGCTGAAATGGAGAGGAACCTTTACTGTTTTTTGTGATAAGAAAATCCCATTGAAAGTCAATGGAAAGTATTACAAAGTAACCGTAAGACTTGCTATGCTCTATGGAGTAGAATATCGGCCTGTGAACCATAGACACGTGCAAAGATAGTAGAAATGAAAATGCTAAGGTGGTTGTGTGGTCATACACGAAAAGATAAGATTATGATTGATGTGATCATAAGGAAAGTTGGTGTAGCTCTGATATAGGATAATATGAGAGAAAATCGTTTAAGATGGTTTGACCATATGCAAAGGAGGTCGGTTGATGCATTAGTTAGAAGATGCAAGATTTGAGATGTTAAGCTGGTTAAGAGCGGACGCGGAAGGCCCAAGAAGTGTTGGAATGATACTATCCAAAAGGATCTTAGTTATTTGGATTAGTCTGAGAATGACCCAAAATAGATCGGAATGAAGGAGAAAAATCCATGTAGCCAACCCTCCTTAATTATGGGAAAAGGCTTTGTTATTGTATATTACTTCTCTTTGGAGTAAATTAGCTTTCCAACCGTCACAAATTTTCTATACGTTTGAAGTCCTCCTTATCTATCTAATTTTATTCTTTAATAGTGTATGTTCTCTAATATGTTCCTCGGGAGAATACGAGGGACCTTGGTTTCAGAAAGGTGCATGTAATTTCTAGACATGTGCTTAGATAATAATGTTTGGCAAGGCTAACCAAATATGGGTTATAATCCCATCTGCTCTATCTCTGGCAATGCCTATATGGAGAAATCTTTTGAGAACGTGGATTGAAAGAAGGTCGAGGCAAGTTTCCAAAGTAAAAGAAAGCCATTTCGGATTCATGCCAGGTCACTCAACTATTGAAACGATCCATTTGCTAAGGAGAACAATGGAGATTTATAGAGCTAAAAGGAAAAACTTTCATATGATTGTTATTGATTTGGAGAAGACTTATGATTCTATCCCACATGAGATATTGTCGAGAGTTTTGGAGAAGAGTCAAGTACCTATCCTATACATTAACCTCATAAAGGATATGTATGATATGGCTTTATCTTGTGTAAGGATTCAATCTAGGAAGAGTGGCTATTTTGACATCAACATCGGTTTACATCAAGGTTCAACTTTGAGTCCATTTCTTTTTACTTTGATTATGGTCAAGTTGAGAAGTCACATTCAGGAGGAGAAACCTTGGTATATGTTATTTGGTGATGATATTGTGTGGATTGATGGGACTAGAAATGGAGTGAATGAGAGCTTGAGGTCTGGAGACATGCATTGGAGACTAAAGGATTTTGTGTAAGTAGGACGAAGACTGAAATATGGATTACACTTTTGATGGAAGCAATGATAAAGGAATCGAGGTGATGATTGGTGACGATAACATTCATAAGAGAGATTCTTTCAGATACTCGGGATCGATTTTGCAACATGATGGGGAAATTGATGGAGTTGTTACTAATAGAATAAATGCATGCTGCTAAAGTGGAGAGGAGCCTATGCTCTTCTCTGTGATAAGAAAATCCTTTGAAAATCAAAGGAAAGTTCTAAAAAGCAACAGTGTGACCTGCTATGCTCTATCATTGATTGAAATTTCGTGAAATTTCGACGAAATTTTGGTTTCGAGAGACCATGGGTATTGAAACTCCTATATATGTCGATTTTTCGGATTTCGACCGAAATTTCAGTGATATTTCGGCATATCGACCATTTCGATTGGAATTCATGTGGTTCAGTACAAAATTTCCTGAATTTCGACCGATATCGACGAAATTTCACCGATATCTATGTATATCAATGATATTATCTATGTGAGTTTTATTTTACTACTTATTTATCTATTCCCAATGTAGAGACTTATGTTATGATATTATGTACCGTTTCTTATTTTCTGTTTATTTTCTGGACTCTTATGTATTTTACCCATGGGGTCTCTCTATATAAGAGAGCCTAAGGTTCTATGGAATAACAAGTTACTTATTTCCACCAACATGGTATCAGAGCCAGAAACCCTAACCCTACCCTCTTAAGCCCGCCGCCCACATTCTCTCTCCTCTCCTCTCGGCGGTGCCGCCTGCCTCCGCCAGGCCCCTCCAGGCCCGCCAGGCACCGCCAGGCGCCCGCAACCCTTCGCCCGGCCTCCGTCGAACACCGCTGGCCCTCCACCGGTCCTCCACCGGTCTCCGCCGACCACAGGAAGGCCCCGCTGGGCCCTGCCAAGCTCTGTCAGGTCTCGCCAGGCCCCGCTAGGTCTCGCCAGGCACCGTCGAGCACCCCCCAGCCCTCTGAAGCCCACCGCCGGACCCCTTCTCCGGCCCCGTCGGCCGCCGAGTCCCTGCCAGTCGCTTCAACACTCGTCGGTCGATATTGTGACATGGATTTGAGTACATAAAGCCTACATATGCACTCAAATCCTATCCGGCTGATGTAGATACCGTCTCTTGTCTACAAACCTTAGTTTTTCATCTCCTGCTAAATGTCAGAAAGTAAAGTCGATATGCCCTCCATAGGCGCCCTCAAAGGTCCTGCGCCGATAGTCAAGATGGATGGGACGAACTATGAGCTCTGGACGATGCAATTCATGAGTCTCATGAAGTCAAATGGTAAGAAGCATATACTTACCGAGGATGACCCGACAGAGAAGACTGGGATCTATGCATCTTGGGAAGCCGATGATTCTTATGCCAAGGTTTGGCTATCAGGCACACCGTCGATGGAGATTGCCAATGATGTCCTTCATCAGCCCACTTTCAAGGCAATGTGGGATATTCTGGCCGCTACATATTCCCAAGTGCGGAACGAGACCAAGATGTTACAGCTCCAGCATGATATATTCACTATGAAGCAGAATGAGCGGCCACTTCACTCGTTGTACACATCCCTGAGGGGGATGTTCGAGAAACTATATAGCACCATACCACTCATGGCGACTCCAGAGCAGCAGAAGACCTTTTGGAATGCTACCATGGTGGGCGTACTACTTGCAGTGCTCGATCCTGAGGATGAGGCAGCCCGCTCTCAGATACTGGCTGATGCCGTTATTCCTCCTACGGAGGACGTTTACCAGAGGCTCAGTTGCATATCTATTTCTTCCAGCACATCTACTCCACCTCCATCGGCGATGGCGGTATCGCGTGGGAGAGATGGTCAGTCTTCTGGTCGTGGACGTGAACCTCGTGGACGAGGAGGTCGATTTCGCCAGCCGTGTTCATTCTGTCATCGCACAGGCCACTCGGAGGATACATGCTACTCTAAGCATGGGTTCCCAGCATCAACGCGTGTAGGTGAGCATGTCGCGTCTCAGTCGGCATCCACTACAGATAACCGGTTCGAAGAGCTTATGGCATGTCTACGAGATATTATGCCTCATTCGTCTACTGATTCTCCGGGTGGATCTTCAGATGATGCTGCTACAGCTTATGCTAGCTCGTCTGCCGCTGCCACTACCTCAAGTAGTACCACTGCCTTTACATCTTGTCATGATCTCTTCGATTGGATTATAGATTCTGGCGCCACCCATCATCTCTGCCGTGACAGAGAGAGACTTGAGTCATACAACGGACGACGATCTTGATGTTCCCATTGCTATTCGAAAGCAGAAACGGACTTGCGCGTCTTATCCACTTGCTTCCCAGGTGTCCTTTCACCGCCTTACAAGCGACTTTCAGAGGTTTGCTACGACTTTGTCTTCCGTGGATATACCACGGACCTATCAAGAAGTTATGAAGATTGATTGCTGGCGACTGGCTATGGAAGAAGAGATGCATGCTTTACAGTCTCGTGGTACATGGAGCTTGGTTAATGCTCCATCTGACGCATCCATTGTTAGTTGTAAGTGGGTATTCACAGTTAAATACCATGCAGATGGAAGTCTTGATCGGTACAAGGCACGACTTGCTGCGAGAGGTTTCACACAAACCTATGGCGTGGGCTATATGAATACATTTTCTCCAGTGGCTCGTCATTCTACTCTTCGCATTCTTTTATCGGTTGCTGTGGTATGTGACTGGACTGTATCTCAACTTGATGTCAAGAATGCCTTCTTGTATGGAGATTTGTAGGAGGAAGCCTACATGCAGCAACCACCAGGGTTCACTGTTGAGGGGGAGAATCATATGGTGTGTAGCCTTCACAAGGCGATTTATGGCCTTAAACAGAGCCCAAGGGCATGGTTCCAGAAGCTTTCCCACCTAATTGAACGACCGGGATTCAAAAGATCAAATGCGGGTCACTCGTTGTTCATTCAGAAGACATCTACATGTACGGTTGTCATCATGGTTTATGTTGATGATATTCTGGTCATAGGAGATGACGTTCAAGGAGTAGAGAGGGCAAAAGCATTCCTGGGCCGTCAGTTTGTCACGAAGGACCTTGGTACCCTAAGATACTTTCTGGGGTTGGAATTTGCCAGGAATGCACAGGGTCTGGTGATGCCCCAAAGGAAATACATTACAGATCTTCTGATTGGAGCAAGCATGGTTGGATGTAGACCATCGAGCACTCCTATGGATCCGAGTATGAAACTGTATGACAATGATACTGCAGAAGTGGACAAGAGGAGATATAGAGAGATGGTGGGTAAGCTCCTTTATATCACCATAACTTGACCCGATATTGCTTTTGCAGTAAGCCGGGTGAGTCAATTTATGGAGCAGCCAAGACAAGTTCATATGGATGTCATATACATGATATTGAAGTATCTAACGTCTTCTCCAGGCTCAGGGTTACTATTTCGAAAGAGCACATATTTATCTATTTCAGCGTGTGCAGACACATATTATGCAGGGTGTCTTAAGGATCGAAAGTCTACTTCAGGATTCGCCGTTTTTGTTGGAAGCTCTCTGGTTTCTTGGAAAAGTAAGAAACAAACTGTTGTGGCAAGGTCTAGCGCTGAGTCTGAATATAGGACCATGGCGCAAGCGAGAACAGAGATGATGTGGGTTCGAGTTGTGCTAGAAAATCTACATATAATTGTACCTTTACCCATGCAGCTTCAGTGTGACAATCATGCAACATTGTTTATTGCCAACAATCCAGCATTTCATGAAAGAACAAAGCATATGGAAGTAGACTGCTACTACACGAGAGATATGATCCAGAGAGGCTTGATATCTACGTCTCACGTTAGCTCAGAGGATCAGACTGCTGACATATTTACCAAGCCGCTGCTCAGAGGACCCTTTCAGAGATGTTCTTCCAAGCTGAGCATAATAGACATCTATGCTCCATCTTGAGGGGGAGTGTAGAGACTTATGTTATGATATTATGTACCGTTTCTTATTTTCTGTTTATTTTCTGGACTCATATGTATTTTACCCATGGGGTCTCTCTATATAAGAGAGCCTAGGGTTCTATGGAATAACAAGTTACTTATTTCCACCAACACCCAATAATTGATTTATATATTTTTGTTTCGGGTAGGGCATGGTGCGACATGGGGGTACATACGACGATTATTCAACTTGGGGAGCTTCCTCCCCTTTGGGTTTAAACTCTATAGCTTCTATATGTCTGATATAGCTTGTTCATTTTATTCGTTAGCCATTTATCTTCGTAAATAGATGCATCTTTATTGTAAGTCTGTAATTAATTATGTAATTCGTTAGAACTTTGTCCACAACAGTTTTTCTATGAGCAAAACATTGTTTAATTAACCATTATCTACATTCTAAAATCAAAATGCTCATCTATTTTTATGAGCAAAAGACGTCTTCTAAGTGTTAACTCAGTTATTTTGACTTCCATTTCCATTATCTATCAGCCGGCTCAACAATATGTCTGATATGACCGATATGGTGTGATATAAAGCGTACGGATGAGAGATGTGTGTGATATAAGTGTGCACTTGTAAGCTATTGTTGTTTTAAGATCTTGGATGGGATGATACCAATTTCCAATGTATATCAGCCAAGAGTCAATATTAACATCGATTTGGCCGATATGACCGATATGTGCGATATTAGGGTATATGAGCAATATGTGGGATATAAGTGTGTATTTATAAGTTATTTATTATTGTAATAACTTTGAAGCTCTTAATTTGCGAAAAATGGTCGAAAAATGGCTTTTTTGTGCCATTTTCGACATTTCCACCCAAACGATGGGAATTTCCCGAAATTTCATTGAAATTTTGGTTTTGGAGCAGATCGAAACGGAATCGAAATCGAGATTTTGAACCTTGCACTCTATGGATCTGAATGTTGGCATGTGAACAATAGACATGCAGAGAATAGCATTAGCATAAATGAAAATGCTAAGGTGGATCACAAAGATTGGATTCGAAATGAAAGTTGGTATAGTAGCTCCGATCGAGGATAAGATGTGAGAAAACTATTTAAGGTGGTTGCAAAGGAGGTCAACTGATGCACCGGTTAGGAGATGCGAGTTTTGGGATGTTGAGCCAGCTAAGAGCGGGTAAGGAAGGTCCAAGAAGTGTTTAAATGAGACTATACAAAGGGATCTTAGTATTTTGGATATAAGTCCGAGAATGACCTGAGATAGATCTGAATGAAGGCAAAGAATCCATATATCCGGTCCTACTTAGTGTGGGAAAAGAATTTGTTGTTGTTGTAATTGAGAGTTGTTGCCTCGAGAGGCTGTTTGTACTAACGTTTGCAGAATGTGAATGATATGAGTATACTTTTTCCCGTGGCTGATGCTATCCTTTTTCAGTGTTCAATTTTTAACAGGGCACTCTAGGAACGGAGGAACTGATCCTCTTTATATAGCTGAAACTGCCGCGGATCCCGAGTCAACATTGGTAATATACATGGGCTTATCAACGTTGCCATCACTTGTTTCGAAGTTAATGTACCATGGACTTCCATCTGATACTCCTGCTGTAGCAGTAGAACGTGGAACCACTCCTCAGCAACGTGTGGTATAGTCACTCTACTCGCAGCTTGCTCATATTTTACTTATCTTAGGGTTCTACAATGCTTCCGATCTTGCGCCACTGCAGTATATTGATGGAGATCGGTGATATCTTATATACAAAAATGGTCATTTAATTTGAGCTCTGGATGAACTGTTTCAGGTGTTTGCTGAAATCGAAAATTTTGAAAGTGAAGTTAAATCCGCAGCTTTGGTGTCTCCAACTCTGATAATTATTGGGAGGGTGGTGTCACTATCTCCATTATGGCCATGCTCTGTCTCCAAAGAGGATTCATCTAGGTTGCAGGTGGTGCGTTCCGTGCGGATGAAATCTGAGAAAAGCTGATAGGTACTTCGAATTTTATCTTTGATCTTGATGTTAACTACCGAATGCTGCATGGTTTTCGTGATTAAGCATGCCATTTTCTGGGTAGACCTGTTTCTACGGTTGCCTACTATCCACACAAAAATCGAGAAGCGATCCATTCTCGTCAGAAAGGCGAAAAAATGGAGTTCTGGAGCGCCATGGAGTGTGTCAACCATCTGTGTCCTCCATAACTAGCCTGTTTGGGTGACATGAGCTGGCAATTTGCCTCGGCCTATCCGAATCATAGCCACATTAGTAAATATTATTGCATGATAAATACCTCACTTATTCTGTTCAGGACAGCTGAGACCACATGCTAATGCTAATTGTAAGTGTAATATGGTGCTCTTGTCGAAAGTGACACTGGACATTTCGATGAAATGTTGGGTGGTTTCAACATAGGAATTTCTTCTGGGATTTCGAGTTTCTGTTACTGTTTTGCTACTTTAAATGAGATGCATTTTGTTGGACATGTGCTTTTGATTAGCTATTTTGCAATCACGTTATTTTCACGTGCTATATCTGAAATAAAGCATTTCAATGTTGCATGGTTAGTTAGGTAGGTCTCTTCGTACAATTAATATTACATGTCATGATTACATTGCATACAAGTTGATCTAAAGAGTCTAAATATTAAGAACTGCCGCAATTAGCCTGCTGAGATTAGAACATACGAAGTCTTGTATCTTAAATTGTCATGATATGAGAATGCATCCTTTTGACCAGATGAATATGTATTTATGTTTTTGAGTGTGTACTTTTGGTAGGCTATTGGGTAGATGTCGTTACTAAGAATTATAAATAGATAAGTTAGTATTTGTAGGAGGAGATATAAGATGCATGATTGTGCACATTTTTTATATGATAAATACAAAGATTGAGCTCACTTGTGAGATATTGAGGTAAATTATATTTCACCTAAGGTCGTCTCATTTGGAAAAGGAGGTGCATTGATAATATGAATATTCAATCTTGAAAAGAGTATGATTGATATTGTCATTCTAAGGTCAATTAAATTTTTTTCTCCTTAATCTTGCAAGGAGTTTCAAGAATGCGAGAACACATAGGTAGAGTCATCTAAGTTCTTCATTGTGAAGGATGCATAATTCTTGGGAATGATTGATGTCAGTCCAATTGTAATATACCATATTCTATGATTCAAAGAACTGAAACACAATTGATAAGAGATGTTGATTGAGATATAGTTGTATTAAAGTTCAATCCATCAGATCTATTGAGCGCCAAAAAAAGTTTGGAGATTATCCTTGAAGAAGCTATGGATTGATCGTACCTCACCCATGAGATATTAAAATAAATTGAATTCCTTCAATGGCCATCTCATTTGGAAAATACATTGAATTTATATTAATATATAATCTTGAGTGTGATTTCCTTCAATGGCCATCTCATTTGGAAAATGAGATACATAGAATTTATAGAATTTATATTAGTATATAATCTTGAAGAGAGTATGATTTCCTTCCATGGCCATCTCAATTGGAAAATGAGGTACATTGAATTTATATTAATATATGATCTTGAAAAGAGTATGATTGATATTGTCATTTTGTGGTCAATTAAGATATCTTCTCCTAATTCTTGTAAGGCACCAAGAAATGCGAGAACACATACTTTGAGTTATCCAAGTTTCGATATGAAAGATGCCTAATTATTGGGATATTAGTCCATTTGTAATGTGTTGTATTCTAAAAGTTTTTTGTGATATTTTTGTGATAAGAGAGATTTGGTCCCTACAAGTGATACCATAGACTTGCCTTTTTGATATTTTTTGTGGTCAGAAAGATTGGTCCTTACAAATGATTTCATAGCCTTGTTTAATGATCGAAGTTGGATATGGATATGCTTGATGGCTAGTCATGACAATCAATTGTGTGATATTACTTTCTTCAGCAAGTTTATGATAACGATGTTAGTTGCGACACATGATGTTGATGTTGTATACTGGAGAATATATCTATGCTTTATAGAGGTTTTTAAGGTCTAGATAAGACCTCAAACATGCCATCCAACTTTGACAGTGATTAGGTATCAATTAGGGTCCGTTTTTTAACCGGTTACCTCGAAGTAACCCGGTTTACCTCTTTCTATTCTTGATTTGGAATTCCATTACAAATCATAGTGACATCACATTACATTCTTTATTCCAATTCTCACCAACCCTCATAATCAAACGACTATTCACATAAGGTTACCCAAGCCACCCCATTCCAGTAACCAAACAGACCCTTAATATCTGAACATGAATTCAAAGAAAAATGAAACAAATATTTGACATTTTTTCTTTTTATTTTTTGGATGATATGACAATTAGAGAATAGTAATTAATATTTTATCGCTGTTGTTGAAACAAATTTTCAGTTCTCAAGAAATGATTTTTGTCACTTTTATGAAAAAATACAATCAATTTTTATAAACCTAATTTCTGATAAAAAGCATGAGATAGCTTGTAGCGGGAAGTTAAGTGCCAAAATCTCTAAATCATCTTAATTGATCAGTCAATTTTAAAAATTAAAATTAGTTCAATACCTATGTCACAGTTTGCCAAATTAGCTTAACTATGTTGTTTCTATTTTTTGAGTTTTTTTTTGAAAACTTCCTACACGTAAGATAGTGAAACTTAGTTTTTTTTATTGATTTAGGTTAGTTTATTATTAACTAAAAAAACTTGGAGGTAATTTTGTAGTTAATTTAAGTTAATTGTGAATAAAGAAATGAAGAGGAATTCACACCTATGCAACTTTTATACGAATAAAATAAATGAAAATTGGTCTTTGCATAAATGTATAAAACTCAATTAAATTTAATATTTGGATTGACATGAGTCGACTACAAATATTTAAAAAACTGCAAACTGAAACTAAATAAAAGAACACAATCCCCTATTGCTGCGGATTGCGGAAGCAAACACACACAAGCACGATCAAACAAGCAAAACATAATTACACAGATTTACAAGTTTCATCCGTAACTGGGCTATGTTTTTTGAGCAGCGACAATCGATTTACCTTATGTGGAGAAAGAAAGAAATGCATATGATATTGAGAGCCCTAACTTTAGGGAGTTTATATAGTACTCCCATACAGACGGATCCTTTAAGAAGAAACGGATAAATATATCCGAATACAAATAGAACTATTCTTAAAAATATTCCTACTCCCCCCAAGACCCCCAGGCTCGCTGAACAGGCAGTGAGATCCTCGTCTTGTTGGGATACAATACGACAGGAAGGAGTACATACATGGTTCGTCAATCAGAGTCGGATGGTTAGGATTCAAGGCATATCAACACATATATTTTCTAGGATGGTAATGACTGCTCAAAATGGCAACTACAAAATAGCATGTTCAGCTGGAAGTCTCGATGATTGAAAGTTCTCCTTGTACTAAGTTCTAAGGAGGAGGATTAAGCATATTATCCACTCTTGAAGCTCATAAAGGTGGTTGTGCACAAGAAGAACCCAAAGTCGAAGTATATAGTATCTCAGTTGATGATGAAAACATAGGGATGGTGAATGCTGATCGCAAAAGAGATGTATCCTCAATAACTGTGGTAAAGAAGGCATGTTGTTAACATGGGTTCCCAACCGCTAACATATGGCCGAAAACTTGTTTTAGGTAATGGGGGCGACTCATCGAGAAGTGATGGTGATGGGATGCGGGATGGTTGCGTCGACAAGGCTAGGGGCTTAAGATCTATAATCTTGAAAGGTTATTTATTAAGATATCGTATAAGCTTCTTAATTAAGAATCAAGAGAGAAGGAATAGGGTGTTTGCAGGCCTTGAATGCTTAGGCTCATCAATTAAGGGCTGAATAGAGAAATAAAGGTGTGAAGATCAAGTGGCTTGATCTGTGATCAAAACATCATTTTTTTATAAAGCATATTTCAAAACAACTTAAAATGTTTAGATATAATATATGCGTAGGTATATATATAGTTATTGAAACATTTTCTCTCCGCAAGGCCGAAGGCGGGTGACTAGAGGATTTTGTTGGAAAGATTGGAAGTAAGGCTGGTGGAGTGGAAGGCGACTTTGCTCTCTAAGGGGGGAAAGCTGATATTATTGAAACATGTTCTCTCCGCAATCCCCATCTTCTTTTGCTTCACGAGATCGTTGCCTGCAGGGGTTCGAAATAAGATTGAGGCGTTGATGAGAAGATTCTTTTGGACGGATGGTCGACAGAGCAAGAAAGGCATTCACCTCGTAGATTGGGCCAAGGTGACGACCTCGAAACAGAAGGGTGGACTGGGAGTGTTGCGGGTGGGGGAGATGAATAAGGTTTTTATAGCAAAATGGGTGGTGCAGCTATAGGGCACGTCAGAAGATTTGGTCTGTCGGTTGCTGAGAAAGATATATGGGGTAAATGTATCACTAGAGGTAGCTCCCGGGCTGATTGTCGTCGTCGCTGTGGAAGGGGATTATTGCAGTGGTGTCAGATATTTCGTCCAAGTTACGGCCAGTGCTCGGGGACGGTGCGGGTTTCCGCTTTTGGTTGGATGATTGGACGGGTAATGGAAAATTGGGAGAGAAATACCCGCGTCTAATGATATTGGCAGGCGACAACGTAGTTTTGGTGCGACAGGTGTGGAACAATGGGACGTGGTCTCTGATCTTCTCTTCGGTTTTATCTGATCAGAGGGTGGAGGATTTCCTGGCGCTTCAGACTGAGCTGTTACAGAGCATGGGGCCATCCACGGGCAGGGATCATTTGGTGTGGGGAGATGGAAAATTTACGCTTAAGAAAGCATATCAATTTCTAGTGGACGATGGGGAAGCTGAGGAAGATGAGTTGAGGGTCGACACAAGGATGATTTGGACATGTAAAGTGCCGAATCGGATCAAGGTATTCCTATGGTTGTTTAGGCTGGGGAGAACTCTCTCGAAGGATCGTCGGAATATTTTGTTGGGCGTGGAGGATGTGTATTGTGATCGATGTGGTGTAGCTGTGGAGGACGCGAACCACTTGTTCTTTGTGTGTCAGTACTTTGCAGAGGTGTGGGACAGGGCCAATATTGCGTGGCTACAGATTCAGGATTGCACAACTTTCTGGAAGAATATGAGATCGTTTTGCGGTGTTGGGCATGAGGACAACTCGTTTCCATTTGCGATAGTGTGGTCCATTTGATGTGCGAGGAATGAACTCATCTTTAGGGGGTAAAGATTCTACTCCGAGAATGTGATTGAACATTGTAGGGTGTTGTGTGCGTCTTGGCAAATGTAGTATGATGTAATATTATTTTAGATTTTAATTATATATATACGCTTTGAGGTGGCTCCACCCTTTTAACTCTAAAAAAAAATTTGTGCGAAACAAAGACTCTTATGGCCTCCATCTAGACATGGTCGATTTCAACAATTCTACGATCGTCAAAAAATGACGGTCTATATAGAGGTCATAAGAGTCTCTATTTCGCAAGAAACTTGAATGATATAATATAGGGATACAATGATGAGTTTTCAGAGATCCATTTTAAAAAATGGGGCGAAGGGAGCCGAGATAGCTCCCACATATAGCAGCCCCATTTCCCCCTATAGATATGTGCATATGAACGTATATAGAAGTTTATACAAGTAGACGTAGTATGGATGTCATATTTGAAACTGTATTCTAATTTTACAGAATATTTGATGTACGTATTTATGCAGTTTAAATTTATATAAACAAGTGCTAGTGATATGTACAGAGTGTACGAGGCAGTTAGTGTCCTTTTGAAGATTTTGAGAATTTGCACATATTTTTGGTCTTTTTATTGTGATTTGTGCGGAATATATAAATATATAAGTACATGCAACATAAATAAGAGTTAAAATAGATAAATAGATACAAATATTATGCATGTACATATTGTTACTTTTCTTCTAATCAAGCATGTTAAAACGATGAATACGAGTATTTAATTTTCGCTAGCATCGATCAAGATGCTTTCTTGTTCTAAATAACAAAGGAAGCGAGAAATATAGAGAGAGGACATGATATTTGTAGAGAACACCCTTGCCAAGTCTGTAAATGGAGTTTAAGCTGTATAATAATAAGATGCATATAGATTTGACCTTTGGATTACTTATTTATTTAGATTTATTTTAAGCTCGAGTATTTTATTCAACAACCCTTAACTCCACAAGCTCTATCGACTCTAAAGTTTGAAATCCACTCGATCTTGATCAAATGGTTCATGTAAAATCCCAATTTTTATAGATATTTATCATGCGAACCGCTCGATCAAGATCGAGCGGTTAGGACGTTCTCCCGCATTACAACAGTCCTCTGTTGTATATCAGAGGAGGGGGCGTTGTCACTGAACCTTTCAGATGATCCGAAAAATCTTACCCAGCTAGCAAGGTAAATTACTTCCTTTTGAGTAACAAAAATCTTATTTGTCCTAAATCCTTTTAGAAGAAACTCGTGATTGATGTCAAGCTCAAACAAATCCAAGCGCGTGACGAACAAAGGGGAGAGAAGCAGGAGATACGATCCTAAAACCTTAGGATTGCAATACGTAGGCTCCATTTGGTTGCTGGGTTGGCTTGGGTTGGTGTAACCCTGTGAATAGTAAACTGTGAGGGGGTTGGGAGGGTTGTAATAGTAGGTGTTTGGTTGGGATGAGGGTTGGGTTGGAGTTGAATATGACATGATGTGATGTGTTGTATTGAGTGTAGTGATGATTGAGTTATAATATTTTTTAACATAGATTTATAAAAGATTGTTTTTGGTTCCAACAATGCCATCAACAAAAAATAGCATAAACGAAGCGCAATGTGTGACTAAAAAACCCGGTAAGCGTGCTGTAAGATCTGGTAACGGCTGCATCATTTTGGGCATTATAACAGGTAAAGAAATACCGTAAACGAAGTCCAAACATTGACTAACAGATCCGTTTCCTCTAATAATTTGAATGCCGAAGGAAAATTCACACCTACAGTATTTTACTGTAACTCAAACATATAAAAGGTAACCCAGTTCGAACTCCTTCTCCTGTACTTCTCGCAAGGTACACTGAAGCTTCTGCTGCAATTCCCTGTTTTTTGCCTCCTTTTCCCATAGACGTTGCGCAATGAAGAAAAACTCATCTGTCAAATTTTCCAATGTCCTAGTAGCTCGCGCATAGGGCTTTCGAGTGCCGCATTGAGTGACCGAGCATACGTAGAACATGCGTCTAACTGGATGTTCTGAACCCTCTTCATACCGTAGAAGCAATGGATATCCACAACTACACCTCTCTGCTGCGAAGTCCATTCGGATCGCACGGTAAGTTGGAAACTAAAATAATTACCGAATTGAACATGATCATGTCATAAGAAGGTACATGTCTCCAGTAGATTAAGGTTAAAGTTCCATAAGACAACAATAAACATAAAAACCACAAGCACGACATTAAGATATAACAAAGAAGGCACCTTATAGTAACGGTCTACGATTGCCTTGTGCGTTTGTTATTCCACATAGCATTAGCAATTCTATCTCTCAACACCTGTCACGCCGTATATCATCACGAAGGATGCCCACGACCCGATGCTGCTCCTCGTCTGTCTCCTCCGGTAATATGTCATCGTCCTCATCATCAGATATGGAATCTCCACCATTGAGCTGTATGAAGATGTGAATTATGCATGTGGCCCTAACGACATCCCGTTGTATGTTGATTGGATACGTTGGCATATCACGAAGGCAACAGAATCTTTTCTTCCATACCCTGAAAGTGCGTTCCACCACATTACGCAGGCACGCATGGCGGTGGTTAAATAGGTCCTTATGGTTTTCATAATTACTCCTACGAGCCCTCCAGGCAGGAAGATGATATAGGGAGCCTCTATACGGCGCTAGAAATGTGTCCGTATTGGCGTATCCACAATCCACCAAATACTTGCAACCTTCAGGTACGACGAAGGAACCACTCTCCACTGAGTCACGAAGTACGGTTATATCTGTACAAGAACCCTCCCAACCTGTAACCAGATAGGTGAAACAAAGGTTGAAGTCGACCACGGCCATAACATTCTGGACCGTGAATAACTTTCTACATATGTAAGCACCTTTGGACCTCAGGATCGACTTGAGCTGGGATGTATGTTCCAGCAATAGCTCCAATAACTCCCTGCGGTGTGGATGGAATCGTAGATAAGAAAACATTCACTACTTAGTAAATGAACAGCGTGTCAGATAAATTACTTTGAAGTAAGGGTAATAGCGAGGGTTGGAGGTGATTTATCTCTGGGGTCACAGGCAGTGCGAGTTGTATATATTCTGCCTCCAGAGTGAGTATCTTCGCGAGAACATTTCTAATGTATCTTGATATCATCTCAACACTATGTTGAAAGGCCTCTTGAATGACTCTATTGGAATGTGCATTTGTGAATGCATATAGAAATATGCAAACCCGCTCATCCACATCTGTGTTCCTTGTCTTGGTAAAGCCATGCTCAGATAAGACACGAACAAACCTTCTCAGCATGCTAGGTTTCATTCGGAAGTTTTGAAAGGTACGGTCATCGTGTCCTTTAAGCATCTCCTTAACCCATTCTATGCCGGTTAGAGGCCTTGTATGCAATGGACGAGGGATCCTTCTTCCCTCTTCTACCGACTCTTCTATTGCCAGATCTCCTACTACTCCAGCACATGCTACCAGGATTGCATAGGAATATGCAACAGGAATATATAGGATAATAGACAAGTTAGTAATTCTTGAAGCGAAGTGGAGTATGCGACATCTTTTTGGTTGTTAGAACTTGTTTCTTTTTATGCAGCCGCAATATATGTTTCAGCAGTGTGTCCTGTTTGGTCGATGGCATCGGCAAGACAACAAATATATTGGGGACAACTTATTAAGATAATAGAAGATGCATGAATAAGCAACATGAATATGGGACCTAAGAATATGCAGAAATAAGCAACAAGAATATACATGATAATAGACAAGTTAGTAATTCATGAAGCAAAGTGGAGTATGCGACCCCTTTTTGGTCGTTAGAACTTGTTTCTTTTTATGCGTTAAGAATATATGTTTCAGCAGTGTGCCCTGTTTGGTCAATGGCATCGACAAGACAGCAAATGTATTGGGGACAAATCTATGAAATGTATATGGTTGGTGGCATGGTCGATGATGTTGAAATCACCACGATCAACATGAGACGTACCACAGTAATAACTTGTGTATGTAACTTCCCATTGAGAACGAGTTCAAGGTATAATGTAGGCTCCCCTTAGTCGAATAAAGAAATGAGCACATGCTATATGGCAGGGCTGCGTAATTGCATCTACAACCAATGATCATCCCATGCCAAGATGGTTGATTAATTACAGATCCAATGGTCTTCCTACGCCAACACTATTGTTTAATTATAGATCCAGGAAGACTAGTGGAGTACTGCAATCGGATGGGATACTTACCTGCATATTTGTTTTGAAGGTACTGTAAGGCATAATATTTCAGAAGGAGGGAAGGTCGATCTCATATTCATCTATACTTACGAAGGCCATAAGACATCAGGCTTAGCAATTCCATCTTCTTGATCTTTCACTGTGAGACTATTACACGATTAGAGGTAAAGTCTGCGCACTATATTTGGGTATGGAATTTACATGGCATACACATTACGATGTTGTGGGATATGTAATTGAGATGAGGTTGATATAAATCTTGATTGCAACAGTGACTATTGTAAAACGTTTCCTAAATGACCTATGTTGATATAAATTAAGTTTGGAAATTTTGACTACTGTACCTATCATCCTATCGACAGTCATACCCGTCGAACTTGTTGAGTCCCAATCACCTTCCTGCTTACTCCTTTCAGCTCAGTTTGCAATCCTCTTCCTCCTTGACATCAACAATGATTTTACTCAGTGCATGAATCCTGTTAGCTCCTGCCTCCGAGTAACTCACCTCAGATATGTCTCTTCTGCATGTAGCTGGCAACCCAATAGGGTTTCCAATGGTTGCATCCACTCATATGATAATGAATAACGGAAATTTGGGACACATAGAACACTACTCCACAGAAAGAAGCAATTCCTTTCTCACGGTGTTGCCTCCTTCGCCAACCACGATGCCGACCAGAGAAGGGGGAAAGACCAATGACATGTATATGTAACAGATAATAGGGATATGCACATCAACCACCATGGAATGCAACACGCAACAAGAGGAACATTGTTGTTTAACAGGAAACCTTGCAGGCAGAGAAAAGGGGAAAAACAGCTCGACACAATCGCTAGCAGGGAGTCAACAGAAGGAGGAGAGGTTGTACCTTCCGACAATACGAGCAACGCTCCTCGTAATCTTCAACGATTCCACCTCTCCAATGTTAATCCATGCGCCCGCGAGCTCGTACAAGGACCACAAGTCTGTGGCACAAAATTTATAGGCGTAGAGCTCCTCCTCGAGCTTGCAGGTCCTCCTTCCACCAATCATTGGAAGAGGGGACACACTTGATGCCATGGACTCACAAGATTCGGCCTGTTGCTCCATTATGGACCTGCGGAGATGAAATGGATGGGATGTATGAGAGCTCGAGGGGACCGGGAGGGCATGCTTGCTGCACCCATATGTCGATGACAATCCTCATCGTATTGTCAACAAGATGCTACAGGTGGGGTCAATGTGGACGAAGATCGGAGACATGAAGAGGAAGACGACATACACCATGCGCGGAGAAAGGCGG
Source organism: Ottelia alismoides (assembly GCA_037367405.1). Classification (NCBI taxonomy): domain Eukaryota; kingdom Viridiplantae; phylum Streptophyta; class Magnoliopsida; order Alismatales; family Hydrocharitaceae; genus Ottelia; species Ottelia alismoides. The sequence goes on along the minus strand of JAZKJV010007021.1, from coordinate 26,060 downwards.
AGAAAGGGGAACACCACCTCGACGTTTGACAAAAGTGGCGGGGCTTCGAGGATGGAATGTGACACGACCTGCAGTCTGACAAATAAGGGGACATACGCAAGTCACTCCAGCGCCCTCCCCATCCCGTTCAAACCGACCAACAAACGCGGGTTGCGAGGGGGTGACTCGCCCTGACCCGGGTCACCCCAGCAACCAAACGGAGCCTTAGGGGATGTTCCGCTAGGGGGTTAAATCCCCCTTTGGGCGGTTTACCTCCATTACCCTATTTTTTCTCACCAATGTGGACTCCACTTTTTTTTCCTTTTTTAATACACTATAAATTAATTCTATTTCATTCACTCCATCAAAAAAATAATATATTATACAATCGTATCATATAAAAATTGTAAACTACTCAACTTCTACTCACTTTTGCAAACTCCAATACAATCACATCACAATAACTACTCACTTTTTCAAATTTAAATACAATCACATAATAACAAATTTACCCTCAGTTTAACCCTCTATCTAAACATCAAAACACAAAAATGAGTTACCATCTACCAGTTTAACCCGTTCTAACCCGCGTACCAAACGCACCTTAGTTTCATGGCATTTTGGACTATTTTTATATTTGCATTGTGTTTTGCTGCTCTGATGTCTGTGGCTCCAACAATATCTGCTCCCTATGCCATTTATGGTTGACTGATTCATGATATTTTTCTTAAAAAAATGGGTCACACACGAGGTGAATCTGATTATTTAGCGATCAATAAACAGCAATAAAAGGCATCAAAACGGATCCCAACCAGAGCTTCCCGTCCTTCTCCTCGACCTCACTCACCGCTCTCACCACCTTTCCTTGCCGATCCTCCATGATCTCCAGGAGCTTACCCTGCGCATCGTACTTCGCTATCAACGCATGAGGCGCACCCCTCGCTTGCAACTTGTGCAGGGGGAACGGGAGCTCCAACAGGATCTTCCTCACCATCGGGTAAACAAAGAGGAGGTGAGTAGGGAGCGTGTATCGCCTGTGAATGGCCACCCAGAAGTTGCCGTCCTCGCTTCTCCTCACGTTATCCGGAAATCCCGGAAGAATCGCAAGCAGTTCCGATGTGCCTTCTTTCTCTCCTTTCAGCCAATATTTAGTAAGCCTGCAGTTCCAACAGATATAAATTTTATAATGAATGAATGAGAGATAAAATTGCAATCAAATGGTTTGGAAAAGTAGACAAACCTGCCGCCAGACGCTTCGGAGAATACGAGAAACGACCCATCAGCGCTGAGGGAGACGCCATTGGGGAACTGGAGATCCCGCAGAACAACTGTTGTCTCCTTTGTGGTGCGGTTGTACTTCAGAAGCCTTCCGGATGGCTCTGCTGTCATTATGAGTTGCAGAAAATTCCTGAACACGAGAGATATATATACTGTCTGTATGATCACAACACAACAATCGACATGGTTCTTATATATAGGGGTAACGTGGGAAGAGCATGCACGAACCTTCTCTGGAAATTGGAGCTGCTGTCGGTGAAGTAGATGTTCCCTTGGTCGTCGATGTCGAGATCGTTGGTGAATTTGAAAGGAACGCCTTCAGCATCAGTTGTGATTTGGGTTGCTAATCCACCTTCCTCCCCGACCTTGAGAATTCCGAAGTAGGCATCGGCTATGTAGAGATCTCCTGTCGTGTGGTCAAACCGGAGGCCCAACGGACGCCCGCAGATGTGCTCGTTCTTCAGGTAGCTCCACGCGGAAGGTTTAGGTTCGCAAACTTCCGATCTACGTAAACCCATGCATACATCGCCAACCATAAGAACAATCTGTTTTGAAAATCGGATGAACAAGATGTGAACCTTTTCGGTTGGTTGGTTCTTACCGTTTTTTTAGTCAAATCATTGGTTCCACCAAAACTAAACGATATTTAATTTTGAATTTATTTTGAAGACAGTGTTTCTGGTCGGAAGTAAACCCATGCCTTTAGTTACTAAATCCACATTCCTAACTAGCTAATATAACACAATTTTTTGTATATATGTGATGGATTTTAATTGAAATTAAACTGCTATTATTTTATATAGCATTTAGTCAAAATATTATACATATGTATATGTATGACATTTGATAATATACATGAAAAAATATTTTATGTGTGATTTTATTTCAAGTATATTATTGAGTGAATTATATATATCGATTCATTCCGATTTGATTATCCGATTTGATCACTTTTTCCTACACTATTTGATTTATTCTGATTTGAAACAATGAAGATATCATCATTCAATTGAACCACAGTATAAGGAAAACAAGTTGTGGCTACATAATTATGCCTGCTGATGTGGGGCTTGTTGCCACAGAATTGGGCTATGGTCACAATACATCGTGGCCTGTAGTCATAACTAAAAGTCTCGTCGCGAGAATTCTACAACAACGAATATATCGTGGCCAGTACAAGTAACCACAGAAGTTGTCGTGGCCACAACTCTTGCATGAATGTCCTCCTTACATATTTGAAGACTTTGACCACAAAATTGTAGCTACGAGAAACTAGTAGCCATGTAATTATCATGATCACAAGTTTCCATAACCACATTATGTAACCACAACTCATTTTTCTTGTAGTGCCAATTCAATTATATAGTTCAAACCTTTAGTTACATATATAGTTTTTTAAAAGCATCGTTATAGACCAATTTTAATGCAGTGATAATCATCTTATAACGTCATAAAAATAAGAAATAAATAAAATTTAGTGACATGATGTAATCTCCTCATCAGGCAGTATCTATTTCTAAAAAAAGGTAAGTTTAGAAGTAAAGCAAATTTATTTATAAATCAAGATCCGACGATAAAAAAGGACTAAACTCTCAAATCTTGTTCAATAATTCTTCCTTCATGGAGAGAGACAGGGGGACCATAAGAGTCCTTGCTTGTCGTTGAATAGTTCGTACGAATTAATTTAGATATATTAGCCATAAAAGGTCCATATGGGCATCAAAGTTCTTTTAGTCTCATATAAGAAAAATAGTTATATTTGCATACTTTTTGGAGTGGAGAATCTCAATCAACGTCTTAGATATGTACCTCCTACCAAAAAAACAATTCATCTTTTTTAATAAAAACTCATCATTGTCATAAAATTAGTCTATGTAAATGAATAATTTTAACATTCTTTTCGATATCTTCTGATGTTATATATACAACGAATATTTTTCAATGAAAAGTTATCTTTTATTCAAAAAATTCAGATATGTTACTGAAGTTTCATTTAACGAAGATTATCTATTGACTTCTTCATCAAAAAAATGTAGTGATATTGCACCCCTTATATTAAGGACACAGTTGTGAATTTGTTAAGAAATAAAGGTACAAGTGTTATTGCAAAAAAAAATGTAAAAAATATGCATTTTAAGAAAAACTTGGAAAGAAACTTAAGTGTAGATAATCACAAAATATATATTCTCTTTACTGAGGAAAAACTTGGATATTCTTGTTGTATTTTTGCATGTGGCCACTCAATTTTCATTATTTTAAGTGAGAGATCTCTTTCCATCTTGATGAAAATCCCTCCTCTTTATATTTGTTTGTTGCATGAACCATTTCATTATTTTTGGAGAATAAGAAAGGTGGAATGTGGAATAAGGGATTTGTCTTCAATTCTCATTTTTTGTATTGGTGGACTAAATGTGTATAAGAAGCTAAGTTATTCTTATTCTTTTGTTTGATTGTTATTGTTATAAATAATGATCATTATTTGAAGGAAGATGAAAAATTATTTTTATAAATAGTATGAAAAAGAAAAACCAAGATTGAGCATATTCCAAAAAAAATGTATCTTCTACTTTATTGATCCAAGTTGTGTTCCAATTGAAAACTTACCCCATCTTTTCTTAGAATAGGAAAGAAATCTTTCGTCAAAACACACAAATATTAAGAATACAAGAAATTTAACCTAAAATTTCAGTTTTAAAATATGGTCGTTATTGTAGTTTTCTGAATACAGACAGATGCACATGTCTGAAATTATTCATATAACTCTTTTTCTTGTTATGAATATGATATATAGCAGTTGGTAAGATGGCCAGTCTCTTTTTTTTTTTTTTTTTTTTTGAAAGTTTTTCACTATAAGCTGTATCCAAAAAATACAAATGTTGGGCAAAAGCCCAGTTTACATATGTAAGTGTAAAAGGCGGCCCAGAGAATAACAAAAATCTGGGGCAAGGCAAAACAAGAAAGAGCAGCAATCCCAGAGGAGACAAAAATCTGGGGCTAACTCTGATTCGGACTTTTGTCTATGCGAGAAACCACATTTGCAATGATGTAACTAGCAGGAGCAAGACGGCCAGAAGTCCACCGGTTGTTCCTTTCTCTCCAAATCTCCCAGCAAACAGCAGCAAGCGCGAAACAAAGACGGCTACCAACCGTCGAATTACTCGAGTTCAAAATCCAGTCCAAGGATTCGGGCAAGCTCCTTGGGATATATGCGGAATGGGAAATAGCTTTACATATAGAGGACCAGATTTCCCATGAGAAATTGCAATCAAAGAAAAGGTGAGCATGGGACTCCAAAGCCGCATTACACAGATAACAAGGCATATGAGCAGCGACGCCATGCCTAGGAAGGCGATCAGTGGTAGGCAGGCGACCGAGAATAGCTCGATAAAGAGTGCAGCAGTGCTTGGGAATTCCTCCCTTGTGCCAAACCACTGCCGCCCAAGGGACAGGAGCATGTCTTGGGCGAGACAGATCAACCGCTGCAGCAAAAGAGAACTTGGACCCCACCGGCAACCAAACATATGGCGGGGAAGAGCCAGAAACAGCGGCACGAAGGCGAGGTCGAGATGAGAGCATACGCCTCCAGATAGGTGAGGCAAAGGAGGAGCAATTCACCTCAAAAAACCCAGAAGAGGCGAGGTATTTAGAGCACATAAATTCAGCCCACAAAGATGGTCCACGGCAGAGAACCTTCCAAGACCACGAGACTGACATGGCTTCCATTAAAGTATTCACCGATCTGAGGCCCAGGCCCCCCTCCTCCTTCGGGAGGCAGAGAGTTTCCCAAGCAATGGAATGAGTCCCAAAGTTCCAAAGGAAAGCAGCCGATAGTTTGTCAATTTTCCGCATAGTACACGGCGGAAGGGCCGAGCCATCCGCCCAGAAAAGGACAACACCAGCAATAACAGACTTGAGGAGCTGAAGGCGGCCGGCCATAGATAGGGCCTTGGCTTTCCAGCCACAAAGCAAGGCCCTAACCCTGTCCTCGAGAGGCCTAGCCGAGGCACCCCTACCAAAGGAGGAGGAGAGCGGAAGACCCAGGTACGTAGTAGGCAAGGAGCGCCTAAGAAGGCCTAAACGGAGGCACAAACCGAAATCATCAGGTGAGCTTTTGGGCCGAAAGAATTTGCTCTTCCTAGCATTCATGGAAAGACCTGAAATTGTAGAGAACTTATGGAGGATGTCTTTAACAGCAAGGAGAGACGCAGAGGAAGCTTTGCAGAAAAATAAAAGGTCGTCCGCGTAGAAAAGGTGCGTGGGGACAGCCCTCCTACGGCAAGACAGCGGCTTCAGCGCCCCACGCCTTACACAGTCTCTTGACATAACCTCTTATCATGCATGCATTTATTAATGATCAGAAGATCATTACGCTGTCTGTAGGCCCTATGTCAATGCCACTTCCCAATTGAGCCTCAATTAAAGTTATTCCCCAAAGGGGAATGACTTTGCAAAATATTACCTATAATGGATACGGTTCGAAAATAATTCTCAGAATAGCGCAACTCCTCTACCTCAGCATGCTTGCTTTTTTTGTCAAATGTTGTAAAAAAATCCAATCATGTAGATTGAATCCATAAATATTATTCTGCACATTGATCAAATTTCGTCCCAATTTGATTATTTTATTGGGATGAAATTTGATAACTACCTAGAATAATACGATGTGTTTACATGCATCAGTATACATTTACATGCACCTGTGTCAAAAATATCCATTTCTTTTATATTTTTAAGAAATGAAACATTGTGTGATTTAGATTACCAGATATCATCATATTGTCATTCCAAATTCAACATAATTCGAAACTCTAATATCTCAGTCATCAAGACCACTAAATTTTAATTGTCTTAGAATCAATGACATGTACCCATTCTAGATGGACATATTAGAAATGTTTGTTTCACATGAAATTTGAAACACATATTTTACCCGTCATAATTTAAAGTCATCAAGGTTTCATTTCTAAATAGCATTAAAAAGTAGATGTTTGTAGTATCGAGTGCATGTAAACCTACATACAACTTGATGCGTACTCCCAACCCTTATTTGATCTATATAGATAGATTTTTCACAAGCAGAGGATATATGCCATTACATGGTCTGGTGGTAGTGCAACATGCCTACCACCTAGAGTTCAAATCCTCCATTGTGGGGGTTGCGTTAGATAGTCAACAACTATTGTAGAAAATAATAGAATCTTGGGTAAATTACAATTTGGGTCCCCATCTATGGGTATGATTCCACAATGGGTCCCGATCTTTAAATTGTAACGATTCGGGTCCTGGAGCCATTAATTTAAGGAACTTTTTGGGTCTAATGACGAGTATGCCCATGTTTAAAAGTTGGAACCCAACCCCCATTCCCTTCCCAACCAGGGCATATTCGTCATGAACCCAAAATTTTCATCTCCTAAATTATCCTAGGACCCGAATCGTTACAATTTAAAGATCGGAACCCATTCTGAAATCGGACCCATAAATGGAGACCCAAATTGTGATTTACCCTAGAATCTTTTAACATGGATTTGAGCAAAAATCCATGTAACGTGCCACACTTATAGTGGGAGAAGACTTTGCTATTTAGAGGATATATGCCATGTACGGAAAAAAATGTCTTTGTATTTTATTTGGATGTTTTACTTTCCAACCTTTTATCTAATTTGAGGGTAAAAATAGTCAGTCGGAATTGTTCTTCCTCAATTACTTTGGAAAACTTGACATCTTCCAAACGGCAAATGGACAACTATATCAACATAATGCGGTTTTTATCAGTTGTGTCACTCTAATATATTGCAATATCACTTATACTTCTTTCTTTTTTGGAATATCAATTCTTCCCGACTTCTTCCACAATAATTACTTGTACCACTCAGGTTAGTTGACGCCCATACCAAAGGTTTTCCTTTGTTTAAATAAAAGATTTAACGATGTCCTAACTAAAAATTGAAAAACAACAATTTAGAAATATTCTTATATTTATCGTCACTATTGATATAACACTGTATATTATAGTTGTTGCTAATTTTATTAAAAAAATAAATTCACAGCGAAGCGAATAATATCGTCGATGTATAAAACATATATCAAATATGTAGAATGTTGAGCATGAGCTATATAAAATGCACGTCAAACAGAAGTACGTCCTCCAGCTTCTTTTCTCGGGGAAATTTATAACACCATCATATAAACTTATTTCACAAAATCGAAATCTACGATGCTCGAAAATATCACGACGAGGATGCATGCAGGTAGAGTTCATGATTATCTCAAGAAAATCACGTTGGCAGAAAAGTGGGTACCTGTTAGGAGAGGTGTAGGCGAAGTCGTTCCAGCGGTGGCCGTCCCAGAAGAGGACACGGCCGTCGGCGACGCCGGTGTACGGTCCCCTGCCGCGGGGATCGAAGGCGATGCTCTCGGGGCCCTGGACTTGTCCGCGGAACCTCACCTCGGCCCTCTGTAGGAGATCCTCCTCGTCCGTCTCCTTGGGACTCTCGGACCAAGGCGGCCTGTCCACGCCGTAGGTCTCCAGCCTCCGGGGCGTACCGGCGTACAGAGCCGCCGCAAGGATGACCGCCGCGGCCATCGCTCTCAGCCATCCTCCCATCGCGCAGAACGAACCCTTGGAATCGGGGGAGAGCGAGCGAGAGAGAGCCCTTGGATGGATTTTAATGCGGTCGTCGTGCAACTATGGTGTTTGTGCGTATCGGGATTCTGCACGTCGTTATAGTATGGCTCTCGCCCTCGTTTTCTTCTCTCGCTCTCCTCCCATTCATTAGTTAAGTATATTATTTAATTATTTTAAGTGATTTGTGGCTCTGACATTATTGGTTTGCGTTCGACCTCACCCTTTATTGGCTGCGCACTGACCGTGACAATGATTTGCGTGCCATCCACCTTTAAATATCCTACTAATTTAAGCTCCTCGAGTCCAAGATTCCGTTTAACAGATTGGCCCCGCCAGTCGATGAGGTTTCTGCATCTCCACATTTTTACCTACTTGGGAAAAGAGGAAAATATGTTTTTGAATTGCATTAACATCTGATCCGCATCTATCTTACTTTTGCAATTCTTAAGTTGCATATGATATTGCAAATAGATTAGAATTGAGTTCAAATTATCTGGTCATTTAAAAACATTGGACACCATCTCATAAATTGTTCGAGTCTTCATTTTCTTTTGTAAAAGTAAGTGATTGATATACTTTTTCGAGATTACATCAGTTGTCTACTTTTCTTGATATTATAAGAAAACATGAGGGCGGAAAGTGTGACGTGTAGTGCACAAGCAAGTTGGCCGAAAATATTGTTACCCTCATGCCACAATTCTCTAAAATGATGGATTTTTCAAGGGCTAGCATGTCGCTATGAAACTATGAAAATGGTGTTTGGATGGATATTGCTAATGAGTGTCATACTCGTCATAATTATAACTATCAATTAGAGGAAAATAATTATGTAAACACAAGTCAATTCATCTCAATATGAATTAATTAACAAAATCATCAAAACCTTGGTAAATGTTGAAGGCTAGGGTTTAGACCTTAACGCATCATGGAAGCCGGTAGATCGCATCAAATATGATAGAGCAAGTAGTCATACTAGTTGCAACGTGTAATGGAATTTATTTTTTTAATTAGATGGAATCACATGATTGATGAACTGAAATTTCATCTCTTTAATAATCTATAATTGTAGTATACGAGATAGATTTCAATTCAGCAAAACCACAACATTTGAATGTTGTAAGTATTTTTACTTGGAAAATCTACTAAAGTCAAACATAGGCAACGATGATTTTTAGTTGCACAGTTTTAAATTAATTTATATAAGCAATTAATTGCAATGTTAATTTCCGTGTTAGGAAATAAAATAAAATGCAATTGAAGAGATGCAATGAGAATAAAATAAACAGAGAAGATAAATAAGCACAGGATCTATGGTGACGATTTTTAAGCCCAATAATATTAATCAATATCCTTAAAAAATCACATATCAATAATTAAATCTAGAAATATATTCAATCAAAATCAAGTTGCAGGTATTAAGGTAAATAAGTTTATTGATGCTGCTACTAAATAGATCAACAATGATTTCGAAGCAGGATATCTATCTCCAAAACTCTTGTAATTTAATTCTCAAATATTGGACGTAATACCAAAGGAATAAATATACTACTTTTCCTCTATTACGACCCTATAATCAGATCAAATTTCTCCCAAATCATTTGTCAAAAATCATCTCAAAATATGTCAGGGAAAATGATTAATTTTCCCCCTTGAATAAATCCATGTAGAGATTAAATTCTCAATTAACAATAAACATTAACTATAAGAGAGTTAATCTTAACAAAATATCCTCCATCAAGTCTCTATAGAATAAATTGGATTTTTTCCTCAATAAAAAATTGGCACCAACAAGTCAAAATGTAGACTGCATATATCAATTGGTTCAACAAATAATAATCATCAATAAATAGTTTCATATCTGTTCAAAGATATATGAAATGGTAGAGTGTTCAATAAGCTTCAAAATGACATATTGTGCATAGAAATTGGAGTTCCAATGTAAAAGATGTGATAAATAGACCTTAGTTGTAAAATTTCTAGGTGGTGGTCTTTTTGCAATTAGACAAAGTCAAGGGGCTCTCCTGCAATTTACTTGAAGGATATGGGAAGATCCTTAAGTACATCATGAAAGCGAAAGCGTGAGGATCGCATCGAATGCGATCGGGAGAGACTAGTCGTACCAGTTGCTCCGAGCAGCAAAATTTAAAATTTTTTTAAGATGTAATGAAATTACATGATCCAAGAACATTTCTCGGATTGTTTCATCTAAACCACAAGTAGGTATTAGGATCACCTCCTGAAGCATGGTTGCGATCGAGTCTCTAAAGGAAGAGACATCCTGTCTCAAGTATGATCCAACAGAGGAGATGCTTGCGAGCGTGTTGATGAGACACATGTGACAAGTCCGAAAATGCGCTTGTTAAAAGCTGTTGTTTATAATCGTGCGTAAAAATATGATTTGTCGTGCGTTGTAGGCGACAATCGGAACCAGTTAAGAAAATAACCACAAATAATTTATCCAATTTTCAATCTCGTGGTTTTATGTTTATTTTACTTGGATAAGTCCCAAGATCAAACACAAGGAGGCAAAGAGTTATGTTTATAAAAATTTGTACGTGGTTTTCAAGGCGGTCTTTTTTTTTTGGAACTTTCAATGCAATAAAGAGTGTAATATGCAATTTTGGCCTATTTTTGGGACTAAAATGAAAATTACGTTAAAACGATGTCCGAAAAATACGAAACTTGGCCACTATGTAAAATATGATGAAATGAATGCACTATATTTTTTTGGAATTTTTGGATGCAATGTGTTTTTTTATGAATTTTTAATGCAAACAAGATGAATTTCAATATTTAATTATGATAAATACTAAACCTACTTATTTTCAAGGATCAAAATTGTCTAAGATCTATCACTAGATGATTGATCTTAGAAAAATCCTAAACCTCGAAAATGTGAGATCTAATACCTGTTAAAAATTAAACACTAAAATATGCAAAATGATTTTTAAAGGACAAACTATGCATGCAAATGCAAATCTTTTTGGGTACAATGTCAAGCACAATTAATCCTACAATATATGATTTTTCGGGGATTTTTAGAGCAATATAAAATCAACTATGAAAATCAGAGCACAAACTGGACAAAATATGCAATTTTCCACAAAATAATTAATTATTAATTAACCATTAATCACAAAAATGTCTACAATATGTCAAACTGTAGAGAATTAAAAGATGAACATCACGCTATTTTTTGAATAATAAAATAATGTTGAGAAGAGGTTCAAAATAGAGGAAGAATACATGGGTATGAATGCAATTTAAATAAAATAAATAAAAGAACACTGGGGGACCTAAGAGTAATTACCAATATCCAGGGGGGACGATATTGCAAAATTTCCAAGGGGTCACGTGCGGGACACGTGACCCTTGGTCGGTGGGGGCATATGCGTAATATGGAGGGGTTCAGGGGGCTCCTCTGCAATTGTCATTAGGTCACGTGCGAAGCACGTGACCCAGGACTATTCTGTGAGTTGATGAACACCAGAGGGCTCCTTTGTGAATTGTCCCCCCCGGTCACGCGCAGAACACGTGACCTGGGGCTGATGTCAGTGGCATCGTCCCCCACGCTCGTGCAAAGCACGTACGCGGGGTCTCGGGCCCTCCTCCCGATGCTGGCTGAGGCAAGGCAGAGTTCGGGGCTCCGGCCGTGAGCGAGGTGTTGCTGGAGGCGCGGCGGTGGTCGGAGTCGAAGGAGGAGTGCTGAAGACGGTGATTGTTGATGAAGGCGGCTGATGAATCTACATTTCATCATCTTTATTCTATCATTTTGGCCTTAAAAATCCTAGTAAATGCCTGTAAATATGCTTAATTTAGGCATTTTAACATTCATGCATCATTGTGTAAATATTGTATAAAATGCGGTTTTTAAAGCCAAAATCATAGAATAAAGAAAAGAAAATAAAAAGAATAAAATATTGTAAATATTTTATGATCTGAAACCCCGAGACCTAGGCATCTCGATGACTTGGTTGACAAGGAATAAAGTAGGGGGAGATAAGGGCCAAAATACAATAAAAACACCTTTTATTTAATTCGTTCTTTATTCATTTTGGGACCTATTTTTGGTTTCACTTTTTATACTTCAAATAAAGAAACTTCGTACATGAAAGTTGTAGATAAATAAATAAAGAAAAATACAAAATTGATTTCACACTAAAATAATGTACAGATAAAAAGTTATGATCTGAATAAGGTTCTAGAATCCCAACTTCCCAGACATGTATCTCGCAAATAAAAACTCGAAATGCGTCAAAATCAATTTAATTGCATATAATTTCTCATAAGCTATTTAATGAAGATGGTTTCATATTTTTCGGAGTTACGGTTTGAAAGTTGAGTTTTGGACCCCACTTATATACTTGTACAGATTAAAATATTTATTTTATTTATTATTCATTATTTTTATAATTTTATATTTTTATAATTTTGTAAATATTATTTATAATATAGATGTACATTAAAATCAGAATAATAACCTAAAGAAAATACACAAATAAAATACGTATACAAAATACCTAGGTATAATACCAATACACACACCTATATAATTAACACTTCTATTTTATTAAGTGTATAAAATACTTCAGAAAAATAAAATAAAAATATATTTAAATGTACAAAAATACTTTATAAATATATAAAATAATAAAAAATAAATAAAATTTCAAAATAAAAAATAAAATATTAAAATATATAGATATATATACCTATATAAGCCTAAAATGGTAACTTGTAAATTTTTTACCTCATAAAAATAATTAAAAATCATCATAAAATAATTTATAAAATAATAAAAATTTTGTATTTAATAACCAAAAATTAATAAATTCATTTTCTATTTTTAAATGATTTTACAAATGTTTTTCCAAGATTTTTCCTGGTTGGTTCACGTGGACCAACCAGGGGGCCTGGAGAGTTGACCAGCGGGTCAACTCTCTGACTCTCTCCTGTGACTTGTCAGAAACCTTGGTTTTGCTCCGATTTACGGATATTTCGAGGCCAAGGCTTTCAATTTTTCATGATGGTTCCTTCTGCATTGTTGTTGCTTGATTATCCATGATACTCGCCTAATGTTTATTTTGGCGATTGGGCCACTGAGTCGTCTGGTCCACCTCGTTCTTCTCACCCACTTCACAACATCTTCAAAAATGCCCCAAACCTTCCATTGATCTTTGAACCCTTGTTTGATCGTCTCTCCTCCCTTGCTGGCGAGCTCCGGACTGGACTTGGTGACAGCAAGTCCTCCAGCCTACTTGAGGCGAGGTTGAGCGGTCGTGGAGGCGCTCCAACCCCCCATCTCTGGCTCTGGCCGTGAGGTTCCATCTCGCGGTGCACAGTCGCTGGAGGTCATTATTTTGTTCATTTTCTAGTCATTTAGTTAGCTGCTAGCTGTAGGAATTACTTCGTGCATTTATTTTGCTGTTTTATCGATTGGATCGCCCCGATTCCGCAACTGATCACCTTGCCAGAGCTCTTGAGCTTCGGTGACCACCTTCACCACTCACGCTGCCTATCTTCCGCCAATAAGAACTGGGTCTTGCATTCCTTTTTGCTGCTGCGTTTTTTGTCACTTGCAGGCCCCAGGAGAGGCAACCGTGCCTCGCCTTTTTGCTCAAGAACTGCCCCAGGTTCGCCAGAGCTGCTTCAACTCGCTGGATACCATCCGTTGGTCTTCGGCCCTATTTAGGCCACCTGGAGGCTTCGCGGAGCCACAGCTACGTCAGGAGCCCCTTGGTTGGGCCTCAGGCTGGCGGAGAAGGAAGCATCACCAGATCGAAGCTCGCTTGGAGCCTGTTCTTCGTCAGTTCTTCCAACGTGCTCCCTTGCCGTTGGATCAAGATCTTCGCCCAGGCATAGCAGCAGCTGTAGGATCTCGTGAGCCTGGGCTGTCAATCGTTGCAGATCTTCTAATCTGGGCCGTGCATCCACGAAGGGGTATCGCGTGACGAGGGCGCACCACGTGTCCAAGTTATGGCTTTCAGCCGTTCGATCGCCCGTTAAGGGAGGGTATTTTGCATTTTCATCCGCCCCATTTTTGTATTTACCAAATAGTACTGAAGCTTTCCTTTCAGTTGTAGAAGTTTTGTAATATTTATAAGACAACCCCTGACATTTTGGGTATTTGCAAGTGGGCCCCCGCCAGGCGCGTGCAAGTCATGCGTGCCTTGGCATTTTTGTAGGGGAGCCCTCATCGGTTTGCGTATTTAATTAGTCCACAAAGTTTTTTATTTAGTTATATATTTTGTGTAGAAATTGCATATTGGCCCTCGGACTTCGAGATAATTACAAAATGACCCCTGCCAGTATGTAGTTTCTCTTTGTTGTTTCCCTATTTATTGCATGCATCTATAAAATTCCAAAAATCACCAAAACTTTATCTTGTGTTCCTGTTGCATCATATAATCACGCCATATTTTTATTTTGCATTATTATTGCATATTAATATTTATAAAAAAATAAAAAACAAGCAATTTCAGCCCTGGTTGCATCAGAAAATACATAAAAATTATAAAAACACCTCAGAAAATTTCCAAAAAAATATATTTTGTGTCTTTTAGTGTCTTTAAACTTCAATCCAAAATCACTAAAAAGTACAAAAGAAAACTCCTAAAAATCACAAAACCCCTAAAACCTTCATAAAAATATTAAAAATCCTACAAAATCCTAAAAATACAATTTCAGTTTCTATATTTTTCCTATTTTATTACCTTTCATTTAAAATTAATTTGAGGAATTTTGGACTCAGTTTAGTATTTTTCATCCTCATTTTAATTTCAGCTAGCCACTTAGTTACCAAAAAATTACGAAAAATATAGAAAAATCACAAAAACATTAGAAAATATAAAAGATACAAAAATACTTTATCTCCTGTATTTTGATTATTTTTACCTATTTTTACCTCTCTCTCATATCTAGTGTATATATATTCCCTATATATATATTATATCTTCATTACAGGAAAAAGAAAATACAAAATATAAAATACAAAAAAAAGAAAATATAAAATCAGTAAATTAAAAATCAAAATTTAAAATATAAAATCAAAAATTAAATAAAAAATATAAATTAAAAACCCACAAAAATAGCATAAATAGACAAGTCTTCACATTCACACTTTTGTGCATTTTTGCCCCGTTTACCTGTCTGCTCCCTGTGTTCGACCTCTACACCTACTTGCACCTATACGCATCTTGTTGTAGAGTTATAATAAATTTTAACTCCACATTCACTTTCATTGCTTTATTTGATTGTCGTGGGTTAATTGTTGTTTTAATCCGGATTTCGTGTGGTCGATTCAGCGACTGAGTTCCTGCCTTGTGTGGAACTTAAGACCACCGATTTTCCGGATTAACAATGGCGAAGACGCGTCGTTGGAGTCGAAGGTGGAGTGTTGAAGATGTCGACGTTGGCGGAGAAGAATCGTTGTCGTGGGCGGCCGGTGAGCGAAGTCTGTGGAGAGGCAGAGACTTTGGCATTGCGAAGCTTCACGGGAAACTTGGAGGGCACGGTGGTCGTGGGTGAATCACGCGTCGGAGGGGGTTGATGAACGAAGAAGATAATGGCGGAGCGGAGGAGGTGTAGTGGTATGAGGTAGCGGAGGAGGAGGAGATACCTGGGAGGAGGGCTCAACGGCGTGGCCGAGCAGAGCAACGGCTCGGAGGGCTGTGCTGCGACGAGGAACGAGATACCTCGGATCACGCCGGAGTAGGATTGTCACGACCTGAACTGATAATCAGCGGATGGGCTAAGTTGGTGGCGGAGCTGTCATGTAAATAGGCGAGGGGTCCCACCGGAGATGGCAAGGTTTCAAAGATCGCGGAGGATTCGATTGGTTTGATTGATCGGAGGTAAAAGGGGAAGGCGACGCGGCAAAAATATCGAGATCCGCGACGAAATCACGGGGACGGTAACGGTCTGATTGGGAAAGGGGCGGGGGAGGAAGACGATGCACAGGCGCCGTCCGATCGAGCGCGATCGTACGACTCCTATCCCGCCACGTGGTAGGGAAGGGGGGCAAGGCGAGCGCACGTACAGTGCGCGTGCGGCACTTGCGCTGCACGTGAGCGGCTTATTATTATATTTTTTTATTTGTTATTATTATATTATATTTTTTTATATTTTTTTAATAAACGAATATCTAAATATGCCAAAATTGGCTGATACGTGGCGACACTAGGTGCTACCACGTGTCAGCATCAGAAAATTCACAAATTAAGTACCTTATAAAATATATAATAAATAGCGAACGACCTCGGATCGAAAAAGTTTCTTCACAAAAATTGCTCGTCTCGATGAGATCTACGACTTTCATGAAGACATCAAAACCAAAATCAATCACACAAAGTGGATTTTTGGGGTATCCTTTGTACATAGAATACCTTGATTTTTGGGTTTTATAATTTTTTTGTTATTTTTAAATCAGATAAAAAATTCATAAAAATATGATAAAACCAGAGACAAATATTTACATGTTAATATGATTTTTTTTGGATTTTTTAATCGATAAAATATGTACATAAAATATTAGGTCAAAAACGGCTAAAATACACAATATACAAAAGAGGCCCGAAACCCAACTTTCACATATGAGCTCCGATTCACTTGAACTTGGTCTTGTTTTAAAGGTAATTAAATGTACATTAGTTCAAAATGAGTAGGAATAAAACAGACATTTGATGAGGAAGATATGAGGGTTTTAGTCCGAGAATCCTGCAATTAGGGTTTAGGTTTTTGGTCTACTTATTTGGGTTAGTTGATTTTTTGTATTTTTCATTTATTCTTATTAGTGATATGTACACAGTGGAGGTGGTTTTGTATCATTCGGGGTCAGAATTTTAAAATCAATAGCCCTCGAGATCTACAAATCATTGCTACAGTTTCGACTCAGAAGTCATCTTACATCAATCCTCTTCCCAAAGCATACCCTATGAACATTGAACGATCGACTCATGTGCGTGAACGGTTTTAGCTCTTCCCACCGATAATGCCGGACTGCCGCGCAAACCTCCTCTCAAGTAACTCATCCTCGGGGAGTCAGTTATTTCCTTCTAAGGTCTGTCACGCTGTGTTCACAATCGAATTGGGGGAGAAGTTAGAAGAAGGAGAAAAGAACTGGAGGGTGGCTAGTGTAGTCACCTCTCCTTGTGAAGTTGGCCAGTGTAGCTGAGTCTCCACCAAGATCTGCAGGTTTCTTGAAGCTTAGACCTTTTTGGTCAGATTTTATTTGGTAGTTGCTTCTTTGTATTTGGAATTTTTGGTGGTTCTGCTTGGATCTTGTTGTGCCCCTACGGATATAGAATCTTTTGTTTTCGTACATTTTTTGGGGTCTTAGAAAAAATTGTGCCCAGCCGTCCATCCCTTTTCCGAAGCTTTATTTCAACCTGTACTCCGGTCTTTAGATTTCCACGCTACCAGAAAAGAAACTCACACAGTCTTCCAACATCCCGTCTGAGTTGAGCTAAGTGCATAGTGCGAGAGTACAAATTAACTCCTTATTCCAGAGTGGTACCCAGAATAAAGAGACCAGGTTAGACACTAAGAGTCAAACTCTGCACATTGTCATGTGTAACTTAAAGAATTAAGTCAACGACCTGAAGTTTCTAAAATCCTATTTCTCGGTGAAGTTCCTCTGAAAATTAAGTGGATTAAGGTCAAGTCCAGACCACTCTCGGTTTCGGCTCATAACTCGGTTCAGAACCCGATGACTTTTCACAGATGCAAATGAATGCGATGCTGGATGAAGTGCATGTGTGGAATGCAAACACATTTTTTTATTATGCAAGGGATTTTTTATGCAAAAATGAATAAGAAGCCATTTTTTTTTCAAAATTTTTAGGCACAGTCAGTGTTAGTAGCAAAACTCTTTTTCTTTTTCTTTTCTTTTGTTGTTGTTTTTTTAATTACCCATCCTGTAAATACATATAGACTTATGTGAAAGTACGAGGTATGGCTAAAAGATATACATAATATATATACAGACACCCTTATACTTAGCGAGTGTTGTGTCCTCAGAGCACAAGAAGCGTAAAGAAGAAATAGCTCGGGCTAAGCATAAAGAGTAAAAGTTTGATCTAAAATGATCCGCCCCCTATACTTAGACTGAGAACAGTCTAAGTATAGAAGAAGAGCGCACAAGAGGCGGTCAGGATATATAAATGAGGAGAGTATATACAGATGGGCATTGCTTCCCCCTATATGTAGGCTCTGGTCAGCCTAAGTATAGGAGAAAGGTGGAAATGGAGTGCTCGAGAGATAGGAGAAGAATGGTATATACAGATGGCATCGGTCCCTCCCTATACTTAGGTCTTGGCCTAAGTAGAGGAAGAAGCTATACAAGGCGATCGATGTGGTCAGGAGGGAGGGTGGGATTGATTTGATAAATCTTCAATGTCCTCGCTCTACGTGAAGTAGATGACCTCAACTTGAACTGTCTGCTCTTTGGGTGATTCTATATATGGCTTCAGCAATTGTCCATTCACTGAGAAAGGTTGTGCATCATCTTTGATATCGGTAATATCCACACTTCCATTGGTATGCACATCGATGACAACATAGGGACCCGTCCATTTTGATTTCAGTTTCCCATGAAAAATCTTTAACCGAGCATGAAACAACCACACTTTCTGCCCAGGGACAAAGGTTTTATCTCGAATGTGTTTATCATGTCATCTCTTGACCTTGTCCTTATAGATCACACTGTTGTCATATGCTCGGTTTCGGATTTCAGTTAGCCCATTCAAAGTTAAGTATCGACATAATTTCCCAAGGTGACAACTCCAATTCAACTTTTTGATCGCCCATTCAGATTTGTGAATCAATTCTGCGGGTAGATGGCATGGCTTGCCATAGATCATTCTAAAAGGTGAAGTACCGAGAGGAGTCTTATAGGCTGTCCTATAGGCCCACAGAACCTGGTCCAACAGTTTCGACCAGTTCTTCCTATCTGGACAAACCAACTTTTGAAGAATACCCTTCACCTCTCTATTAGAAACCTTTGCCATGCCATTAGATTATGGATAATATGGGTTGGCTATTCTATGCTCAAATTTATACTCTTTAGCCAAAGATCTCATTTCCTTATTAACGAAGTGGCTACCTCCATCAGAAATCAAAACTTTTGGTATCCCGAACCTTGCAATGATATTATCCTTGATAAACTTACATACGGTTTTGCTATATGCGGTTCGGGTTGGAATAGCCTCTACCCATCTAGATAAATAATCAACCGCTAACAAGATGTACTCAAATCCATTGCTATTGGGAAAGGGACCCATAAAATCAATCCCCCATGCATCGAAAACATCACAGAAAATCATTGGTTGCATGGGCATTTCATCTCTATAACCAATTGTCCCCCCATCCTTTGGCAAATCGGGCAATAGCATCTCTAAATAAGGTCTGCCAGTAAAATCCACATTGGAATACCTTGTGTGTGGTTCTCTTTCCCGAATGGTGTCCTCCAGCCTCGAGAGAATGACAATGTGTGAGGACACTCTAGTATTCCTCCTGAGGAGTACATCTTCGCCAGACACAATGTGCTCCTTCATAGAAAAGGAAAGGATTGTCCCAATGGTATTTTCTCGAATCCGACTTCAGTCGATCCATCATTCTCTTTGTCCAACCAGGGGGAACCTTCTTGGAGACAAGATAGTTCACGATGCTGGAATACCATGGGGTTGAATCAATAACGCAAACAGATTTGTCTGGAAAAGTCTCCTTAATAGGTCCAGTGTCAGGATAATCGTTTTGCTCAATTCGGGAAAGGTGATCAGCAACAACGATCTTTATTCCAGGTTTATCTTTGATCTCCAAATTAAATTCCTGAATTAACAAGATCCATCTCAAAAGTCATGCTTTGGTATCTTTCTTATCTATAAGATATCTTATTGCCGTGTGATCTGTGAAAATTGTCACCTTGGAGCCCAATATGTATGATCTGAATTTTTCAAGGGTCCAAACAACCGCGAGCATTTCCTTTTCAATCACTGTATAATTTCTCTGTGCAGGATCCAATACTTTGCTCGCGTAGTGAATCGCATAAGGGATTCCATCCCGTCTTTGTCCTAACACAACAACGACAGCAAAATCCGATGCATCAATCATGATCTCAAAGGGAAGAGACCAGTCGAGAGCTTGTAATGTCGACGATTCACATATTTTCTTTTTTAGGAGCTCGAAGGCCTCAAGACACTTGTGATTTACAATGAACTCGGTGTCTTTTCCTAAGAGCTCAGTCAGTGGGTGGACGATCTTTGAAAAATCAGGGATAAACCTTCGATAAAATCCGACATGCCCTAGAAAAGACCTTACTGACTTGATGTTGGTTGGTGGCTCAAGTTTCTTGATCACATCCACCTTGGCAAGGTCGACCTCCATTCTCTTTTTGGAGATGACATGCCCCAACACGATATCTGCAGTCATCATAAAGTGACTCTTCTCCTAGGAGAGTACCAAATTAACCTCCCTGCATCTCTTGAGGACTCGGTCCAAGTGCGATAAACATGTATCAAATGAATCACCATGGATCGAGAAGTCATCCATGAAGACTTCCAGGAAATCATCCACTGTTTCGGTAAATACGACAATCATGCATCGCTGAAATATGCGTGGGGCATTACAAAGCCCGAATGGCATGCGCTTTTATGCGTAGGTACCAAAGGGACATGTGAATGTGGTCTTTTCGATCCTCGGGAGAGATAGCTACTTGATTGTAGCCAGAGTACCCATCAAGAAAACAGAAGAATGCTTTCCCTGCAAGTCTCTCCAAGATTTGATCAATAAATGGCAGTGGAAAGTAATCTTTCTTGGTCGCATCATTCAAACGCCTGTAGTCGACATAGACGCGCCACGAGGTGGGTACTCGGGTCATGATATCTACCCCCTCCTTGTTGGTGACCATCTGGATTCCCGACTTATTCGGGACGACATGAAGGGGGGCACCCACTTGGAGTCAGAGATGGGGTATATAAAACCTGCTTTGCACCATTTCTCTATTTCTTTCTTAACTACTTCCCAAAGATTGGGGTTTAATCTTCTCTGAAATTCACGGGAAGGCCTTGTGTTATCCTCAATATAAATTTGGTGCGAGCAGAGAGCGGGGTTGATTCCTACGAGATCCGACACAGTCCAACCGATGGCTTTTCGATTTCGCTCAAGGACTTCTAAAAATCTAGATTCTTGGTCCATGGTTAATGATGAGATAATGATCACAGGGAATTTTTCTTTGGATCCCTTAAGAAATGCATACTTCAGAGTGTGAGGAGGAGATTTCGGCTCTGGCAAATCTGAATCATCAATTAAGTCTGGCTGAATGTCTTTTAAATCTAACTCTGTGCTGGTTGGCGGGGAATCATTCTGTAATATATTAGCCACTATTCCCGAAGGAAGGTGAGTCGGATCGCTAAAGTAGAGCGGTAATTCGGCCTAAGCCGCATCCGACTCGTCATCGATATTTCTTGATTTTCCCAAAGAAAATAGGATTGACAAATCCGAAAGGATTTCTGTGTCATCAAGGTTATAAGCATCTGGAGGCCTAGATTTGTCTGGCAACAGCTCGCATACTGCATGGTGCACTGTTTCTTCTTCTGCTGTGGTGTTATCAATCTGAAGGTCTGGCAGTTGGTCCCACGACCCAGTAGTGCTGATGAGATTACACTCGGATGTTTCGACATCTTCAGTGATAAATTCAGAATATGGTCTTTGCCACTTTGTTTGTTTCATCTCCAGATCCACTTCTCCATCTGGAGAGCGGAATTTCATGATTCCGGTGCCGTAATCGAATAAAGCTTTGGCGGTTCGTAAGAATGGTCTTCCAAGAATGATTTGCGATTCCTTTCAATGGTTCCGGGTCTCCATATCAAGGACAGTGAAGTCCACTTTGTACTCTGTATCCTCGACCATGTTGATAACATTTTTCACTTCTCCCTTAGGTCTTTTAGTGGATTTATCAGTAAATTGGAGTAAAGATAACGATTTCTGGAGAGGACCTACTCCAATATGTAATATAAGGCTAAGGGAAGAAGATTGATGGAAGAACCATTGTTGAGAAGTGTGTACGCGAACGCAATACCGCCAATGCGACTCTCCACATAATGATCACCTAGATCCCTTTTCTTTCTTGGTATATGCTGATTTTTGACACATTTAGTAGTGGCCACTATCAGGATATGAGTCTCCACAAACTGATTTGTTTTCTTTGTATGAGTCCTGGTGGGAGTGCATTTCATTTTCATGTACTTCTGAAATGCTGGATTACTGGCCACATACTGATCAAAGGGTACTTTGACTGTGATATTCTGCCGGCAGAACTATTCCATCACTGGGTCATTCTAAATGTTTTTCTTTTGTTTTACTTTCTTAAGAGCATGGGGGAAAGGAATGGAAGCATTTGAGACAGAAGAAAGAAAGCCAGAATCATAAATAAGAGCATCTTTATTAGATTTGGAGTTCTTATTACAATCATGAGTTTTCTGATAATAATCATGTTACTGAAATGGTGACAAAGGTATTTTTGTAGCAACTAGAGGTTCAAGGTCCTCTACAGACTCCATAGATGCTTTTCCTTTATCTAGTGCTAGGATCTTCAAGCGTCCTTCTTCTTCATCCTCAGAAGCATCCTCCGGTTGATCTTCCGAGTCTTCATGGTCCAATTCCCTAGCCCGGTCAGGTACGACCACGGTCCTTCCGCTCCTGAGTGACATGGCATTGATATTGTCAAATGAAAGGATCTCATGTTCAGATGTGGAAAAATCTGAATAGCATGCCTGGCCATTGTATTGAGATGATTGAGATTTGTTCAAGCTATTGGGTTTAGCTTGAACTTGGGCGGGAATGGCTGTGGCTGGGGCTGTCTGTTCATCTTTCCAACGGGATAAACGATTAACATCTATCCATAGATCGTACAACTCATTTCGGAAGCTACGAATTTCCTCCAGCATTTGTCTCTGAATATCTACTGGTTCTTCTAGAGGGTTGGATGATTGAGATGCTTGATTTGGAGCTTGATATTGTAGATGATGTTGTTGAGGTTGGTTCTGACGGTTGTATGACTGCTGTTGCCTCAAGTGCTGGAATGTTGCATTATTCTGAGTGTGCTGTGGAGCTGTAGGAAATGCGACATTATATGTGGTGGGTGGACGTTGATATTGCCGACGGTCCCCAATATTATCCTATCGGGTAGTGTCCTGTGTGTACCAAATGCCGTTTATTTCGAATGTCAGAGGCGGGGCTTCTTCGACTGTCTCGGCTGGTGGAGGTGACTGCTGGGAAGGTTGGGCACATGATTGGTCTTGAGCCCACGATTGCTGTTGTCCTGATCCTGGCTGCTCCTGGACATGGTGCACATGATAGATCGGGGCCGTAGGTGCAGTAGGTATCACTATCTTGGATACCTTCTCAGTTAGCTCATCCATTTGCTTTGGAAACTGGGAGATCCGGTTGTCGATGTCGTTCATCCTTTTATGAATTTGATCCACAACTGTTTAATTTATCGGCGATGATGTTCATGTTGCGAATCAAATCCTCTGCTATTTGTGCGACAGATTGCTTCCCTCCTTTGGCTTGAAAGGTGTTCAGAGAATCAGTATAAGCTCTATTGGCAATTTCTGACTGGCCAGTCTCCACCATTTGCTCCAGTATTTTCCAGACGGTTTCAGCTCCTCGGGATGTGTAATTGCCTCTATAGGCAACACTGACTAAACCCTGAGTCTCATATTTAAGGCCAAAATAGAGTGACTGAACCATGATGTTATTATCTAGGTCATGGCATGGACATTTCTGCAGGCATATGAGAGAAACTAGTGATGCAAGTCCTCATTTGATTGGTTCGACTCAAAGGGTAGAATTTCTTCAAGAATAGGTTTTTGAACCTATCATAAGTGGTCACCATCACTCCTAAGTTTTTCACCCAGTAATCTGCCTTACCTTTCAAGGCGAAAGGTAATGCAGTGAGACGAATGTAGTCTTGGCTGACTTGTGGGTGCCTCTGATTAGAACATATCAGCTCCAAATCTCGCAAAAATTCATATGGTTCTTCATTTGCATTACCATGAAATTGTGGTAATTGACTTAGAAAGTGTGGCTTCAATTCATGGTGAACCTCTAGCTGAGGTGGCTGTAAGTAGTTTCTAACTCTGTATTGCCCGGGGTTGCATGCAGCTTTTATTGGTTCTTCTCCCCCAGCATTCAACTGTTCTAACTGCTCGCTTAGTAAAAGTTGTTGCTGCTCAGACGCGACTAGTCTCGCAAGAACCATTTGTATTGGATCTTCATTGAGTTCATCTTCATGATTGCTCTTCTTTGGAGGCATCTTTTGTGAGTGCTTCTTTTCACCTTCATATTGTGAAAAATCGGAGTCAATAGTTTTGAAAAGGATCATAAGAAGATGATTCAAGGGAGAGGTGTCCTTGAACCCAAGGTGGTTCTGAGTAAGAGTGCCTCTGAACCGTTGAGTCTGGAAAGTTTGTGGCAGTCAGAAACGGGTTTGCGGAGTCCGAAAAAGAAATACCACAATCTTCCATTCTCGATTAAAAAAGATTAAAAAGAGGTGTACGATTCTTGATCTAGGCAAAAGTGTGTGATATTCGATGATCAATTAAATTCTACGCACAAATCAAACACAATTCAAAATTTTGTTTCACCAACTCACCCAGTGAAGGCCGTAAGAGTTCGGCCAATTATCTTGTTGATTTTTATTTGGTGAGAATTCAAATCTTGCAAACCATTTAACGAGATGTTGGGTGCCTGTTGAACATGAATTTTGCAGAGGTCGTGTTGACTCACAAGGCGAATCAACAGTCGCTGATTTGACCTCCAACGAAATCCGAAATTCAAACAACAATTAACTCACAAGAGATAAATCAAGCAATGAAAGTAGATGTGCGGAGTTAAAATTTATTATAACTCTACAATAAGATGTGTATAGGTGCAAGTATTGTAGAGGTCGAACACAGGGAGCAGACAGGTAGAACGGGGTAAAATTGCTCAAAATGTGTAAATGTGATCAAGTGTCTATCTATGCTATGTTTTTGTGGGTTTTAAATTTTATATATTTTTTTTTTTATTAATTTTTAATTTTATATTTTTGTATTTTGATTTTTAATTTTCTGACTTATATTTTCTTTTTATATTTTATATTTTTTATATTTTCTTTTTCCAATAATAGAGTATACACAATATAAGAAAAGAGGAGGTTAGGGTATTTTTAAAATAGGTAAAAATACTCAAAAATCAGGAAAGGAAATTTTTTGGATTTTTTATATTTTTCTAATGTTTTTGTGATTTTTGGGGATTTTTTTCTGAATATTTGGTATTTTAAATATCAAATTACAAAAAACAAAGAATATCAATGCTGGCCAGAATAAAATGGGAATGAAAAATAGCCAACAGTATCACAATTTTCTCATATTAATTTTAAATGAAAGATAATAAATTAAAAAAAATTCAGAAAACTGAAAACACAATTTTTAGATTTTATATAAATTTTCTAAATTTTTATGAAGGTTTTTAGAGTTTTTATTTTTTAGGAGTTTTCTTTTATATTTTTAGTGACTTTGGTCTGAAATTAGAACTCAACAAGACACAAAATATTTTTTTTGGGAATTTTCTGAGATGTTTTTCTAGTTTTTAGGATTTTATAATGCAAACATTACTGAAAATGGTTATTTTTTATTTTTAATAAATATGAAAATGCAATGAATATGAAAAATAAAAATATGCCGTGAATCTATAATGCAACAGGAACTTAACTTGATTTTTGGGGATTTTTTTCGAGTTTAATAGATGCATGCAAAAAAATACTAGAAACATAAGGAAATTACATACAAGCAAGGGCATTTATGTAATATAAGAAAAGTTCGAGGGCCTCTGCGCAAAGTTTCCACAAATATTACAGCGTCAAAGACAAGTTTCAAGACCACATCTAAATATGAAAAAAATGGGGGTCCTCGCCTGCAAAATATCCAGACACACGTGGTTGCGCATGTGCGCCTCACTGGCAAGGACCTATCTTCAATTCTAGGAAATCCGAGGGTCGATTTATAAATATTACAAAATTCTTAAAGCTGCACAGGAAAGATTCAGTGCTAATAGACAAATAGCAAAAACGATCGGGTTTTAACACAAATTACCCAATCTTAAGGCGTGATCGTATGGTGGGTTTTATC
Organism: Ottelia alismoides; assembly: GCA_037367405.1. Classification (NCBI taxonomy): domain Eukaryota; kingdom Viridiplantae; phylum Streptophyta; class Magnoliopsida; order Alismatales; family Hydrocharitaceae; genus Ottelia; species Ottelia alismoides. The sequence continues at coordinate 11 of JAZKJV010007021.1, read as the reverse complement.
CCACTTAGACA
>JAZKJV010007020.1:600000-792530 GCA_037367405.1 Ottelia alismoides | reverse complement strand
GTAGAGTGCGAGCCAGTGCAGTTCATTGATGATTCAGCAGGCAGCCCCTTCGTCAGGGATTCATGCAGAGCGAGAGTTCTCCCATGCAGACATGGTAGCTTTCACACAGACATATCAGAAGCCAGATCTGCCACCTCCCAGTTGTCCAGAACTGAAACCTCTGCCGCAGTCGTTGAAGTACAGATTCCTTGCGGGTGAGCCCGATATGTACCCAGTCATTATCTCAACAGGTTTGACTGGAGAGCAAGAATCTCGTCTGATGGAGGTTCTTGAAAGAAACTGCAAGGCAATAGGATGGAGTATAGCTGATCTCCAGGGGCTTAGCCCGAATCTGTGCTCCCACCACATCTATCTTGAGGATAACGCTAGGCCGGCACGTGAGTTCCAACGATGGCTGAACCCGAATCTTCGAGACGTAGTCATGAAAGAAATTTCAAAGTGGTGGAGCGCCGATTTTATCTACCCCATCAACGACTCCAAATGGGTTAGTCTACTACATGTGGTATCCAAGAAGACGGGTATCACTACAGTTTTCAATGAGTCTGGAGAGGAGATCGCTACCCGAGTACCCACTTCTTGGAGGGTCTGTGTGGACTACAGACGATTGAATGATGCCACCAAGAAGGATCACTTCCCGCTGCCATTCATTGATCAGATTATCGAGCGGCTAGCTGGGAAGAGTCATTACTGCTTTCTTGACGGGTACTCCAGATACAATCAAGTGGCCATTGCGCCCAAAGACTGGGAGAAAACGACATTCACCTGTCCTTTTGGGACATATACTTTCAGACGGATGCCCTTTGGTCTATGCAACGCTCCGGCGATATTCCAAAGGTGCATGTTGTCCATATTCTCGGACATGGTCGGGTGACTATTTAGAGGTATTCATGGATGACTTCTCAGTCTATGGCGACGGGTTCGATGCTTGTCTTGACTGCCTAGACCGTGTGCTTCAGCGCTGCATAGAGGTCAATCTTGTTTTATCTTGGGAGAAGAGTCACTTCATGGTGACTCAAGGGACGATCCTCGGTCATATCGTCTCCAACAGGGGCATGGAGGTCGACTCGGCCAAGGTGGATATCATCAGAAAACTCAATCCACCGTCCAACCTGCATCAGTTGCGGTCTTTTCTGGGGCATGTCGGTTTCTACCGACGGTTCATTCAGGACTTCAGTCGTATTGCCCGACCGCTTACTAACTTGCTGACAAAAGACACCGAGTTTATTGTTAATGAAAAGTATCTTGCATCATTTGAAACTCTCAAAAATATGGTTGTTTCAGCTCCTGTTCTTCAGCCACCTGATTGGTCTCTCCCATTCGAGATCATGACGGATGCTTCAGATTTTGCCGTTGGGGCTGTGCTTGGACAGAGGAGGGATGGATTACCTTTTTCCATTCACTACGCCAGTCGGACTTTGGATGCCACTCAACGGAATTACACCGTGATTGAGAAAGAGATGCTGGTCGTAGTATTTGCTCTGGATAAGTATCGATCTTATATTCTCGGATCTAGAGTGACTATTTACACAGACCACACCGCCATCCGGTACTTAATGGCCAAGAAGGATGCCAAAGCACGCCTTACCAGATGGATCCTTCTACTCCAGGAATTTGATATTGAGATTAAGGATAAAGCCTGGAGTCAAAAATGTAGTGGCAGATCATCTCTCTAGATTGGAGAATCTTGAGAAATCTGAGCCCAGCGCACCTATCACAGAGACATTTCCAGATGAGGCGATCTTGGCTATCACCTCGCTCCCGTGGTACGTTGACATTGTGAACTATCTTGTCGCCAAGACAGTCCCACAAGGTTGGCCCAGGCAGAAACTCGAGACCTTCCTAGCGAAGCCCAAGTTTTACCATTGGGAGGATCCCATCCTTTATCATGAAGGAGGGGACAGTGTCTGGAGGAGGTGCATTCCTCAAGAAGAGCATCATAGCGTCCTCACATACTGCCACAAGCTTGAGGCAGGAGGACATCATTCTGGAAAAAGGACAGCACAGAAGGTGCTTCAATCCGGCCTATGGTGGCCTACTCTCTTCAAGGATTCTGATGAGTTCGTGAAGAGATGTACTGACTGTCAGAAAATGGGAACCTGCGGACAGAGAGACATGATGCCCATGCAACCCATTCACTTTTGTGAGGTTTTTGATGCATGGGGGATTGATTTCATGGGCCCATTTCCTAAGAGTCAGGGATTCAAGCATATTTTGCTCGTTGTTGATTATGTCAGCCGATGGGTTGAGGCCATCCCCGCCCGAGCCGCAGATGCTAAAACCGTGTGCAAATTCTTGAGGAAAAATATCATTTCAGGTTCGGGGTACCTAGAGTTTTGATTTCAAACGGGGGGTCTCATTTAATCAATGACAAGGTTAGGGACCCTTGCAGACGAGTTCGGTATTGACCATCGGGTTGCCACACTATATCACCCTCAAACTAATGGTCTTGCCGAAGTATCCAACCGGGAGATAAAAACAATCTTGCAGAAAATCGTCCGCCCAGACCGAAAGGATTGGTCACAGCTTTTGGACTCGATCTTGTGGGCCTATCGGACTTCTTTCAAGAATCCATTGGGGACATCTCCCTTTCGTCTCGTCTACGGCAAGCCGTGCCATTTGCCAGTGGAAATCAAGCACAAATCTTTTTGGGCAGTGACTGAGTTACTGTTAGATCCCGAGAGCATAGGAGAACATAGAAGAGCAGAATTGGCAGCCCTGGAAGAACTGAGAGACACAACCTTTTCCAACAGCCTATAGTATAAAGAAAAAGTGAAAACATGGCACGATTCCCACATCAGCCATAAACAGTTTGAGTCAGATCAGAGAGTATGGTTGTTTGATTCCAGGCTGAAATTATTCCCAGGGAAATTACAGAGCAAGTGGAAAGGTCCATATGTGGTCAGGAAGGTACATGACAATGGCAACATCGACATATCCGAACTGTCATCTTCCTCTACCTTCCGCGTCAATGGTCAACACCTGAAACTATATCTAGATCATGATCCGCCGACCATTGACGTTGCCCCCATTCTTTTGTTATGAGATGTGCTCTTTGACTCACACCATCTGCATCTCATACATGGTGATCAATTCCATCTTCCGCTGTACAGATCCATCTGTTCGTATCACTCTTTCATATGTTGACTTATTTTCTTCTTTTCTTCTTTTCTTCTTTTCCTTTTCTATTTTCTTTATCTATCAAAAAGGTGCACCCCTTGTTGTCAGTTTTCTGTACTTAGGACGTACCTTGTCCTAAGTATAGGGGGGTTTGTACCTCGAGTCTTCATTCTTTTCGATCCTCTCCATTGTCTCCTCTTCTTGTCTATACTTAGGGATATTTTACCCTAAGTATAGGGGGGAGACAATCTGAGTACGATCTGTTCATTCCCACCCTTGACCCTCCCTGCGTTGGGTACAGTCTGCTATACTTAGGATTATTTGATCCTAAGTATAGGAGGACGGTCGACTTCTCATTCTTTGATTCATTCGTTTATTATTTAGACTTGTCTATACTTAGTACGAGTTATGTCGTCTCTTTTCTCTCCGATCTATGAGGACATAGCGCAAGCTAAGTATAGGGAATCGTATTTACTACGTATATACTTTAGCCATAACTCGTACTTTCTTAATAATATGGCCAATAGTTCTTTAAAATTCATTAAAAATCCTTAATGAAAAGATGTTTTGTATCTCAAATTCTTTTGTATCTACTGGTTAATAAATCAGGTGAAAATGTTTCTTGCAAAATGTCTGAAAAATAGTTTGAAATCTTTGTGAACATCTATTGAAGGCTATTTTGAAAATATTTTGTTACATGTTTTCAACCTGTGTAAAAAGTGTGGTTTGCAAAATTTATTTTCTTTGTGTGAAATAAAATGTTTGAAAAATGATTTGCAAATGGTATGAAAAATGGTTGCAAAAATGTTTTGAAAAATCTATTTATACTATTTTGAAAGCCTTTGCAAAATGATTTCAAATGTGTGTACATGTTTGTAAATGTTTGTAAAAATTAATTTTGGACTATAGTTTTCAAAAATGTTTTGAAAAACCTGTGTCAAGTAAGTTTGAGGAATATTTACATCACACCAAAATCCACTATATGTATATATACTTATAAAATTGATCACTTACCCTGTAACTTCTTAAAATCCACTTCTTGTATATATAAGAAGCAATCCCGTGTAAATAGTTTTCACCTTGTTTTCAGCCAAAATCTTTTTGTTTTCAAAAATCCCAAAAATATTTGCAAAATTAAAATCCAAAAACATTTGAAAAATCTTTTTGAAAAATACAAAAAATTGCATCTGCATATGCATGCATCATCTTTTCAAAAATCCATAAAAAGTTCAAAATCTTTGAAAATTGCATCACAAGAATAATTCCTGCATTTTGCATAGCATTGCATAGCATTCACATTTTCGGATTGAGTTTGATAGTCGAACAAGTCTAAGTAAAATCTGAAGATTGGATCTTGATTGGACCTTAAAATCTACCTAAAAACAGGAACCTTATAGGAACTGGGTTTGAGGTACTTCAGGTCTAGTTGACTTAATTCTTTGAGGATCACGAGACTTGGTTCAATGGATTCTTGACTGCCTAAGTAGAGTATTCGGAGCACACGCATGACTCTTGTTGATAATGACCTAAATTGGACACCTGCACCTTTCACATGGCTCAACTCAGTTGGAGTGGTGAGGGGATTGGATTTGCCGGTATGAGACGCACACAAGTGGAAACATTTGTCCTCCTCTAGGGAGGGAAGTGCACCCCAACCCGTCCAGTGATAAGGAAGTCTAAAGACAGGAGGTTGTGGGTTGCGATAAAGCTTCAAAAGAGGATAGTCTACTGGCTCAAGAGGAAAAACTCCTTATGTAAATGCTGCTGTGAATAGTACCCAAAAAAATGTTCAGGCATGTACAAAAATAAAAATCCTGCAAAGTATGTACAAATGTTGTAAAGTCAATGAGCAAGCTTGAGTTCCAAAGTCAAATATGTGAGCCTGCAGCAAGATGACTTGACTACACTGGTCTTGCATCCCAGGATAGGTAGCTACACTGGCTACCGTCCATTCTTCTCTTCACCCCCTCCTCTTGAGCTGGTTGCCACTTGAACTTAGAAGGGAATACCCCGCTCCTCGAGGATGGAGTTATTGGATTGGAGAATCATTGGGTTGTCGTACAGGAGAAGTCAGTCTCTTTGTCATTCTAGTTGGGAGAGCCACCATCACTTACAATGTACGAGTCAGATTCATAGTCGTAAGAGTTTGTGTATGAGTTGAAGTTTCTGACCTGGCTATTGAGGAGACTTGGACAGAGTTTTGGGATTCTCAGGGACTATTGGATTTCAAATTCGGTTCTCACTAAGGTTCCGCCCGCACCAAAATTCCAAAGGTCCGACTTAAGCTCCAAACTTTGATTTTGTGAAGACAAGTTTTGATAATCAAATAAAATCCAAGTTCTTCTTTTTCTTTTCTTTCTTTTCTTTTTTGCACTTATTGCATAAGTGTTTGCTAGGGACTAACAAAGGTAAAGTATAGGGGGATGATGAATCCACATTTCATCATCTTTATTCTATCATTTTGGCCTCAAAAACCCTAGCAAATGCTGTAAATAGCATTAAAACCATCATCTTAGCATTCATGCATGTGCATCCCATTAGTGTTATAAATTACTGTAATTAAAGACAAAATTATATAATATAAAAGAAAAGAAAAAGGAATAAAATATTGTAAATATTTTATGACCCAAAACACCGAGACCTAGGTATCTTGATGAATAGGTCGATCAAGAATAAAGTAGGGGGAGATAAGGGTCAAATACCTATATTATTCTATTCATTCTTTATTCACATTGGGACCTATTTTTGGTTCCACTTTTTATACATTAAATAAAGAAAATTTCTACATGAAAGTTGTAGATAATTTTACAAAGAAAAAAACAAAATTGATTTCACTCAAAAATAATGTACAATTAAAAAGTTATGGTCTGAATAAAATCCTAGAATCCCAACTTCCCAGACCTGTATCTCACAAATGAAAACTCCAAATGCAGCAAACTCACTTTAATTATATATAGAATAAAATAATATATTTAATGGTGGTGGTTTCGCATTTGGCGGAGCTACGGTTTGAAAGTTGAGTTTTGGACCCACATTGTATAGTTATACTGATTAAAATATTCCATTTATTATTTATTCATTATTTTTTGTATTTTTATATTTTTTAATTTTGTAAATATTAATTATAATATATTTTTATATTAAAATTAGAATAAAAAGTCAAATAAAAGTCAAAATAAAAATTCTTGTATATACAAATACACATGTATTATACTTGTACCCATACCTAAACAACACACTCTTTTATTTTATCAAATATACAAAACATATCAGAAAAATAAAACAAAAATACAATTAAGTGTATAAAAGTATTTTATAATTTTAGAAAATAAGAAACAAAAATAATAAAAATAAAATACATAGAATAAAAATAAAGGAATAAAATATATAGGTATTATACCTATATAGGGCTAAAAATAAACTTGTAAAAATATAACTCCTAAAAATAATTAAAAATCGGAATAAAATACTACATAAAATAACGAATATTTTTTATTAAATAATCATAATTTAATTCAGCCTTTTTCTATTTTTAAATGAATTAATAAACCATTTTCTTAGGGTTTTTCCTGGTTGGTCCACGTGGACCAACCAGGGGGCGGTCTTTGTTGACTCTGGTCTACCTGCCCTCCACCCATGTGCGCCTGCCAGAAGCGAGTTTTGACCCAACTTCACCCTTTTTTCGAGGTCACCTCTTTCATCAAAACATGAAACTCTCTTCACGACTTTTGTAGCCCTTGCATCAAGGATGCCCGCCCAAGCTTCATCTTGGGTTGTGGATCATCAACGCACCTGTGGTGCCTCGTTCTTTGAGATCCTGTCACCTTGGGTCAAACCACTTAAAACGAACCCCCAACTTTCCATTCGAATTCGAGTCCCTTCGGTCCACCCCTCTCCACCTCTCTTGTGCTCTGAAGCTTCCTGGAGGTGACAGCTCCACCGTGGTCCCTTCAGCCAAGGCGTACGAGGTTGGAGGCGCCTCCACCACCTCCCGCAACACCAACAGTTGTGGTACTCTTCCCTCCGGTGTACACCGTCGAGGAAGCCATCTCCCCTTTTTATTTTTCCTTCTTTAGCTTAGCCTTAGTCGTAGGATTAAAAGCCCTCAAGAAATTTTGGAATCCATCGGGTAGTTCGCCAGATCTCATCTCCTCGCTGGAGCGCAACTCCGGTCGAGCATCACCCCACCGCATTGCGCCGTATCTCCGCCCTTGCGAGGTCCAGGCAGTTTTCCCTGGACCGTCTAACCATTTTTGCAGGTCAACGGGCTTTGACTAGAGCCTGGAGGCAATTTTGGAGCCTCGCCGGAGCTAACAGGGCTCTGTAGCTCCGCCACCCTCCCGCGAGCTCCTCGGCCATCGCCGAGGCTTTTTGGCGCCGCCAGCAGCAAGAGGAGACCTCCAGGAGTCTCCACGTCCATTTTGAAGCTCATCCGCCACCGGAGGACGGAGATCTCGGGCGGAGAAGCGCGCCCTCGCCGGCGCTCTTCGCTGTTCTTGGTCCCAGCCTCCGCACTGTTGGATCGTGGAGAAGCCTCAGATTGCACAACAGCCATCCGATCCTCCATTGCCTTGACCGTCCGATCATTCGAGGAAGATCTGATCTCAACCGTGCATCGATGAAGCGTCATCGGCCGTCCGCAGCTCGCCACGTGGATAAGTGGCATCGTCTCCACCGTTGGATCGCGCGCAAGGGGTATTTTGCTTTTTTAACCCCGCGCATTTTGTATTTAACATTTAGTCCACAAACTTTCGTCTGTAGTGTAAAAGTTTTTGTAAAAATTGCTTGTGAACCCTCATACTTCTTTTATTTGCACTTAGGCCCCTTGCCACGTCACCTCACGTGCCTGTGCGCGTGAGGGGGTGGGCATTTTGCAGGGACCCCCCTGGGGTTTAGTTATTTAACTTTAGTCCCAGAATTTTATTTTATAGTGTAAAACTTTTGGAGATTTTGCATGTGTGCCCTGGAAGATTTTGGATATTACAGTTAGGTCCTCCCACGCGCGTGACAGTCACGCGTAGGGTTTGGGGAAATTGCATCGACACCCTTCCGGGTTTTATAATTATTATTTAGTCTATTAAATGCAAGATTCAGTATAAAATTTTGTGGAAAAATTTCTTGGACGCCTCTGGATGTTTTGATATTTGCATATATACCCCTACCAGGCTGTGGTATTTTTGGTAAACTTGTCTGATTTATTTAGAGCATCATTTCAAATCGAAAAATTCTCAAAAATTAAACTTAAGCTCCTGTTGCTTGTACTTTAACGCCATATTTTTATTTTTGCATTTCATTGCATTTTAATATTTATTACAAATCAAAAACATGCGTTTTATCGACTGTCTAGGTTAGAAAATACCTACAAAATATTAAAATACCTTAATAAATTCCCAAAAAATTCCCTACTATCTATTTTAACTTATTTTAGTTTCATTCCAAAAATCACTAAAAATCTCAAAAGAAAAACCTTAAAAATTCGAAAATACATAAAAACTTCAAAAAAATCTTTAAAATCATAGAAAACTCAGAAAAATAGAAAGTCAAGTTCTGTAGGTTCTATATTTTATTATCTTTATTTTAAAAATAGTTGGGAAAAATTTTGTGCATGTTTGTTATTTTTAATTCCCATTTTACCCCCAACCAGTAGCTAATTCCATGTTTTGGTCTATTTCAGTGTTTAAAAATACCAAAAATACTTTGAAAAATACCCAAAAATCACAAAAATAGTAAAAAATTATAAAAATACCAAAAAGATTTTATTTCCAAATTTTTGGCTATTTTGCATATTTTTATAAATATTATCCCTTTTATTACATTGTTTTTATATTCCAATATTGAAAAAAAAAGAAAAAAATATATATAATATAAAATTATAAAAATTAGAAAATTAAAAATCAAAATACAAAATTAAAAATTAAAAAAATTAAAAAATTAAAAACCCACAAAAATATTTGCTTGCATAGTGTAGACACACTTCACACTCACACACACACATTTGTCTGATCTACCTTGTTTGCTCCCTGTGTTCGAACTCTCTGCATACTTGTCCTATACATCTTTTGTGCAGAGTTAAAAATAAATTTTAACTCCACATTCATTTCTAATTGCTTGATTTATAGTGTGGGTTAATTGTTGATTAATTCTAGAGTTTGATTGGTCGACACTTCGACTGTGTTCCCGCCTTGTGTGGAACACAAGACCGATCGATTTCTGGAGTTATCATGTATGCTGATGCATATTATGCGAATTCACCTGAGGATCGTCGCTCCACTACATGATATGCTATGATGCTTGGAGGAAATCTTATCTCTTGGAGAAGCAAAAAGAAGACTATAGCCTCCAGATCCAGTGCAGAGCTAGAATACAGGGTGATGGCTCAAGCTACCTGTGAGATTATTTGCTCACTCTCCTTTCTACAAGAAATTGGTATTATTGTCACTACCCATGTTCCTCTATATTTTGACAACAAATTTGCTACATACGATGCTACTAACCTTGTATTTCATGAGTGGACCAAGCACATGGAGACTGATTGCCACTTTGTTCGTGATGCCGTAAGAGGAAGATTACTACCCCACACATCTCAACCGATCTTCAGCTTGTAGATGCATTCATGAAGTCTCTACCAAAGAAGCTCCTCTCGTGGATAACTTCCAAGTTGGGCATGATCAATAGATATGCTCCAACTTGAGGGGGAGTGTTGGAGATGATTTTATGTTTCATCTTATTTAGTTGCAACCCCTCGATGTCATTTATGCAATTTCTTGTTTATGAGTGCTCTAGGGTTTCATCCTATATAAGGACCCCTAGACCTCTTGAATAAATCAATCCATTGTGTTCTCTCATCTTTTTCCACACATACAAAGCTATGGACAGACCAGGAGCACAAATGCATGTGCTGATAATTCGTGATTACAAACTTGTTTAGGAGATTAAGGTGCCTATACATATTGCATTTTCTTCTGATTGATGTGAAGAGGGCATATTATGATTGTTGAGAGTTTTATGTTATGTTACTATTTTTCCATATTATTTATTTCTCAGCCCTTACTATGTAATTTACCCATTAGGATTTCTCTCTTCTATATAAGAGAACCCTTGGGCTCTATGAATAAACAACTTCTTTTCGCTTAAAATGATATCAGAATGGCGATCCTAGATCAGAGCATGTATCCTAGATCCCACCCCACCTGCCAACCTACACGCGTCGCTAGCTCCCCTCCTCTCCACCATCACAAGCCTCCACTGTCACTTGGAGACCGTGCCGTTCCAACTGTATCCAGGCCACCGAGCACGAGCCTAGGCAATCCTACCCCTCTCGTCGTGACCCTTGGCTGCTCTGCCTCATATTGCGTGGCTTCTAGCCACTGCCCAGTTGTTGTTTAGGAGCATCAGGGCCTTTGACGACCACCCATACGTCGCTCATCAGCCCCACTATTGCTCCAACGGTCGCCCAGGTGTCACCCATGGGCGACGCCATCGCCCAGCAGCTGCCCAGCCACCGTCCATGCACCACCATCGCCCAACAGTAGCTGTCCAATGCCCTCACTGCCCTGCAGGCCCTTGGTTTGTCCTATTTGGTCTGATTTTTCGGTTTGGAAAGGGAGAAGTCCGATTGCTGCAGCCTCTGTCGAGCCCTAGCGTTAACGAATCTGGCTTAGGGATGGTTGTGGTATGAGTCTATTCCCACAACCACTTCCAAAATGTCTGTGTAGACACTCTATTGTCTGCCTACGATACAAGTCGTTCACCAATCCGACGATATGCCAGAAAACAGAGTTGATATCCCATCTACGGGTGTGTTCAAAGGTCTTGTACCTATTGTTAAGATGGATGGCACTAACTATGAGTTGTGGGCGATGTAGTTTATGAATCTCTTATAGAGCCATGGTAAGAAACATATTCTGATGCAAGAAGAGCTGACAAACAAGTCTGGGACTAATGCCTCATGGGAGGGAGGTGATGCTTATGCGAAATTATTATTATCTAGTAATGTCTCTGTGGAAATAGCTAATGACATATTGAGTCAACCCATAACAAAGGCTGCGTGTTACATCCTCGCAGCTACATACTCTCAAGTGAGGAATGTGTCGAAGATCTTGCAACTTCAACATGATATTTTTACAACCGAATATGGTAATCGTCATGTCCATGCCTTGTACACATCTCTTAGGGGTATGTTTGATAGACTCCGTAGCTACATACCTCTGACAGCCTCTCCAGAGCATCATAAGGCATATCGAGATTCTGTTATGACTCAGGTTTTTCTGGCAGCCCTTGACCCCGAGTATGACTCTACCCGCTCTCAGTTACTCACATAGAGTACTATACCGCCTATGAGGAGGCGTATTGCAAACTAAGCAGACTGAGCGTCCCCTTTGCTACATCTTCTTAGACGTCGTCAGCTATGGCAGCTTCTTGTGGTAGCGGTAGTTTGCCTCAGTTCAGAGGACGGGGCACACAGGGCAGAGGGGGCCCGTATCTGCACCAACCATGTTCGTATTGTCACTGTCAGGTCATTCGGAGGACACGTGATATTCCAAGCATGGCTTTCCACCATCTGTATGTGCCGTTGAGTAGGTCCAGACTGCTCATGATTCTATCGGTCATTGTTTTGTTGATTTTGTTGCACGATTGGGAGAGATTATGCCCACGGTTCTTGGATCTTCTAGTGTTTCTACTGGCCCATCATATATTGTTGCTTTTGCCTCCACCAATACTACATGTATTACTCATGCATTTACTAGTCGCTCTCGACCAGACCATTTAGAATGGATCATGGACTCTGGAGCTTCTCATCATCGCTGTGGAGATCGCTCATAGCCATGTACATCATGGTAGATTAGTGGTGATTACTGATGGGACACATTCTCCCATAATAGGAACGGGGGGGTCGATTTGACTCCCTCAATGCATCTGCAGAATGTTCTTCATGCACCTGAATTCTCAATGAATTTATTGTCTACCAGTCAGATTACAAAAGATTTACATTGTCGTGCCATATTTGATCATGTTTCCCTTATTTTCTGGATATACTCACTGGTAGGGTGATTAGATGTGGCCATGATCATGGAGGGCTTTACAGGTTTATCCAATCTCCTTATGTTGGTGCTAGCTCTCTTTCTGGTGGATCGATCTCTCTGTACACTTGGCATCTCCAATTTTGTCATCTTCTATTGCATAAGATCTGTCATCTCATCCCTGACAATTCTGTCAAGTCCATTTTTCAATGTGAAATCCGATCTAGCTTTCCAAGTCATCAATGTCATAGTAGTCAAAGTCCTTTTGAACCTTTTCATTTTGATGTGTGATCCAAATCATGTCCTAGATCATCAGGGGTACATGCATTATTTGGTTTTTGTGGATGATTTCTCTAGTATAAGTTTAATGCCAGTATTATGATTCAGAATTTTGTGATTGAAGAAGAATTTTTTTCTTTGCTTCTATTAAATACATTCATTCTGATAATGCTCCGGAGTGTTGTGCTATTCAATTGTTCCAATTCTTTAGTTCACACGATGTTATCCATCAGGCTTCGTACCCTTATACTTCACAGCAGAACGGTGTTACAGAACGCAAACACCGTCACTTCCTGGATATTACGAGAACTCTTCTCATACAGAGTCGGGCTCCTCATTCCTTCTGGGTGATGATGTGATGACATGTTACCTCATCAATCGGATGCCCTCTACCATTTTGGGTGAAAAGGCACCATTCTCTCTTGCTTTTGCTGAGAAGACATTTTCTCTCTTAAGCTATGGGTTTTTGGTCGTGTGGCATTTGTCCACCTTCTACATACATGTCGTGACAAGCTCACTCCTAGAGCTGTCAAATGTATATTTGTAGGGTACTCTCGTACCATCAGGATTATATGTGTTTTGATCCTGTATGAGGAAAATACTATGTTAGTGATGATGTTACTTTTTTTGAGTCCATCATGTACTATACTCCTACAAGTGACAAGGTTGAGTCCCTCTGAGTCTGGGGATGAGGTTGTTCTTCCACCTCCTCCTATACATACCTCAGTTTGTTTCCATGCTCCAATGCATTCCCCAACTTCTAGCACGTCTCATGTAAATTCTAAAAATTTAGTTTCAACTAACGGCTGTGGTTTAAATAGTGAACACCAATATTTATAGGATGAGCAAGAAGGTGTACATGATGAGCTGGAAGGTATACATGATGAGTAAGGACCACCACGGGAGAATGATCCGGGGTGGCCTATAGCCTTGCGTAAAGGCAAACGTACTTGTGCGAGATACCCCCTTTCTGGACATGTGTCTTTGGCATGACTTTTGAATGATTTGAGAAAGCTTGTTGTGGAATTATATGCCATTGAAAATCCCATGCACATACTAGGAGGTCCTCAAGGAGAGACTGGCAGTTTGCCATGAAGAGATGGGTGCGCTCCAGTCTCGTGGGATGCGGTTGTTTCTGCTTCAAAAGATGCATCTGTTGTGAGCTGCAAATGGGTATTCACTATCAAGCACATGGCAAATGGTTCTGTAGTCCGATACAAGGAGCCTTTGGTGGCCAAAGGATTTACATAGACTTACAAGGTTGATTACCTCGACACATTTTCTTCATTTGCTTGACATTCCACACTGCGAATCCTACTGTCAGTTGTTGTGGTACGTGATTGGCCTCTATTCCAACTTGATGTGAAGAATGCTTTCCTATATGGTGATCTACAAGAAGATGTTTATATGCCCCCACCTAGGTTTGCTGCTGAGGGGGAGTATGTAAATCAGCACCATAAGGCTATCTATGGCGTTAGTCAGAGATCCAGGGCTTGGTTTCAGAAGCTGTTAGTTGTGATTGAATAGAAGGGGTTTATAAGGTTGACTGCAGATCATTCCCTCTTCGTTTAGAGGACTCAACGAGGTGTGGTTGTCATCTTGGTATATGTTGATGATATTATTGTTACTGGAGATGATATTCACGGTATTATTGTGGTAAAGAACTTTTTGGGACAACAATTTGTCACCAAAGACTTGGGTGGACTGCGTTACTTTTTGGGTCTGTAATATGTTAGAAACCGGCAGTAGTGCCTTGCCATGACCCAAAGAAAGTACGTAACCGATCTCCTTTCAGAAGCACCATTGGCATGTTGCAGATCGACCTCCACACCTATGGATGTAAACATAAAACTTCATGATGATACAATTGAGGATATAGATAAGAGAAGGTATAGAGAGCTGGTTGGGAAGCTTCTCTATGTTACAATCACCAGACCTGATATTTCTTTTGCAGTAAGCAAGGTCAACCAGTTTATGGAGCAACCAAGACATGTGCATATGGATGTAGTGTACATGATTTTAAGATGCTTGAAGTCGTCTCAAGGTACAATTCTATTACCTAACAGAGGAACTTCACTTTCTGTCACATCTTATGCAGATGCAAATTATATTGGTTGCCCCAATGATAGGAAATCTACTTTAGGATTTGTTGTGTTAATGGGAATTTTTTTAGTATCATGGAAAAGTAAGAAACAGATAGTGGTAGCAAGATCTAGTGCTGAATCAGAATACATGGCCATGGTGCAGCGCAGTACTGAAATGATGTGGGTTCTGTTCTTTATGGTCTGGATGTCGATGTATCTCTTCCCATGTAGTTGCTGTGTGATAACCATGCATCTCTCTTTTTTACAGATAATCCAGCCTTTCATGAGAGAGCTAAACATATTGAAATGGATTGTCATTATACTTGTTATATAATTCAAAAGGGGTTTATCACAATTTCTCATGTTAGTTCAGGAGATCAGAGTGCATATGTATTTACCAAGGCTCTTGCTTGAGGACCCTTTCAGAGATGTTGTTCCAAGCTGAGTATGATAGACATCTATGCTCTGTTTGAGGGGGAGTGTTGAGAGTTTTATGTTATGTTATTCTTTTCCCAATTTGGTAATTTCTTTGTCCTTATTATGTAATTTACCCATTATTATTTTTTTATTCTATACATGAGAACCCTTGGGTTTTATGGATAAACATCTTCTTTTCCCTCAAGAATGAAGAGAGACCACTGATCAAGATTTATGGTGAGAAGCTCAGAGTGTTGCTGGCTATGTGATAATGCAATGGAAACTTTAGATCATGGAAACTATAGATCATCTTTTCTTTACCTGTGACAAAACCAAACCCATTTGGCATGAGTTGCAGATTAATTGGGTAAACCATGGATCACCTGATTTATTATGGGAGTCTATTTTCACTGTTAGGTGACAGCCAGTGAATGTGATCTTCTTCTTTTTGCAATTACTGGAAAAAGAATAAGAAATTATTTATTCCTGAGAACACTAGGCTCTCTTATATAGAGGAGAGACCTATAGGTAAATTACATAAGATAGCCATACAACAACAATAACAACAAAGCCTTTTCCCACAATTAAGTAGGGTCAACTATATGGATTCTTTGCCTCCATTCAGATCTATCTTGGGTCAATCTCGGGCTTATATCCAAAAAACTAAGATCCCATCGTATAGTCTCGTTCCAACACTTCTTGGGTCGTCCTCGCCCTCTCTTAGCCGGTTCAACATCCCAACACTCGCATCTCCTAACTGGTGCATCCGCTGATCTTCTTTCAATTGACCAAACCATCTTAGGCGATTTTCTCGCATCTTATCCTCGATCAGAGCTACATCAACTTTCTTTCTGATTGCATCATTTTAATCCGATCTTTACGTTTGCGTCCACATATCCACCTTAGCATTTTCATTTCTGCTACAACCATTCTTTGCACATGTCGATGGTTTACAAGCCACCATTCAGATCCGTACAACATAGCAGGTCTCATGGCGGCTTTGTAAAACTTTCCTTTAACTTTAAAGGAATTTTCTTATCACAGAGAACGACAGAGGCTCCTCTCCACTTTAGCCAGCATGCATTTATTCTATTAGTAACATCTCCATCAATTTCCCCATCCTGTAGTAAAATAGATCCCAACTAAAAGAATCTCTCTTCCGAATGTTATTGTCACCAATCTTCACCTCAATTCCTTCACTATTGCTTCCATCAAAGGTGCACCCACTCCATATATTCCGTCTTAGCCCTACTTATACAAAATCCTTTAGTCTCCAATGCATGTCTTCAGACCTCAAGCTTCTCATTTACTCCATCTCTAGTCTCGTCAATCAACACAATATCATCAACAAATAACATACATCAAGGTAACTCATCCTGAATGTGACTTGTCAACTCGTCCATAATCAACGTAAAAAGAAATGGACTCAAAGTTGAACCTTGATGTAAATCAATGTTGATGTCAAAATAGTCAGTCTTCCCAGAAGGCGTCCTTACACAAGATAAAGCCCTATCATACATGTCCATTATGAGGTTAATGTATAGAAATATACTTGTCTCTTCTCCAAAACTCTCCATAATATCTCTTGTGGGACAGAATCGTAAGCCTTCTCCAACAATAAAGATCATACGGAGGTTCTTCCTTTTAGCTCTATAAATCTCCATTATTCTCCTTAACAAATGGATGGCTTCAATAGTTGAGCGACCTGGCATGAATCCGAATTGGTTTTCTTTTACGTTGGAAACTTGCCTGAGCCTTCTTTCGATCACACGTTCCCAAATTTGCATAGTGTGACTCATCAGCTTGATACCTCTGTAATTTGAACAATTTTGAATGTCTCTTTTATTCTTATAAAGAGACACCACGATGCTCCTCCAATCTTCAAGCATTTTCTTGCTTCGCCAAATAACATTGAATAGATTCGTAAGCCAAGTCAAACTGCGCTCACCTAAAACTCTCTATACTTGTACAGGGATGTCATCCGATCCTATACCTTTCCTAGGTCTCATAACCTTCAAGGCCTCCTCTACTTCCTTTCTTTTTATTCGTCTATAGCTTGCACGATTCAAGTAACTTTCACTACTAGCTAGATTACCCAAAGTAATTTCTCTATTTCCTTCCCCAATGAAAAGTTTATGGAAGTACTGCTCCCATCTAGTCTCTATCTCCTTCTGAATAACAATCATGTGACCTTCCTCATCCTTAATGCATCTCACTTGAGAAAGGTCTTTAGTTTTTCTTTCTCTTGCTTTGGCCAACCTGAATATATCCTTCTGGCCCTCCTTAGAGTCGATATTTTTATAAAAAAACATCATAAGCTTTTGACTTAGCTTCACTTACAACCTTCTTCGCTTCCTTCTTTTCTATTTTGTAGTTTGTGATAGTTTCCGTTGTTCTATCCTTAGACATAGCTTTAAAGCATGCTCTTTTAATTTTTAGCTTCTCTTGCACCTCTTCACCCCATCACTAAGCCTCCTTTTGACCTGGATCCCCTCTCTTTGACTCGCATAGTATCTCTTTGGATAGCTTTCGGATACAAGATGCTACTGCCTCCCACATTTCGTTTGCACTTCCACTACAATCCCAAGATAAGTCTTCTAAAACCTTCTTCCTGAAGCTTGATTGCTTCAGTGGAAGATTCCACCATATAGTTCTAGTGATCTTAGGAACCCTCCTTTTCTTTACTTGCCCTTTTATTTGCACATCCAAGACTAACAAGCAATGTTGGATTGTCAAACTCTCTCTTGGAATTACTTTGTAGTCTTTATAGCACAACCAATCTCTTCTCCTCAACGCGAAGTAATCTATCTGTGTTTTAGTTGGCCCACTCTTATAAGTAATTAAATGCTCCTCCCTCTTCTTGAAGAGTGTGTTTGCTATGAAAAGATCATATGCCATTACAAAATCTAGAATGACTTCTCCCTCTTCATTTCTATCCTCAAACCATGTCCTCCATGAACACTAGCATACCCTGAAGCATCTTTTCCCACATATCTATGCAAACCATCTCTCTTTGTGGAATTCCTTGTAAAATCTTATCAAGTTCCTCCCAAAAAGCTTGTTTAGTCCTTTCATCTAAATCAATTTGCGGTACATAAACTGAGATGATATTCGGAATTTCTTCTTCAAGCACCAATTTTAGCAAAATAATCCGATCCCCAAATCTTTGCACCTCAACGACACAATCCATCAAATCCTTATGAACAACTACTCCAACGTCGTTTCTACTCTTATCTTTACCTGAATACCAAAGTTTAAAGCATGTCTTCTCGATCTCCCTTGCTTTCTCTCCAACTCATTTAGTCTCTTGAAGACATAGTTTATGAATCTTCCTTCTTTCCATCGTATCCACTATCTCCATCAATTTTCCAGCTAAATCCAACTACCAATTCGTAACTTCCTTTGCAATCTCTTTTAGACTAACTTCTTCACTCGCATACGTCCAATAAAAGATAGACATAAGAAACAAAAATTAAGAAACAATAGAGAAACACAAATATATATCTACACTCCCCCTCAAGATGGAGCATAGATGTCAATCATGCTCATCTTGGACGAACATTTCTGAAATGGTCATCTGAGCAAAGCCTTAGTAAAGATATTTGCAGTTTGATCTCCTGAACTAACATGCGGGGGTTAAAATAAAGCCTTTCTGTATCATATCCTGCGTATAGTGACCGTCCACTTCAATATGTTTAGTTCTCTCATGAAATACATGATTGTTTACAATAAATAGGGTGGTCTGGTTATCATATTCTAACTACATAGGAAGAGGTACATCTATTTGTAAGTTTGCTAACACTGCTCTAACCCACATCATCTCTGTGCTCGCTTGTGCCTAAGGTTTTAAATCTTGATTTTGTTTTGAGCTAGCAAAAAATGAAACAATTTCGAAATTTCATCGAAATTTCGCCAATTTCGGTCAAAATCAGCCTAGATTTGTGAATGCTCCATATCAAGATTTCGATTTCGGTGGAGTGTCGAAACCGAAATTTCAATGTCGAAATTTCATGAAATTTGAAATACTGCTTGTGCCATAGCTCTATATTCCGATTCATCACTTGACCTAGCAACTACAGTTTGCTTCTTGCTCTTCCAAGAAACAAGAGAACCACCAAAAAATACAGCAAAACCTGAAGTGGACTTCATATCTTTAGAACATCCTGCATAGTCTGCATCTGCCATGTTGAGATAGTCAGAGTTGCTCCTTTCCTGAATAGCAATCATGCTCCTAGAGATGACGTTAGATATCTCAAAATCATATAAATTGCGTCCATATGTACCTGTCGAGGTTGCTCCATGAATTAAGTGACCCGACTAACTGCAAAGGAGATGTCTGGCTTAGTGATAGTGACGTACATTCTGCTTGATGGTAAATATATTGTGATGTAGCTGTAGAATCTTTCTCTAATTCCTCGCTTGAGAATACGTTGATGCAAGGATATCCCACACCGTCTTGGCTCTAAGCCATGTAACACATCATGGCAATCTCTATCGTCAATGTACCGGAAAATCAAACCTTAGCATACGCATCATCTTCCTCCTATGAAGCATTGACCCCAGTTTTCTCAATCGGCTCTTCCTTGGCAAGATTATATTTCTTACCCGTATACTTCATGAGGCTCATGAACTGCATGGCCCATAGCTCGTAGTTCGTCCCGTCCATCTTGCAATCATCGTTGGACCTCTGAAAGCGCTTGTGGTGGGGATATGGTGGGCCGGGAATGCCAGACTTATCAATTTGTCCGGTAAACTACTTGGAGCCCACGTGGCCCATGCCGGATTAATTGTATTTTGGGCTGGAGCAATGAACCTATTTGAAGTGGCTCATTTTGTACTCTATAACATACTGTTGGATGAAGAAAACTAGGGTTTTGTAGACCAATAGAAATTTATCTACACAAACATAGGGATTTGATTGCAAGTGTAGACTTATGCAATCAAATACATCAACATGAGCGGACCTGGACATGAGAAAAGGGACTGTTGAGAAGTCCACGAAGAGGGCTAATGAGGGGGAGGGCCGATGGCAGCGACGACGGAAGAGGAGACCGTCGGTGGCGATGGTAGCGCCCGGGAGAGAGAGAAAGCTGGTGATGGCAGGAGGCGGGAGAGAGAAAGTCGACGGCGGCGGGCGGTGGCATGAGAGAGTGAGTAGGGATGGAGGGTGGGGTTAGGGTTTTCTCGGTGGCTTAGGATCGCTGCTCTGATACCATGTTGGAAAAAAGACAAGAAATTATTTATCTTGGGATCCTGAGGCTCTCTTATATAGAGGAGAGATGTATGGGTAAATTACATAAGACATACATAAGAAAAGGAAATTAAGAAACAATACATAAATATAAATATATCTCTACAACAATCATTTGGGCAATCTGGTTAGTAAGAAATGGTGTTATCTTTGCGACATATTATTTTTATTTTGAGAATGTTGTTTTTCATGTTAGACTGTTGTTCAAGGTTTATTGCGAGAAGCTCAGACTATTGCCGGCCATGTGATCATGCAATGGAAACTATAGATCATCTTTTCTTGACCTGTGACAAAACCAAACCCATTTGGCAGGAGCCGCAGATTAATTGGGTAAACCATGGATTAATTGATTTATTCTGGGAGTCGACTTTCACTGTTAGGTGACACCCATTGAATGGGATCTTCTTCCTTTTGCAATCATTTGGGTAATCTGGTTAGTAAGAACAGGTGTTATCTTTGCAGCAGATTGCTTTTTATGCTGAGAATGTTGTGTTTCATGTCAGCACTCTCTCCGAGTCTTTGCTTATGTAAGTGTAAGAGAATCATGGGATGGAATGAGGTACTTTATTCAAGGGGTATGGGGTTTCTTATATAGCATGAAATCCTGGATCCTAAGTGGTGAAAATTACATAAGAGACCTCGACGGGTTACATTTACATGTCATGGTAAATAGAATAAAGAGAAGATTAATCAAAATAGCTTCAACATCCCTTCAAGTTGGAGCATACCTATCGATCATGCCAACTTGGAAATCAACCATGATATGTGTTTCTTCGATAGAGCCTTTGTGAATATATCTGCAAGTTGAAGGTCTGTGGAGATATGTGTAGTGATCTTCCCTCATATTGCATCTCGAATGAAGTGGCAGTCAACTTCAATGTGCTTAGTCTGCTCATAGAATATAGGATTGGTAGCAATGCATGTAGCAGGTTTGTTTTCATAGTATAGGGGAACAGAAGTAGCAGCATGAGTCCAAGCTCTTGTATAAAGGAGACTAACCATGTAATCTCACAAGTGGCTTGAGCCATCACACTGTATTTAGCTTCTGCACTCGATTTGAAGACAACAATTTGTTTCTTGCTTCGTCATGTAACAATATTTCCTCCAAAAAATATGGTATAACCATTGGTAGATTGCTTGTTCTTAGTAGAACTAACATAATCAACATCCGCGTAGGCGGTGATGCCAGTGTGGCTGTTGACCCCATAGAAGAGGCCTTTTCCTAGAGAGCCCTTCATGTATCGAAGGATCAAGAGAACATCCTGCCAATGACTGTAGTGAGTCTTCTCCATGATCTGGCTGGCTCTGCTCTCAGCATATGATATATCTGGCTTAAAGACAATAAGGTAGAACAGCTTACCCACTAGGCCTCTATATATTACGTAGTATCCTCAAACTCCGGGTCGGTAGATGTAGCATGTTTCCGCAGCTCTGCTGGGATGCCATATGGTTTGCGTTCAAGTAAGACAACCTCTGTAAGAATATCTAGACAATACTTCCGATGTGATAGGTGCAATCCCTCTGCAGTATGTATCACCTCAATGCCAAGGAAGTATCTAAGTTGACCAAGGTCCTTGATGATAGACACCTTTTGATAGAAGGCTCTGGTCTCTAGAATGCCTACTTTGTCATCACCAATAATCACCATGTCAACTTAAACAACCAATGTCACAGTATCATAAGTCCTTCGTCTGACGACACAAAGTAATCTGATATCTTATGGAAGCCAAGTGAGCTTATCTCAGAAGTATGCTTGTCAAACCATGTTCGTGGACTCTGCTTTAGGCCATAGATAGTCTTGAGTAAACGATGCACACATACTCCACCTCAATGGTGTAACCTAGTTGTTGTGACATATAGACTTCCTCCTCAAGATCACCATATAGGAAGGCATTCTTGACATCTAACTGAAAAATCGGCCAACTCTTATTGATAGCTACTGAGATAATTGTACAGATAGATCCCATCTTTCCACTGGAGAGAATCTCAAAGTAATTGATGCCAAAAGTCTGGGTGAATCCCTTGGTCACTAATCGGGCCTCTAGTTTGTCCACCGATCCATATAGAGCATGTTTGGTTGTGAAGAACCATCTGTAAACTACAGGAGCAGCATCGGTGGGACATGACACAAGATCCCAAGCATCCATTGAGACAAGAGCAACCATCTCCTCATCCATAGCCTGCTTCCAACCCGGATGCTGAAGAGATCTATGATAATCTTGTGGAAGATGTACAATCATAAGAGCATATGTAAATACCTTGTTACATCTAGATAGTCCATCAATACAAGTAAAATTTGACATAGTTAGTAGAGTGAATTGCATTTTGGGCTTCCTTAAGGTAATAGGAAGCTCAATAGAAGAAGAGGAACCATTTATATTTATAGCATCCGAAGTAACATCAGGTGTGTGAACTTTAGTCGCATGGTCATCAACTTGCAAATCAAGTGGAAGAGGTAAACCATCTCATATGCATGTTTCTCCCTCTTCTAGTAAACCAGTAATGGAGGAGGGAACTCCAAAGGGATCTTTCCAACACTCTCAGTAAAGAAGCCATTCTTCTCAAAGCGTAACATCTGCAGAGACAATAACGATGGTCAGCTGGATCATAACATTTTTATCCCTTCTGAGTTATAGGATACCCCAATAAGATTCATTTTACTGCATGAGGAGAAAGCTTGTCTTTAGCATGAAAATTGTGAACAAAACAGGCGCAACCAAAAATATGCAGAGGTAACAGAAATGGCTTATCATCAGGATAAAGCAATGACAATGGAGAAGAACCTCCTAATATTGATGAAGGAACCCGATTAATCAAATAAGTTGCAATGAGAATAGCATCACCCCAGAACTTTTGGAGACATTCATCTGAGTAAGTAAAGTATGCTCATTGTCAAGGAGATGACGAAGTTTCCTTGCTGCAATACCATTCTACTGTAAAGAGTGGGTACATGATGTCTGATGTATGGTTCCCTGGGAACCAAAGATTTATCAAATCTTTCTGCATGAACTCAAGAGCATTATCAAACCGAAATATTTTAATGCAAGTGGAAAAAGAAGTCTTGATTTATGCAAAAAAGATCTTAACCATGTTGTTGATCTCTGATCTTTCCTCTATAAGGTAGACCATGAACTTCGACTATAGTCAACTATGAAAACAACAAATTATTTGTGTCCTGGGTATGTACTGGGTAAGGACCCCAAACATCACAATGAACAAGATCAGACGACCTTCGTGGCTCAGTTTTTCGAGGAAAGGGTGTCTATGATGTTTCTGAAACTGACAAGTCTCACATTCAAATGGCTTTAGAGGACTGATTTCAGGAAGCATATGAGAAAGAGCACTAGCAGAAGGATGCCCAACGTAAGAGAGAATTATCATATACATCAAGATAATAAAGTCCATGTTTCTCACAACCACCATCAAAAACCTGCGAAGTATGAATGTCCTAGAAGTAGCAATGGCATTGATAAAAAATAACCTGGCAGTTTAGCTCTTTGCATAATTTGTGAACAAACAACAAACTTTGAGGACACTCTGGAGCATAATATACAGTAGAAAGTTTTAATCTGGAGGAGAAATCCACTCTGTTCATGGCAGTAATGGGAGAGAGATCCATTGGCAAGTTTATATGATCTTATAGAAACATATGGTTGAGTAGAAGAAAGAGAGTTGCCATCACTACTTAAATGGTTTGATGCCCCTGAATTACTAATCCATTGACGAGTAGGTGTGGATGTTACATTAGCCATAGCAGTAGCGAGTAGGGATGCAAACGGATGGATACGAATACGGATATAGGTATCACCGTATCCTTATCCGTTTTTTAATACGAAAACAGATACGGATATTAGCAGATATTAAAACTATCTTACCATATCTTGAAAAACGGATACGGATGTAAAACGGATATTTATCGCATACGAGTAATATTAGAAATACTCTATAGAATCAACTTAAATATATACGAATTGGATGGGAAACACATGATATAAATTTACTAAATGCGTTTGTAGCATAAAAATTATACAAATATGGTAAATAAGGTATAAAATTATGTTATATATGATTAAAAATAAATATATGACTATATTTATATACGAAAACGGATATACGAATACGGATATGGATGTTTGCGGATATCAAAATGATTCCATATCCGTATCCGTTTTAAAACGGATACGGATACGGATGCCAAAATCTATATAAAACGGATACGGTGACGGATCGGATACGGATATATCCGTAACCGTTTGCATCCCTAGTAGCGAGCCCAACAGATGTAGTAGTAGAAGCATGGACAGTATTCTTAGTTTATGTGTGTATTATGGCTATTCCTGAGAAGTTGCATAAGACGACGATAATCTCCAATAGACAATGGTATCGGGATGTTGAGTGATATGGTCGAGGCAATTGATTTTTCCTTTAATGAGCCTATAGTCATCTCTGGAGATATCAACGTTGTGTATTACGACTGTTATTGTATGGCTAGTGAGAACCAATATGAGAGTTCGTGCATTTCAGATCCGAATTCACTCTGAAATTCAGTCTGAAATTAAAAAATCAGATCAGATTTATGTCAGAACTCATGCATATCAGATCAGAAATCGCACGATTCAGCCCACAAGTGCATCCCAGGGCAGATTTCAGATGGAATTTTAGTCTGGAATCCACAAATCAGATCCAAACACTCGTATTTCGATCAGATTCCCGAACAAACGCTGCACTGTAATAATGTTACATTAGATTTTAGAACAAGGGATGCTATTGTAACGGCTACTGTAGCGGTGGCCTAGGTCTTCCTCCGACGCAGGACAACAACGACAACAACAACCCAGAGATCACAACAGCAGTAGCAAGCGAAATGGGATTGACTGTGAGGGCTAGGGTTTGAATCAAAAGAGGCACATTGTTACGGTTTAGAACCGTCGCTTTGATACCATGTGAGAGAATAATGAGATGAAATGAGATACTTTATTCAAGGGGTATGGGGTTTCTTATATAACATGAAACCCTAGAGCCCAACTGGTGACAATTACATAAGAGACCCTGAAGAATGACATGACAGAATAAATAAAATTGTTGGTGGACATGAATTGTTTGCATTAGAAACCCTAGGGCCCTCTTATATAGGAGAAAAGCCATGGGTTAATTACAAGAGTGGTACATAAATAAAATAGAAATTAGAAATAGATAATAACAGATACAAATATCTCAACACTCCCCCTCAAGCTGGAGCATATATGTCTATCATGCTCAGCTTGGAACAACACCTCTAAAATGGACCTCTAACAAGAGCCTTGGCGAAAATATCAGTCGTCTGATCTCCAATAGAAACATTAGAGGTGGATATGGCACCTTTTTGGATCATGTCTCTAGTACAATTGCAATCCACCTCTATATGCTTTGCTCGTTCATTAAATGCAGGATTATTGACAATAAATAGAGCCGCTTGATTATCGCATAAAAGCTGCATGGGAAGAGGAACCTCAACATCAAGTTCAGTCAAAACAGATCTAGCCCACATCATCTCTGTATTTCCCTGTGCCATGGCCCTATACTCAGATTCTGCACTGGATCTAGTGACCACTGTCTGCTTCTTGCTTTTCCATGACACGAGTGAGCTCCCAACAAAAATGGCAAAGCCAAAAGTGGACTCCCTATCTCTAGGACATCCTGCATAATCGACGTCTACACAAGTTGTCACCTCAAGAGATGCACCACTACTAAATATAAGATCAGTACCAGGTGAATTCTTCAAATATCTCAAAATCATATAGATCGCATCCATATGAACCTTCCTGGGCTGCTCCATGAACTGGCTCACCTTGCTCACGGCAAAGGATATGTCTAGTCTGGTTATGGTAGCATATAAGAGTTTCCCAACAAGCTCCCTGTATCTCCTCTGATCTACCTCATCAGTGTCATCATCATATAATCTCATACTTGGATACATAGGAGTACTAGCAGTCTTGCACCCAGTCATAGTTGTCTATAGAATATCCATAACAAACTTCCTCTAGGTCATCACAAGACCACACTGGTTCCTGGCGAACTCTAGTCCAAGAAAGTATCGAAGATTGCCAAGGTCCTTAGTCACAAACTGCTGACTTAAGAACTCCTTAGCAGCCTGAATGCCTTGCTCGTCATCCCCTGTGACAATAATATCATCAACATAGACAAGAATATACCTCTCTGTATCCTTTGAATAAAAAGTGAGTGATACGTATTAGATCGCACAAATCCCTATTGCTCTATCAACTCTGATAGCTTATGGTACCAAGCTCTCAGACTTTACTCCAGGCCATAAATCACCTTATGGAGCCTACACACCTTCTGAGACTCCCCCTTAGTAGCAAACCCTAGTGGTTGCTGCATATATACCTCCTCCTATAGATCACCATATAAAAATGCATTCTTCACATCAAGTTCGTAAAGAGACCAATCCCGTGAAACAACAATTGATAGAACAATGCGCAACGTCGAATGTCCGGCCACTGGAGAAAAAGTATCCTGATAGTTCTCCCCATAAGTTTGTATGAACCCACGTGCTACAAGCCTTGCCTTGTAGCGATCCACACTACCATCTGCCCGATGACCCCGCCCCAGAGGCATCTGGAGTAGCGGAAACAATGCCCCAGGTACCACGAGACTGCAAAGCAGCCATCTCATCTTCCATGGCAAATCTCCACCTGCTATCCTGTACAACCTCCTGATATGTTCGTGGGATAGTAACGACATAAAGTCCAATACAAACCTCCTGTACTCCTCTGAAAGATGGTCCAATAAAACATGCATAGTTAGTGGATAAGTGGCAAAGTGGCGAATCGGCTTCCTCAAGGCAATAGGTACATCCAGGTCATTGACTCTCTGTTCTCTGGTATCAACTCCTACAGTATAGTTCCATCAGTAGAAAAAATGTATACATTACATACCTGAGGCGTGCTGGATGATGGGGATGACACATGAACAGAGGGACGAGTGGAAGACCTACGAATATAAAACCATGGCAGGAACTGCATCAGGGTAGATGGTGGTGGAAGTGGTGGTAGGGGTGATAATCAAATCGAATACCTTCGAATCCACCAGGATTCTGATTCAATTAATTATAAAAGTTTCAAATCCGAACTCGAATTGAGTTATAATCGAATTTGCTAACTTAAGTTCAGATTCAATTCATTTTGAGTTTCGAATATTCAAATTTGAATCATTTTATTTCAAATTGAAATGTTGTTGTTTTAAAGCTTATACACATAATATTAAATGAAAAAAATTATAATTTTTAGCTTTTATGGTCTAATTTTAATTTTAAATATAGATTCCTATGATAGGTTGAAAAACTATATAATCAAGGAAAATACCAAACCACTATAATACAATGGATAAAAGTACATAGTTTTTACAATCACTATGTCTTTTACAATTTAAATACGCTCTTTTCCATATGAAAAAGAAATATATAAATACAATGAATTTATATAAACCTATCAAAGAGATCGAATATCATTGACGAAAAAGCTGAACACATTATAATTACCATTGCATGTTAAAGCAGGACAAGATCAAGCCTATATAGACAGTTGATCCAAATTAATATTATTATTTGAAATAATAAGAATACTGAAAAAATAGTGTAGCAAGATAAAACACTCTATAAATGTGAGGATCTTGAATATCGAAAAACTAAAGTCATGAAAATGAAATATACTTAATTTTTATGTACAAAGGAACAACTTACATTATAGTAAGAAACACTTGTATATTACCCATGTGATGATAAATGTCATCTTGATAATGATAATCATCAATTTTGTCATGCAAGGAAAATCAAAACAACCAAAAGACAGAGGAGAGATATCTAGATAAACTTCAAATTACGACAAATGTTGAGAAACTCGAAGTAGCAAAACCACCATTTTCATATGCTAGGAGAAAGGATATCGTTATCTACTCTGGGTTTTTGGGATCTTTGGTAGAAATGAAAAGAGGAATGGTAAATGTAGCATAAGGAATGTGGGAACATGAAAATAAATGTGGGGTGAGGAATTAGAATAACAATCTTAAACATTTGACCTTTCCTGTTAGATTTTATGATTAATATTTTTATACTCTTTTTTCATATTCAACCTTTTGTCTTTAACTAATTAGGATTTTATATGCATAAATGAGTATGGTTTAGAGTGCTTTGTAATCATGTTAACGTCAAAAAAATCATGAATAGCATGCTAAGATTGATTATTATACTTATACAAAGTAACTCAAACCTAAGCTACTATCACTAGGCTAAAATACGTAGTAGAAATGGAAACTTAGATGTTTTGTATAACTGATGCATGAAGGACACACATCTCGAGCTAATAACATATTTAGGAGTCAAACCACTTGAACAATTGAACTTAATTATAAAGGGGAAGGGAAAGAGATTGGTTATGACTCGCAGGGCCTAATGTTGTATATATACGTCAAGCATTGACAAGTCACGTCGGTGTAATATGGGAGTAAAGAAATCATAGCAGTGAAGTGTGGGCATGATAAATCATATCAATGGAGCCTAGATATGATTACAAGTTTAAGTGACCACTTAATCACTGTAGTAAGTCAGCTTGGGAGTATCTTTAAATGCTTTCTATAACATGAATTTGGTGGTTCTTTTTTCTCGCGTATTTGGCAGCCAAAGTATGACTAACAACTTTATGAATGATGATATTAACATAGAAATGAGAAATTGCTAATTTCTATTGTCATACTTTGACATGTTATGCTTAGTGATATATTCAATGTGAATTAAACATCATAACATATTTAGTACATATTCATATATTTATTTCTGCATCTATTTACTACAAATGAAATCGAATAAGAGCATGTCAACTTTTTGATGCAATTATGCTCTAACTCTTTGCACAAGAATATTCAGAAAGGATTTTGATCGACCTAAAGTGGGGTTGTTATATGTATGTAAGTAAATATGTATGTATTATATGCATGTATATCTGTATGCATTGTGTATAAGAATAGAAATATATGGATACATACACACACATATATATCCAACCAAATCGAATTATTATCGAACGGATTCGTGTTAATTCAGATTCAATTCATTTGGTAATCGAATCCACAAGTTAAATTCAAATTCATTTCAATTGGTTTCGAATTGAACTTTTTTCGAATTTTTATCGAATGAATCATAATCGAATTCGAGTGATTCAATTCAATTAGCAGCCCTAGGTGGTGGAGGTGGAGATGACTAAGCCTCAACATGGGGTGTAGATGAAGGAGATGACAAAGGTGGAGGAACAAAAACATCCTCACCAGAATCAGCATTGGACAACATATATCACCTATAGGAGAAAAGTACATAATAGACTTAAAAAAATTGTGACGTTAGCACTCACACAATATTTTGTTCGTACATGATTAAAACATCTATGCCCTTTCTGGGTACGAGAGTAACCAACAGAGACACATTCGACAGCTCTAGGTGAGAGCTTGTCACGACCAGGAGTGAAATTGTGGACAAATGCCACAGACCCAAAAACTCTGGGAGTAAGAGAATAGGTCCTTCTCGGGAAACACAATCAAGAAGGGAACATTTTCTCCAAGAATAGTGGATGGCATGCAGTTCACCAAGTAACAAGCAGTGAGAACAACATCACCCTAGAACGATTGAGGAGCTTGACTCTGAATCAAAAGAGTCCTCGTGACGTCCAGAAGATGATGGTGTTTGCGTTTAGCAACACCATTCTGCTGTGAAGTATAAGCACAAGAGGTCTGATGACAATACCAAGAGATCGGAGAAAATCAAATAGATGTAAAGTAGAAAATTCAAGGCATTGTCAGTACAAATGAACTTCACATTAGCCGAAAAAAAATATATTTAACTTCAATAAGAAAGGATTCAATGATAGCACCCGCTTCAGACTTATGTTTCAATATGAACACCCAAGATAATCTAGAAAAGTCATCGACATCAACCATATAAAAATGATGTCCCAGATGATCGTGAACATGACTAAGACCCCATATATCAAAATAAAACAACTCAAAAGATTGTCTACTATGACGACTCAGAAAAGAAGAGCGATGGTGCTTCCCAAGCTGACAAGTCTCACAATCCAAGGTAGCACGAGTAGAGATATGAGGTAGAACATGACACAACTTCTGTAGAGGAAGGTGTCCAAAGCGAAGATGCCACATGAAAGGAGAAACAGATCCTGAAGGAATAATGGCAGGTCCAGCACACGGTGGTTGAACAAGCCTGTACAACCCTCTCTGCTCACGGCCACATCCAATCACCCTGACGTGAGTATGTCCTAAAATACAAGGGAAGAGGGATCAAATATGACACGACAATGTAAATCTTTTGTAATTTGGCTAATAGACAAAAGATTCATCTGAAATGCTAGAGCATGTAAGACATTCTACAGACGCATAGAAGGAGCAAGAACAATCTCTCCCTGGCCAATAATGGGTTGATGAACTCCATTAGCAATCACCATTGATCTACCAGGTGGGATAGACCTGTAAGAACTGAAATGTGCTCGATCGCCACACATATGATGTGATGCTCCAGAGTCCATAATCCAATCAGTGAAATCGGAACTGCTACAACTAGTAAGCGCATAAGCAATACCTGATGAACTCGAAGAAGCTCTGGCAACAACTGCTACATCTGAAGAACCTGCAGCTGAAGTGGTAGGAGTAGTCATCATCTCTCACAATCTGGAAACAATATCATCAAACCGAGCATCATGAGCAGGGACAGAAGTAGGCTTGGTCTGCTCAGCAACACTTGCAGACGTAGGATACCCATGCTTCTGATAGTAATTCTCCTCAGAGTGATCGGGACGGTGGCAATGTGAACATGGGCCACGCTGACGTCCTCCTCCTCGACCACATGGTCCTCGTCCGCGAAAATGTGAAGTACATCCTCTGTAATGAGAAGTTGCCATAGCAGATGGAGTTTAAACCATAATAGTAGATGAAGTAGTGATCCTGTTCAGCCTCTTGTAGACCTCCTCCATTGGAGGTATCGTATCTCTAATATGGAGGGAGTTTGAGCCACAATAAGTAGTTGAGTACGTGCTGCATCGTACTCTGAATCAAGAGATGACAGAAAGACTCCTGTCGTAGTGGCATTCCGATATGCCTACTGCTGCTCAGTGTTGGTAGTGATAGGCATGAAGCTATGCAGAAGTTCAAAAATGCCTCTAAGGTGCATGAAGTGTGCATGAAGAGGTCGACCATTCTGCTTGGTCAAAAAATATCATACTGCAACCGAAGAATCTTGCTCTCATTCTTTGCATGCCCATATGTATATGCTAAAATGTCCCCAAGGTTGCAAAAATCGATATGCGGTATTTAATCGGTAGGTCATTGATTACTGATTAAACGATATGCGGGAGTTTAAATGGAAATTAAACGGGTTATGCACTTTTGCATTTTTAAATAATAAAAAAATTATTGCATATATATAATTAATTACAAAAAGTATAAATAAATAAGAAAAATAACCATAGATTCACAATATAGATCACATATTGTCAAATTTTAGAAATGTTTCATCAAAATTTCAAAATAGATAACATAAACAACTAGAATTCATAGCCAAATATCGAAATAGACAACATAAAACCTGTGGATAATGGTGATATTTTGAAGAAAGTAAATCCATATCTTGAAAAGGTCGTTTAAGACCATTTAAAAGGCCGTTTAAGGCTGCTTATGCAGCCTGCCCGTTTAGGGACCCGTTTTTTATTAAACGATGCGGTCGAGCACCACATGCGTTTAAACGGTCGTTTAGACTATTTTTTGCATCCCTGGATGTCCCACATAGCCTTTGCTATGGTTTGATTGCCAATATCATTGGCAATCTCCGTGGTGAGTGTCCCGGAGAGCCTAATACGAGCATAGGCATTGTCTTGCTTCCAAGAAGCATTATCCCTAGTTTTGTTCACCATCTCTGAATTTGTCAGAATGTGCTCCTTGTTATGGCACTGCATAAGGGTGTGAAACTGCATGGACCACAACTCGCAATTGGTCCCATCCATCTTCACGATGGGAGCCGGGCCCTTGAAGACACCAGACGAGGAAAAGACATCACCCTTGCTCTCTGACATGATAACAAGAACGCCGACATCCTGAGCAAAACTGGGGTGTAGACTGATCTGAGTGAGTTTACACAATCATATAGAGAATTGGTTGTATCTGTAGACTCATACAACCATCCTCATCACTTGATGTTATAGTCTAGAGTCAAAGGATGCGATTTATATATTGAAAATCACGAAAAATCCAATAAAATTAGACCCTAGCTCCTTGCGTACTCGACCAAACTGCAGCGACCTGCAATGAGAAAAGCAAATCGGCGTTGGGTGATGAATACTCATTCATCACTCTTTATTCTTATATTTTAGCTACAAAATCCTTTGCAAATGCATGTAGATATGTGTAAATAGAAATAATTACCAAAAGCATGCATTGTGTAAAAACCTATAATTAGCATGTTTTTGTGTAAAAATAAAAGAATAAAGATTAAAAAGAAAAAGAGGGAAATATTTAGAATAAATATTGAGCAACCTAACCCAAGGGAGGGCTCAACATGGGCATGACCGCATAAAAGCCAAAGTAGAGGGAGATAGGGGCTCATGTGTGTAAATACCTATGTAAATAAAATAAAAAGTATTTTCCTCACAAAAATAGGCTTGTAAATATTTATACATATTTATAAATATAAAATCAAAAATAAAAATTTCAAAATTAAAAAGAAAACAAAAACACCTCTTGCATAGTCATCATGTATATAGAACCACCTTTATATTTATTTAGCCTTATAAATAAATAAAATTAATTTCTAAAATTTTTGTAAATATTCTATATTATATAGTGTAAATAAACAAAATAAAAACAATTAAAACAAAAACAAAATAAAAATAACAAAATTAAAAGCACAAAAATATATTGTAAATATACCATGTATATAAATGTATATATGTATTTATTTCACCTATGTAAATAAATAATTAAAATAAAATAAAAATATCCTGTTATTCCTTATTTTATAATGAAAATAAATAAAATATAAAATAGGAATAAAATTGCATAAAAATAACAATTAAAAATCAAAAAATTAAAATCCTTTATAGTGTACATATACCTATATATAACATATTATGTATATACCTTATTTTTATTTCGAAAAAATTATTAGAAATCACTAAAAATAGAAAAAAAATAAAATAAAAATATTTCATGTTTTAAGTTTTTACAAATTCGGCCATTTGCCACCTGTTATTTCACTTCCAAATAATATCCACGTGGCCGTTCCCTATTGGTCCTGGGGATTGTTGACCGCCCAGTCAACTACCCCCCCCCCCAGGACCACCTCCTGCGGATTTAGGCGCCCGACCCGACTTCCCTAATTTCTAGCGCCTAAACCCGATTGAATCCCACCTAAACCCCGGGTCCGTTTCACTCCTGCCACATCCGACACCCTCGCCGGGGTATCCACATCGGGATATGCGCGCCTCCACGCCCTACCCGACCTCGTCTAGCCGGACCCGCACCCATATTTAGCCATTGCTCCGCCTCCTCATTTCTCTATCTTTGTCCATTCGAATCCACCCCTGTGAGCTCCAGCGTGCTCGTGAGAGTGACAGCTCGCGTTTGGCGCTGTCGAAGCGAGGAGAGGAGGCATGTCCACTGATCCGGTGAGCTTTGTCGCCGTTGCTCCGCCACCAGCAGGAGCATCGAGCCTCGGAGGGAGACGCTCCTCGAGGCGAAGACCAGGAGCTTCCTTAGCTCCTCCCCAGTCTACTCGTCCACCCAGGTATCCATTTCGCTCCATCTTTTCCTTTGATTTTCATTTACGCCCAAATCGCCGCTCCGTCGTGTTCCATCGATTCCGACCACCCCGTAGTTAGATTCGATCATCGGAATCCACAGACATCTTCGCCTCCTTCCGACGCACCTTCTCCATCCCTCCATCCAACCCAGCTCGTACAGGAGCTGGGATTCGAGCTCCACCGTCCTCCCTTTGCCGGAGCTCGCCCATATCGCTTCATCGTTCACCGTCACCCCGCCTAACCGGGTCGAGGCAGTTTGCCCTCGACCCGCGAGTCTTCTGGATTGCTTTGCAGGTCGAACGAAGGGCATCTGAGGTCCTTCGACATTCAGCCAGGAGGCACAGCTCCGCCGACCTCGCCCGAGCTCCTCGGAGCTAGGCTGGATCATCGGAGACCCCCATCCGTCGCGGAGGCCCACGCCCGATCTGTTCCGATCATCAGCGCCCCGCGAGGAGGTCAGGAGCGCTCGCACTGGGCCGGCGAAGTTCGCCGGCCACCTGTTCTTCCACGACTTCCAGACGCCGTTCGATCAGCCCTCCTGCTCCAGTTCTTATCTGGACCGTCCTTTCGAGGAGCCGCCTTCACCGTCAGATCTGAAGAGGGCCGATCCCAGCCGCCCGATGCTCGTGGGTTAAGCCACAGAGAGCCACGACCTTTGATCACACCACGTTGCTGAACCCCGAGCGTCGGATCACTTCGAGGACCCTAGTGTTGGAGCGCCAGCCGATCCTCACCGTCGATTCCTCCACGTGGCGTCCATCACGCAGTCCGCGTAATAAAGGGGTAATTTACCCTTAGGCCCCCTCTGCTATTTTATTTCGTAGTTAGTCCTGTAATTAGTTAATCCAGTTGTTTAGTTTTAGGGTTATTTGCATAGAGGACCCCATACTCTGTTTGGCTTGCATTTATACCCCTGTGCGTTGTATGACATGTGCATCGACACGTGACTCTCTAGTTTATTTGCAATATAGGCCCTGTAGTTCTGGTTGTTATCAATTGAATGAAAGTTTTTAACTATTTGCATTTATACCCCTGTGTGTGATACATTTGAACATGTGCGTGAATTATTGGGTATTTTGCGAATAGGTCCCTAGACTTTTGGTACCTGTTACCAATAAGCCCTTGGAACTTATTTTTCTTACAGATGGGTCCCTGAGTGCCCCAGACACGCGCGTAGCACGTGTTTCGCTGGGTTAATTGCACCAGACCCCCCAGAACTTTGGGTATTTGCACGTTGGTCCCTGTGCATTATGCCCCCTCTTTATTTTTGAATAAAATAGCAAATCACCTCCAAATTTAATGAAAATTGGACACATGGCTCCTGCCATGATGTAAAATTTTCTGTAAATTTTGGAGACATTTTCATCACTGTTTGATATTTTTAGAAAATCAAAAACATCTATTTTTGCTACTGTCTAATTTTAAGAACCCCAAAAAAATATTAAATATCATCTAAAAATTCCAAAAAAATATTCTACTGTCTATTTTGATGTGTTTGATTTTCTAGCCAATTTTGGCTATTTTTCATCACTGAAAACCACTAAAGTTTTAAAAACCACTCAAAATCTTATAAAAATTCTAGTAAATCAATTAAAAATTCAAAAACAATAAAATAGGTGCCTAAATTTTCCTTATTTTGTTTTCTTTACAGGAAAATTACCTCCCAGCTATTTTGGGGCCTTTAGATATTTTATCTAGGCCCTATTAGCTCGGCTGGACAGTACCTACTGTTTTAGCTACTTTTTGATTTTTAGAAAATTAAATAAACATCAGAAAATTCTCAAAAATTAACCAAAAACACTAAAAATCATAAAACACATAAAAATATTTTTGTTTGAATTTTTGGTTGATTTTTAGTGTATTTAATAAATTGTTGAAGTGTGTGTTTATTTGTTTTTCTTATTTTCTTAATACATTAAAAATCCAAAAAAAATTAAATAATTAAAAACCACCAAAAATATTTGCTTCTTTTATTTTATTTCTCTTTTTAACTACTTCGTAGGCCGAGAGGCCAACCCGTGCTCCTTGAGTTCGACCCTGGTCGCTATACCAGGTTAAAATAATAGCAGGACCGCTTTCGCATTTTTGATTGATTTTGTCTATATTAGTGGTTCATTTTTCTTGATTGACATAGCCGAGTGATCGAGGTCGCAACGACCATCTAGATACCTTTGCCTTAGTCGCTCGGTTTTTCATGTCATCAGAATGGCGCCGTTGCCGGGGAGCTCGGCTTAGTAGTTTTTATTTTATTTTTAGTTTTTGTTTTCGCGGCTTTTCGCGGCTCTTTCAGAGCTCGCGGCTTTTTCGTGGCTTTTGTCTAGATTTTATTTTTGTTTTATTGTGTTTTATTTTCTTTTCTTTTGTTTTATTTTTGTTTTATTTTGAGTGTTTATTTTATTTTGCATTTTTGCATATATACCCCATTTTTACTTCCATTTATTTTTCTGTTATTATTATTTGATTATTTTGGATTGACCACTTGTCTCTGTTTCTGCGAGGGCCCGAGGATCGCGGAGGCGACTTTCGAGGAGCTGACGCAACCGCAGGACTTGGAGGCGGCTCCCTTCTGTACGGAGCCGCAGGAGAGAGCGAGAGAGAGAGTTGAGTGGGTGAGGTGTAGATTAGATTTTATTTGATTATTATTGTAATAATACAGGTACTCTCAGAGACTGGACTTGTGGACTCTTGGACTTAGCGGGTCTGTTTCGCCGAGCACCGGTGTGCTCGGGGGACCCTTAGGAGTTTTTTGCGGCTTTTTCGCGGTTTTCTTTTCTTTTCTTTTTACTGCCTTTTCCGGTGTTTACGCGGTTTTTGATCGAGCCCCTAGATTTAGGATTTTATACTTGCTTGTGCCGTAATTAGTAGGGTCCCCACACTTAATTATCTGCCTGCTCCTATAGTTCGCTTAATTGGACCTACTAATAATCAATTAATAAAAATAATCGACTCATCTCCTTCGTAGCCTATGTGCCGCAGTCCACCCTATAAAGCGCTTTCTCCTACCCCCGATTTGTCGGGCAGAGGAGGGGTCGGCCAAGACCGGACTCTTTGGCTTGGAGGTCGGTGACCGATTAGACGGTTCTGCGAGTAGAAATTGCTCATCTAGGACTCGGTTTTTCCCGCTGCATCATTTAGGTAGTTTAATTTCTGTCTTTACATTTATGCGCGGATCATATTGCATGTAGAGTGCTGGAGACAGGTATGCCTTTCTGATTGTGCATGCATCATTGATTTATCGTGCATCGGCTTTTTCGTCTTCTCTCCCCTGTTTTGGATTAAATAATCAGGAGAACCGAAAAATTTGTTAGGCCTTTGTTTTTATTTGAAAAATATTAAAAAGAAAAACCATAAAATTGGGACTGGTTAAAACTATTGACCCTAAAAGACACTTCACTTAAAAATTTGTCTTGGGGAGAGCAACCCCCTCATTGTTTGGTTTGATTGCGCGAGAGAGTGACCCACACCCTAGGTAGAGCCCTCCGGTGTTATTCCCGACTGATTACCGACTTTTTCGTGCGGGCCAGTTGGTTGGGGTAGCATCGGGTATCCTAACAGGTCATGTAAGCGCTCTGATATCTTGTGTGTTCACCTAATAAAAATTGACAAGATAATTTGACCGAGCTTTTACGGTCTTCAGCTCGCGTTGCGTTGGTGAACCGGGGGTTTGCATTTTGATCATAGTTTCTCCAGATCTTATCCGCACTACTCGCCAGATCAAGATGATGGGTAGACACTCTCTTAGGCAGCCTCTGGCTGCACCGCTTTCGAGCATGTCTACCCGATCATCTAGGTTGGCCTGCGAGAGCCGAGACCAGCTCTCCGAGCCCGAGTCCGACTCCGCCCTGTTCCCCCTCGACCCCCTTTCTTTCGGACCTGAGCGACATGAGCCCGTGGAGAGATTAGCAGATTTGACAGCACCTGAGTTGGGCTCATTTGATTTTGCAGACGTTATGGCCGGCAGTTCTGAGGATCGCTCCCGTCACCTGAGCACTTCGTATTGGATCAGGGAGCGATCAACTCCACCATGATCGCCTCGTTAGAGACCGTCCAGCAGCAGCTGAGGGATCAGGGAGCATTCATGATCGACATGAGGAGAGAGATGGAGCAGATGAGAGCAGAGCGAGAGCAGAGGAGAGAGGGACCGAGGATCCCAGATGATGCGGATGCAGCAGCTGCAGCAGCAGCCGCCGCAGCAGCGGCAGCCGCCGCAGCCGCAGCCGGAGGACCACCGAGACCGATGCGGGAGTTACACAACCCCGGATCGACGCTGACGCACCACTGGGTAGTACTTCCAGCGATCGTGGGGGACTTCAAGTTCCCCCCGAACACTTTGCAGCTACTCCCCCGCTTCCACGGACTCGCGACAGAGGAGCCCCATCTCCACCTCCAGGAGTTCTTGATGATATGCAGCACTGTCCACGACCGTCAGGTGGACCAGAACACAATCAGAATGATCGCCTTCCCCTTCTCCCTAGCAGACAGAGCAGCCACCTGGCTGAAGCATCTGGGGAAGTTTTTTTACACCTAGGAGCAGCTCGGCACCGAGTACTTGAACAAGTACTATCCACTCGGGCGGACTAATGCAGCGAGGGCCCTGATCAGCAACTTCTCCATGCTCCCCAACGAGCAATTCCATGAGGCATGGGAGAGGTTCCGAGAGCTCACAGACCGATGCCCGCACCACGACATTTCGAAGCCGAACCTTGTGCAGAGCTTCTTCAGCGGGTTGACACCAGAGCTCCAGGGCCTGGTGAATGCTTCTTGCGGCGGGTCCTACTTCAACAAGGACCATGACCAGGTCTGGGCCATCTACGAGGAGATGGTCGAGAATTATATGGTGATGTCCCAGACCCGGTTGTACACTCAGGGGAGACCCCAGCAGCAACCAGGACCCGTGCAGTACCAGAGGATAGCACGGGTCGACGCCGGTTCGTCCAGTTCATCCGCAGTTGCAGCAGCACAGGAAGAGTCGTCCGCTGCGGATATGGGTATTATCAGCGAGAAGTTGGACCGGATGGAGCTGATCGAGAAGAAGCAGTGCCAAGGAATCACGCAGATGGAACAGATGGCACAGACTCTGAGCGACATGAAGACCCATCTCATGTGTCTCCAGGAGGCACAGACGGCTTCCCAGCCTCGTCTTCAGTTGCGAGGCGATACCGGCGGCAGCAGCAGCTCGTCCCAGCGCCCCAGCTTCTTTCAGCAGCCTAGACAGGTTCACCTTGTACAGACGGAGTCGTACCAGCAGCAGCAGCCCACCTACCAGACACCACCATCTCCAGACTTGCAGATGGTGGTATACCAGCCGGATCAGCCTCTGGCAGTACTCCCGCCAGCCCCATACGATGCAGAGCCGTTGATGGATGTCAACGGGATTTGATATGACCGCCCCCAGCCTGGGATCCGACGAGACCATCCCGGATTCAGGTGGGGGAGTGGAGGTACCCAGCCCCAGCAGCAGTCATCCGGTCAGGGAGGGCAGTATGGCCAGCAGAGGGATCACCAGCCGCAGCAGCAGCCCCCAGCCTATCAGTCACACCAACAGTCGTCCTTCGTTCCTCGTCCCTATCAGCAGCAGGGACAGCCTTGGAGATGTGAGCAGCAGGCTCACCCACCACACCAGCAGCATCCTACCTCCTACCCCTCTCAGCAGCACCAGCAGCAGTTCCAGCAGCCTCATTACCAGAGAGGCTACCCGTCGGGCTCCCATGAGAGCCCCGCCTTGGATGACATAGCCCGCCTCCTCACGGACCAGCAGGCTACCTTTAGACGGGAGATGGACGAGTTCTGCCAGGAGATGCGGGACATGATGAGAGGGAAGGCCGCCATCCCTGCACAGATAGAGCCGAATCCGAACAGCCTGAAGAGGAAATCTGAGCAGGTAGTTTCCACTGAGCATGCCACTCCTAATGATCCATTTGATGATATGTCTTCGGATCTATTTGATGCTGATTTTGTTACACTTAGGAGCGGTAGAGCACCAGCAGGCGGCGCCTCATCTGAGCGACGACTCGAGGATCCACCCAGGGCGCCAGATGAGGAGGAGGAGGGCGGTACTGAGGCCGCACACGATGATGATGGTGGTACTGATGCCACCAAGGATGCTGATTCCACTGGCGGTATTGAGGCCGCCACTTCACTAGTTCGAGGAGGTGGTGCTGATGCCACCAGAGTAGCCAAGCCAGCCCGCGGTACTGAGGCCGCGAGACGTCCAGCAGCAGAGCCAGCCCGTGGTGGTACTGAGGCCACCGGTGATCATATAGATAGAGATGTTATTTTTCCTCATGCTGATGTATCTCAGAACACTGTTTTGAATAAAGGAAAAGGTTTAGTTTCTTCTGGTCCCACTGTGGTGATTGATGTATGTGCGGATCCGGCCGTCGAGCCGTCTAGGCATTTTCCTAGTCCTTCATCTGCGAAGGACCCTGTGATCCCCTTCCCTAGAGCCCTTCAGATGGGGAAGGGGAAGAAAAGAGAAAAAGACCCGAAAAAGAGAGAGCAGGAGGAGTTCAACCAAAGCATGATCGACAGATTTCACATACAGCTGACCCTTCAGGAGGCTTTGCAGCACATCCCCCTTCTTCAGCGATCTTTGAGAGATAGGACCACAGTCAGGAGGAGGAGGAGTAACCATCATTCAGAGATACATGTGCTGACGAAAGCCACGTGTTTCGCGATCCAGAACCGTCTGCCGGCCAAGAGGCCAGATTCAGGAGCCCCGTATGTCAGATGTCAGATTAATGAGAAGAGGTTCGACCGTACTCTATTGGATAGCGGATCGTCGATCAACCTTCTTCCGGCAGCCCTCCTCGACCGCTTCGAGTTGGGCACTCTTCGACAGAGCAGGCCAGTCCTTCAGTTTGCTGATCGATCTGTCAAGAGGCCGAAGGGGTTGTTGCGAGACGTTATCGTCACTATTTAGGGCCTGGAATTCCCCGTGGACTTCGTAGTGTTGGACATGGAGATCCCTGACTCAGTGGCCGATACCCCCATCATCCTCGGTCGTCCGTTCTTGGCCACAGCCAAGGCGGTGACTGATCATGATAGCGGGAAGGTATACTTTTGCATCGAGGGCAAGAGTATACAAATAGAGACGATCGAGGACTACAGAGCCAGAGAGAGCACGCTCAGCGGCAAGCACAGATTCAGAGCAGCTGACAGACGCCGAGCCAGACATCCACCAGGACTGTGATTTTGTGATCACAGACGACGAGGCAGCATGGGCAGACCCTGCAGCACAGGCCATCCTCTCATTTTCAGACACAGCTGATGTCGAGATGATAGCAGAGGAGAGCTTGGAGAGCACAACCCTGGTCCAGGATACCACAGAGGCAGCAGAGCCGGTTCTCGACCGCGACACGGCTTTTGGTGATGGTGGTGCTGAGGCCACCTTGTGTGATGGTGGTATTGATGCCACCTTATTTGATGCAGATCCCTCGGATTCAGAGTCTGATTGGGCAGATTGTGATGATCAGATGCCAGACTTGAGTCCACCTGAGCCTACAGATGAGGAGGAGGTAGAGGCAGAGCATATCAGAGACAGTACAGTTGAGCAGCCTCCTCCAGACCCAGTTTGCGAGAGCCCGCTTTCTTTCTCCCAGGCAGATTTGGCAGACTTAGCAGCACTCACACACCTTCTTCCGAGGCCAGATTTGCCAGCACCCAGCTGTCCAGAGCTGAAGCCGCTCCCTACTTCACTGAAGTATCGGTTCCTTGCGGGCGAACCTGAGATGTACCCAGTCATCATCTCCGTCGATCTGACTGGAGAGCAAGAATCCCGTTTGATGGGGGTTCTTGAAAAGAACCGCAAGGCAATCGGATGGAGCGTAGCAGATCTCCATGGGATTAGTCCATCAGTGTGCTCCCACCATATTTATCTCGAGGAGGGGGCGAAGCCGTCGCGTGAGTTCCAGCGGCGACTGAACCCCAACCTGAGAGAGGTCGTGATGAAGGAAATATCAAAATGGTGGAGTGCAGATTTTATTTATCCCATTTCCGACTCCAAGTGGGTTAGCCCCTTGCATGTGGTGCCCAAGAAGACGGGCATCACGACTGTGATCAGTGAGTCGGGAGAGGAGATTGCTACACGAGTACCCACCTCTTGGAGGGTCTGTGTTGACTACAGGAGACTCAACCAGGCCACCAAGAAGGACCATTTCCCCCTGCCTTTTATTGACCAGATCATTGAGAGACTGGCAGGGAAGAGCCATTATTGCTTCCTGGATGGGTACTCGGGCTACAACCAGGTGGCCATCGCTCCTAAGGATCAGGAGAAGACCACCTTTACCTGTCCCTTTGGTACATATGCCTTTCGACGCATGCCATTTGGGCTATGCAATGCCCCTGCGACTTTTCAGAGGTGCATGCTGTCGATCTTTTCGGACATGGTAGGGGAGTGTTTGGAGGTCTTCATGGACGACTTCTCGGTCTACGACGACGGATTCGACTCCTGTCTTGACTGCCTAGACCGAGTACTCCAGCGATGTATTGAGTACCATTTGGTTCTATCTTGGGAGAAGAGTCACTTCATGGTGACTCAAGGGACGGTGCTTGGCCACATCATCTCCAACAGGGGCATGGAGGTTGATCCGGCCAAGGTTGATGTCATTAGAAAACTCGCTCCGCCGTCCAATTTGAGGCAGCTACGGTCATTCCTTGGGCACGTTGGATTTTATAGGAGATTTATTCAGGATTTCAGCAGGATTGCCCGACCGTTGACTGACCTCTTGACGAAAGACACCGAGTTCCTTGTCGATGACAAGTGTCTTTCGTCCTTTGCAACTCTCCAGTAGTGTGTTATTGAGGCTCCTGTCCTCCAGCCGCCTGATTGGTCTCTCCCATTCGAGATCATGACGGATGCCTCCGATTTTGCTTTAGGGGCAGTGCTGGGACAGAGGAGGGATGGAGTTCCATTTGCCATTCACTACGCTAGCCGCACATTGGATTCCGCCCAGCGGAATTACACGGTCACAGAGAAGGAGATGCTAGCCGTAGTATTTTCCCTAGATAAGTTTCGATCTTATATCATTGGATCTAGAGTAACTTTGTACACAGATCACACCGGCATCAGGTACCTCATGGCAAAGAAGGATGCCAAGGCCACATTGACTAGATGGATCCTTCTACTCTAGGAGTTCGACATTGAGATCAAGGACAAGCCTGGAGTCAAGAATGTGGTGGTGGATCATCTCTCCCGTTTAGAGCAGCCTGAGGAGTCTGAGCAGATTGACCCCATTCGAGATACCTTCCCAGATGAGGCGATCCTTGCTATCGCCTCACTCCCGTGGTATGCCGATATTGTGAACTTTCTCGTTGCTGGGAAAGTTTCACAAGATTGGCCCAGGCAGAGGCTTGAGACCTTCCTTGCGAAGGCCAAGTCCTACCACTGGGAGGATCCCATCCTTTACCACGAAGGAGGGGATAGCGTCTGGCGGCGGTGTATTCCTCAGGAGGAACACCATAGCGTCCTCACTTACTGCCACAAGCTTGAGGCAGGAGGACATCATTCTGGGAGGAGAACGGCACAGAAAGAGCTCCAATCCGGCTTGTGGTGGCCTACCCTCTTCAAGGACTCAGATGAGTTCGTGAAGAGGTGTACTGACTGTCAGAGGATGGGCACTTGTGGACAGCGTGATATGATGCCGATGCAGCCCATTCACTTTTGTGAGGTTTTTCACGCATGGGGCATCGATTTCATGGGTCCATTCCCTAAGAGTCGGGGATTTGAGTACATTCTGTTGGTCGTGGATTATGTTAGTCATTGGGTTGAGGCTATCCCCGCCCGAGCCGCTGATGCGAGGACAGTTTGCAGATTTTTGAGGAAGCACATCATCACGCGGTTCGGGGTTCCACGAGTTTTGATTTCTGATGGGGGGTCTCATTTCATCAACGACAAGGTGAAGGCCCTTGCTAGCGAGTTCGGTATAGACCATCGTGTTGCTACACCTTACCATCCACAGACGAATGGTCTAGCCGAGGTGTCGAATAGGGAGATCAAGACTATATTGCAGAAAGTCATCCGTCCTGACCGAAAGGATTGGTCACAGCTTTTGGACTCGGTCTTGTGGGCATATAGGGCGTCTTTCAAGATTCCATTGGGCACATCTCCCTTTCACCTCGTATATGGCAAGCCGTGCCATTTACCTGTTGAGTTGAGGCACAAGTCAATGTGGGCAGTTACAGATATTCTTATGGATCCAGATGGTATGGGAGACCAGAGGAGGGCAGAGTTAGCAGCCCTGGAGGAGTTGAGAGATACGGCTTTCTCAAACAGTCTACATTATAAGGAGAGAGTGAAGGAGTGGCATGATTCTCATATCAGCCACAAGCATTTTGAGATTGGACAGAGAGTATGGCTATTTGATGCGAGGCTACGATTATTTCCAG
Organism: Ottelia alismoides; assembly: GCA_037367405.1. Taxonomy (NCBI): domain Eukaryota; kingdom Viridiplantae; phylum Streptophyta; class Magnoliopsida; order Alismatales; family Hydrocharitaceae; genus Ottelia; species Ottelia alismoides. Next base: position 748,129 of record JAZKJV010007020.1, on the reverse strand, counting down.
GGAAGCTACAGAGCAAATGGAAGGGACCCTACTTGGTCAAAAAGGTACACGACAACGGTAGCATTGATATATCTGAGTTGTCTTCTGAGAGTATCTTTCGAGTGAACGGCCAGCGGCTCAAGCCATTTCTAGATCATGAGCCGTGGGTCGCTGATCTTTCCCCTATTCATTTTGCGTGAGATGTGGTCTTTGACTCACATCTAAGGCATCTCACGCCTGAGTTTCACTGTTCCTCCGCCTTGTATAGATCCAGATGTCCATATCACTACATTCTTTAGTCTCCCATCCCTTTCTTCATCTTGTGATTATGCTATACTTAGGGTGCACTTTACCCTAAGTATAGGGGGGTGTGAGACCTTTGGGTATTTCTTTTGTTTCTTGCTACCCCTGTTTTGCTGCCTACACTTAGGGATATTTCACCCTAAGTATAGGGGGGTAGACCCTGTACATTCTCCTCTCGGATTTCTCCTTAGTATACAGCCTGCTATACTTAGGATTACTTGATCCTAAGTATAGAGGGAAGACCCGAGACCCTCTTGACTTTTCTATTCCATCCATTCTTCTTTGTATATAGCCTTTCTTTTCACTTCCCTATACCTAGCACGAGTTATGTCTTCTTCATCGCTCTTGACTCTGAGGACATCGTTCGAGCTAAGTATAGGGGGTGTATATATTTCATATATACTTTAGCCATAACTCGTACTTTGTGTGAGTGTGTTAATAAATAAAATGGCTAAAAATCACAAAAATTAAAAATTTTTTCATGTACATAAACTTCTTTTATTTGCACATAAATAGCTAGTGTACAAATTATTTTTATAAAAACGATTTCAAAAACCTTTTGTGTGAAAGCTTGTGTAAATATTTTTGTATCAAAATTATGTATATAGTACAAAATTTTTCCAAAATGTTTTGAAAATCAAAAGTTTGCAAAAATCTTGTGTAAATTTGTGTAAATATCTTTTTGCAAAACTTGCACTTCATGCATCATCCATTCATGATTTCAAAATATTTTTCTAAAATTTTGCATGATTGTAAAATTTGTGTAGATAACATCTTTTATACATATGTATATAGTTTTTCTGGATGATAGTTGACATTTAAACTAGCCTGGAATCAAATTGAGAAATGGACCTTGATTAAGATCTTAATCCACCTAACTTCTAAGAGGAACCTTTTAGGGCTTAGGTTTAAGGCTTTTCAGGTCCATGGTGACTTAATTCTTTGAGTCCACTAGGCTATGATCATATGTCATCTCAATGAGCCTAAGTAGAGCACTTAACAACAACACATGACTCATATAGATTATGGCTTTACTTGGACACCAGCACTATGCACCGAGCTCTCTACGGATGAGGTGGTGAGGAGGCAGTCTTCCTTGACTTGGGGTAGCATATGAGGGTAGTACTTCTAGGCGGAACCTCTCTTCTTCTTTTAGTGAAGGAAGTGTGTCTCAACTTGGTCTGGTTGCCATGAGGTCTAACGACGGGAGTTGTGGGTTGCAATAAAGCTTCAAAAGAGGGATAGTCTACTGGCTCAAGAGGAAAACTCCTTGTATATATGCTGCATATGTATATGTTGTACAGATGCACTCGAAAAAAAATGTGCAAAAAGAAAATAACTCCAAAAAAGTGGCGGGTCTGATAGAAAATGATAATCCCACCGGAGTATGTATATAGAGTGCAATAAGCAAAGCTTGATTTCATGATCCACCTGATGTAGCTTGCAGCAGGGAGACTTGGCTACACTGGTCAAGCTCCCAAGGGTACTTGGCTATACTGGCCTTGACCCATTCTCTTCTTCCTCCTCTTCTTGAGCCGGTTGAACTTGAACGTAGAAGGGAATACCCCGCTCCTCGAGGAAAGAGTGGCCAGATTGAGGTCATAGAGTTACCTTGTTGGGGAGGGTTGTCAAGTTGCCATTTCTGAGGTGGAGAGCTTAGACCTCACTTTCACAGGACAAGAAAAGATTCATGGTCTTCAGGGTTTGTGATTGATGACTTGTCCTGACCTGGAGCATTGAGGAGTCTTGGTTATAGAATAGTGGAACTTAGAGGCTGTTGAGTTTTAGACTTAAGTCCAAAGAAGGTTCCGACACATTAATAATCCAAAGATCTGATCGAGCTCCATACCTTAATTTAATAAAGGCAAGTTTAATAATCAGCCTTGATCCATGTACATTCTCTTTTTCTTTTTCTTTTCTTTCTTTTTCACTTCTTTTTCAAATAAGTGTTTGCTAAGGGACTAGCAAAGTTAAGTATAGGGGGGTGATGAATACTCATTCATCACTCTTTATTCTTATATTTTAGCTACAAAAACCTTTGCAAATGCATGTAGATATGTGTAAATAGAAATAATTACCAAAAGCATGCATTGTGTAAAAACCTATAATTAGCATGTTTTTGTGCAAAAATAAAAGAATAAAGATTAAAAAGAAAACGAGGGATAAATATTGAGCAACCTAACCCAAGGGAGGGCTCAACATGGGCCTGACCGCATAAAAGCCAAAGTAGAGGGAGATAGGGGCTCATGTGTGTAAATACCTATGTAAATAAAATAAAAAGTATTTTCCTCACAAAAATAGGCTTGTAAATATTTGTATATATTTATAAATATAAAATCAAAAATAAAAATTTCAAAATTAAAAAGAAAACAAAAACACCTCTTGTATAGTCATCATGTACATAGAACCACCTTTATATTTATTTAGCCTTATAAATAAATAAAATTAATTTCTAAAATTTTTGTAAATATTCTATATTATATAGTGTAAATAAACAAAATAAAAACAATTAAAACAAAAGCAAAATAAAAATAACAAAATTTAAAACACAAAAATATATTGTAAATATACCATGTATATAAATGTATATATGTATTTTTTTCACCTATGTAAATAAATAATTAAAATAAAATAAAAATATCCTGTTATTCCTTATTTTATAATGAAAATAAATAAAATATAAAATAGGAATAAAATTGCATAAAAATAACAATTAAAAATCAAAAAATTAAAATCCTTTATAGTGTACAAATACCTATATATAACATATTATGTATATACCTTATTTTTATTTCGAAAAAATTATTAAAAATCACTAAAAAATAGAAAAAAATAAAATAAAAATATTTCATGTTTTAAGTTTTTACAAATTCGGCCATTTGCCACTTGTTATTTCACTTCCAAATAATATCCACGTGGTTGTTCCCTATTGGTCCTGGGGATTGTTGACCGCCCGGTCAACTACCCCCCCCCCCCCAGGACCACCTCCTGCGGATTTAGGCGCCCGACCTGACTTCCCTAATTTCTAGCGCCTAAACCCGATTGAATCTCACCTAAACCCCGGGTCTGTTTCACTCCTGCCACATCCGACACCCTCGCCGGGGTATCCACATCGGGATCCGCGCGCCTCCATGCCCTACCCGACCTTGTCTAGCCGGACCCGCACCCATATTTAGCCATTGCTCCGCCTCCTCATTTCTCTATCTTTGGCCATTCGAATCCACCCCTGTGAGCTCCAGCGTGCTCGTGAGAGTGACAGCTCGCGTTTGGCGCTGTCGAAGCAAGGAGAGGAGGCGTGTCCACTGATCCGGCGAGCTTTGCCGCCGTTGCTCCGCCACCAGCAGGAGCATCGAGCCTCGGAGGGAGACGCTCCTCGAGGCGAAGACCAGGAGCTTCCTTAGCTCCTCCCCAGTCTACTCGTCCACCCAGGTATCCATTTCGCTCCGTCTTTTCCTTTGATTTTCATTTACGCCCAAATCGCCGCTCCGCCGTGTTCCATCGATTCCGACCACCCCGTAGTTAGATTCGATCATCGGAATCCACAGACATCTTCGCCTCCTTCCGACGCACCTTCTCCATCCCTCCATCCAACCCAGCTCGCACAGGAGCTGGGATTCGAGCTCCACCGTCCTCCCTTCGCCGGAGCTCGCCCATATCGCTTCATCGTTCACCGTCACCCCGCCTAACCGTGTCGAGGCAGTTTGCCCTCGACCCGCGAGTCTTCTGGATTGCTTTGCAAGTCGAACGAAGGGCATCTGAGGTCCTTCGACATTCAGCCAGGAGGCACAGCTCCGTCGACCTCGCCCGAGCTCCTCGGAGCTAGGTTGGATCATCGGAGACCCCCATCCGTCGCGGAGGCCCACGCCCGATCTGTTCCGATCATCAGCGCCCCGCGAGGAGGTCAGGAGCGCTCGCACTGGGCCGACGAAGTTCGCCGGCCACCTGTTCTTCCACGACTTCCAGACGTCGTTCGATCAGCCCTCCTGCTCCAGTTATTATCTGGACCGTCCTTTCGAGGAGCCGCCTTCACCGTCAGATCTGAAGAGGGCCGATCCCAGCCGCCTGATGCTCGTAGGTTAAGCCACAGAGAGCCACGACCGTTGATCATACCACGTGGCTGAACCCCGAGCGTCGGATCACTTCAAGGACCCTAGTGTTGGAGCGCCAGCCGATCCTCACCGCCGATTCCTCCACGTGGCGTCCATCACACGTTTCGCATAATAAAGGGGTAATTTACCCTTAGGCCCCCTCTGCTATTTTATTTCATAGTTAGTCCTGTAATTAGTTAATCCAGTTGTTTAGTTTTAGGGTTATTTGCATAGAGGACCCCATACTCTGTTTGGCTTGCATTTATACCCCTGTGCGTTGTATGACACGCGTATCGACACGTGACTCTCTGGTTTATTTGCAATATAGGCCCTCTAGTTCTGGTTGTTATCAATTGAATGAAAGTTTTTAACTATTTGCATTTATACCCCTGTGCGTGATACATTTGAACATGTGCGTGAATTTTTGGGTATTTTGCGAATAGGTCCCTGGACTTTTGGTACCTGTTACCAATAAGCCCTTGGAACTTATTTTTCTTACAGATGGGTCCCTGAGTGCCCCAGACACGCGCGTAGCACGTGTTTCGCTGGGTTAATTGCACCAGACCCCCCAGAACTTTGGGTATTTGCATGTTGGTCCCTATGCACTGTGCCCCCTCTTTATTTTTGAATAAAATAGCAAATCACCTCCAAATTTAATGAAAATTGGACACATGGCTCCTGCCAAGATGTAAAATTTTCTATAAATTTTGGAGACATTTTCGTCACTGTTTGATATTTTTAGAAAATCAAAAACATCTATTTTTGCTAATGTCTAACTTTAAAAACCCTAAAAAAATATTAAATATCATCTAAAAATTTCAAAAAATATTCTACTGTCTATTGTTTGATTTTCTAGCCAATTTTGGCTATTTTTCATCGCTGAAAACCACTAAATATTAAAAAACACTCAAAATCTTATAAAATTCTAGTAAATCAATTAAAAATCCAAAAACAATAAAATAGGTGCCTAAATTTTCCTTATTTTGTTTTCTTTACAGAAAAATTACCTCCCAGCTATTTTGGGGCCTTTAGATATTTTATCTAGGCCCTTTTAGCTCGGCTGGACTGTACCTACTGTTTTAGCTACTTTTTTATTTTTAGAAAATTAAATAAACATCAGAAAATTATCAAAAATTAACCAAAAACACTAAAAATCATAAAACACATAAAAATATTTTTGTTTGAATTTTTGGTTGATTTTTAGTGTATTTAATAAATTGTTGAAGTGTGTGTTTATTTGTTTTTCTTATTTTCTTAATACATTAAAAATCCAAAAAAATATTAAATAATTAAAAACCACCAAAAATATTTGCTTCTTTTAGTTTATTTCTCTTTTTAACTACTTCGTAGGCCGAGAGGCCAACCCGTGCTCCTTGAGTTCGACCCTGGTCGCTATACCAGGTTAAAATAATAGCAGGAGCGCTTTCGCATTTTTGATTGATTTTGTCTATATTAGTGGTTCATTTTTCTTGATTGACATAGCCGAGTGATCGAGGTCGCAACGACCATCTAGATACCTTTGCCTTAGTCGCTCGGTTTTTCGTGTCATCACTGGGCAAGGCCGATTCACCAACCACGCTCGCTGGCGGGAGATGGGCTGCTGCGGGACAGTCGCTGAGCGGGTGTGGCTAGAGGTGTTGCGTTGGGGGCAGGGAAGGGAATGGGGTGGGGGCTGGGGGGAGCGGTTGCTGCACGGAGGAGGGGTGGCGCCGGAGGGGCTTCCACACAGAGGAGGGTGGGGGTGGGTGTATAGGGTTAGGGTTATGGGATACGGGAACCCCAGTCTAGGACCGTTGCTCCAATACCATGATGGTGGAAATGAAATGCTTGCATTAGAAGAGACCCTAGGACTCTCTTATATAGGAGGAAAACCCTAGGTTAATTACAAGAGTGGTACATAAAGAAAATAGAAATTAGAAATAGATAATAAGATATAGAAATATCTCATCAAGAATAAAGAGAAGATTAATCAAAATAGCTTTTAACAGTAAGATAACCATGTATCTCTCCCTTTTCAGTATATCTAAGGCGAACACCATACTATGTTCCCCCCTTCTTGAATTAAAAATACTTACTAAGTTAATTCTCTCAAGGTAGATGTTCCACCATTGATTTTTCTATGTCTGTAGGTTTTTACCTTGTTACTTGGCGTCGTAAGAAGCACACTATTGCTTTTAGATCTAGTGCAGAAGCAGAATACAACGATACACCTCAAGCTACATGTGAGATTAGATGACTCGTCTATTTTCTACATGAAATTGGGTCTCCTGATAGAACCTCGGTTCCTCTGTACTACGGCAACAAATCTGCCACTCATATTGCTACCAATACTGTTTTTCATGGGCATGCTAAACTTAGAAGTGGGCTGTCATTTCATTCGGGATGTTGTGTGATATGGGATGGTTACTACTCATATTTCTATGGAACTCCAACTTGCATATTTATCAAAACCTCTATGAAGAAATGGATTGCAGTATTGACTTCCGATTTAGGAATGAGTGATAGATATGCTCCAATTTGTTGTGTGGGTGTGGATAGTGCTATCAACAATTCATATACATGATAATTAAGTCATATTTAATCATCTTGGATCTCTATTCTCATGTGTCCAAATAATATGGATCACATTCACATTATTCACATCTTTGATATTTAAATCACATTAATTATCTCAAATAACTCTCCTTATATGACCAAATAATATGAATCAAATTCATGCTATTCATGATAATTAAGTCACATTTAAGTATCAATTTTCCTCAATGCTCAGACACATTATCAGCAATGAAATTATCCTTGAACTCTTTAAAGAATAATGTGCTTTCTTTGTGGATACTTGGAGATAAGGACATGGCGATTTTATGTTCCATGTATAGTAACTTGGATATTGAGATCATATCTCAAATCCAAATCTCAGTGACCTCCCATAGGTGTTTGATTAAATCAAAACTGTAAATCTAATCTTCTCATTGCATCTGAATCATGTTCAGATCACTGTCCAACATTTGGACTAAGATCAAATTACTTATCTGTGAGAGGAGTCACTAAAATCCAAACCTATTTCATCACTCCCTCATAATGGAAGTGTGGTTATACAATCATTTATTGCTCACATCATCCTCAAGTATTCCTAATACCTGCACATCCTGCATACTAGAAGACCTAGAATAAACTCAAAGTTTTAGATCTTCGTTAGACTGTCTCCTTCAGGGTTTTATCATTACGTTTCTCATTTGATCATTGGGAATCGGTATCAATCATATACTTTTCAAAAGCATATATTATACCCAGGTATTTATCATATACTTTCCAAAGCATATATCAAACCTATAAATTCAGTCAAGCTTCCAAGGTGAGATGACTGTGTATAGAATTTTATTCCCAATATCTCATGAGTGAGCTCATGTCTTTCAGTTCAGTAATGAACCTGTATGATTCCTTTGAGAGATCTATTACTCATATGCTCTTGTATGCACACCAGCACGTCGATGTATAAACTTTGATTAGATCATCAACCTATTGGTCTGCCAAATGTATATACTCAATCATATAATAACGCATCTATCTCTGGTCAGAGGATGCAAGCCTATATCGTGACAACATATGGAATAAATCTTTGGTTATCTCGATCTCATTAAGTCAACTGTTTGACCTAACTTATCTAACACCTCCGAATCTCTATTCCTATGCAGAGGACCTGCACAAGAGGTCGGTTAGATATCAGCCCATTAGAGAAAGGATTGCCATCTCCTACTCATGATGGAGATCATCTCTTAATAATCATTTGACGATGCTTGATGAGTCCTCAATCTAACTCTTTAGATATTCATCCAAGCACCAACCTCTATGCTTCAATAATTGAATCCATAACTGTATGATCATTAAGATAGCCATGGTACATAACCCTAATTATAATAAGGAACCTATTATGCAAATTGATTATTCTTCATTTCAGATTGGGGAATGAATTTTGTAATAACTTTTATTGCATAATGGTTCGCTACGGGCTTACATGTCCAACAATCTCCCACTAGCTCAAAGAGCCATTAATGGGACCATCTTTAAACCCATACTCATGTGCTAATCATAAGTCATTTTGAAAAATAGCTAGATAAGCTGACTAGTCACTCTATTCCTAAAAGACTACACCAAGTCTTTTACGGTACTTGCATATCCCTTAGTAACAGTGCTCACATCCAATGTGAATGTTGCATTTTATGCAACCACTACTCACCCTTGTTACAACAGTTCTAGTGTCTTTGACACTACAACTAAATACTAGTTATAACCAGTATGTAATTTCTGTAATCCTTATCAGAATGCCCTCATTCTTGGATATCTCTATCTCCTAAGATTAAGACACGGTCTTAAGTCTTATAAGGTATCCATAGTTATGACCTTTTAGATCACTATCTATAAAGTATTAGATTCTTGAAGATAAGACTTTTTGAGATCAATATCTCAAAAATCTTGTCTTCTTTGAAGATATTGTTATTACTACAATCAAGTGTTTTATCTCCATAGTAGGATTAGTAACAATTTACTACTTCCACTACATGGTAGACATGTAGCTTTTGTATACATCTAGCATACACAGAGCTTCCCAAAGCTGATTCTCTAGGTCATGTAGCTTTGAGATTCACATCCTCAACTCTTTTAGGTGTTATCCCTTTAGATAGGTCAATACACATATCTTAAGGAAGGAATCCCACTTTGGAGTTTTCCCAAAAATTAGAATACGTTTAAGGTGTACCATTAATGTGACGGTTCCAATACCCTCTTCTTTTTACTTCTGAACATTTTTAGAACCAAGATTTAAGAGGTATCCTTGAGATCATATATCACGGTATGGAACAACCATATTATAAAACACTTATTATCTTCCTTATATCTATCCAAATGTTTAGGATTTTATCTACATCTTAGCATGATGAACACGATGACACTCACATTAAGCTTCACATGGCTTATCAAGATTTTGTATGAAATAATAACCTTTATAATTTTATTAAATCTGATTATCCGAAAATTAGAAGCTTATTTGAGTCCATAGATGGAGTTCTTTAGCTTTCACACCTTGCTTTACTTAACCATGAAGTTCTGGGGCTACTTCATATGAATATCCTCAGAGAGGTATTCATAGAGGGAAGCAATATTGACTTCCATCTTGCAGATGTCATAGTCAAGTTGTGTAGCTTTAGTTAGTAATATTATGATGGGTTTAAGCATGATTACTGAAGACCAAGTCTCATCACAAGCGATGTCTTATCTTCGTGTATATCTTGTGGATATAAGCTGTGCTTTGAAGGTCTCTACCTTCTCATCAGGTTCTCTCTTTCTCTTGAAGATCCATTTACACCTGATGGGTCATAAACTTATAAGTGGATCCTCGAGGGTCCATATACAACACTTGTATATGAAGTCTACTTTAGACATTATTGCTAACATCCATCTCTCCATGCCATGATCTTTAGAAGCTTCATCATATGAAGTCAGATCATTGTCAGACTTAATTGACACATGGAATCTATCCTTAAAATCTTTTGAAGAGGTATGTGTGTTTCATGTTTAATTGTCCTTTTTAGTTTCCGATTTCAGGAGCCTTATTATCTTCTCAAGACTCAATGAGTTCCTTTATTTCATTTTCATCTTATTCTCAAGAGAGTCGTCCTATTAGAATCATATTCTTAGAGATAAAATCTTTTAAGAAACTCAAAGTCATAAAGTAGGTATCCAATTCCATCTTTATTTTCCTAACAAAGTAGCACTCTCAGGTGCTAGATTCCAGCTAAATTCCATCCATGACATGGTCATCGGCCAAGCAACCCTAAATCCTCAAGTGTCCAACACTAGGCTAGGTTTCATACCATAGCTTATGAGGGGTTTTGGGTTTAGATTTGCATGAAATCTTATTAAGGATATATATTGTAGTTCCTACTACATATATACCTGGAAACTAAGAGGTAATTATGCTAATATTCATCATTGATCAAATCATGTCACACATGATTCAATCGCATCTTCCTATAACTCTATTGAGTTTAGGTGTATCAGGAAGAGTGAGAACAGAATTATATTCATATCTCCATAAGGTATTCCTTGAATTCATCTAATAGGTACTTGCATCTTCCTTCAAAATTTGGTTCTAAACAAAAAATGTGAAATCTTTGAACATTTCAATGGTTTCTAAGGTGAAGGTAAGAATTTTCATATCATAAATAATCATCAACTGATATCACATATAATTTATGTTTATTATGATATAGATGATCCACATACATCAATATGTATGAGATCTTGAATACCTTGGCTTCTTACACCATTCCCAAAGAAGGGTGTATTGGATATTTTTGCTTTGAATACAATATTCACAAGTATGTAAGATTTGAAATTTCAGACAATCTAAACTTTCATCTCTTAATTGTCTATTGGTCTCATCAACAGGCATATGTATAAGGCTTGATGCTAAATCATTACCAAATGATCTTCGTCCTCCTATTGATCTTATTAAGGTTTAATTTTCTATTGATCTTATTAAGGTTTAATTTTCAGTATTTCAAAATGTTATTGAACCATTCATTAATTTTCTAATTTAGTAGAGTCCTCCATATGTCATATTACTATCTGAAATACATCCATAATAACTCTTTGTGATAGGTCTATTCCAGAATTCATGTTTATTTCTAACATTTAGAAATAAACAATGAATGTATTCTAATATCTAGGTCACAGAGACATTCTCTAAGACTAAGGGATCTCCCACTGAAAATATGTAGTCTATCTATCCAATGAAGATTGTTGCAACAATTGCATCAATATCCATGTGAATGACTATCAAACCTTAAGATCAAATTTTATAGTCATCTAAAGCATATGCAACCAATTGCAAGTGTTACTAGAAGAATGAGATATAATTATTAGACTTTGATCTTATCTAATAAGCAAATCAATTTCAATGATAATATGTATATATAATATTCCAATTCACTATCTGAGTCCTTCTCTAAGGATCTTAGATGATCTAGATAGTCATACCATCAATATTTCAGCTCGTTACAGTATTGGCATCCGACTAACTCTTTAGATGTCATATGGAAGTCAGATAAGTACAATCAACTCCTTGACTTTTCTTCTTATTTGGGTCAGACCCATGCTTCCATTGTGCTTCCTTCATCTATAAATAATAATTGCTTAAGATAAAGGATCTCTTATGATGAACTCAAAAGATTTCAATATAAGAGTATTTCAACATTTATATGTGCTTCATTCAATTCATACAATAGAATATTATGAAGCTTCATGAAAGATTAGAGTATAGATAGTAGAATGATGACATACATCGTATTACATCCTTCTTAACTCTTAAAGACTTTGGTTCAGGTAGGTACTCAAACATTTTGAGTACATCATCTTTTATCGAGCTACCATGCTGCATAATGCAGTGAACCATGTCATTCATGATTAAATGTCGAGAGCATATATGTATGTCAAAACATCTTCTTATGTTTTATAAGGATTTTCGATGACCATCATTGACATGACACTTCCAATGCACATTCAATGAGAGATCAAGACTATATAAACATACAAACCTAAGGTTGTTATCCTATTGTCTATTTAATTATTATTACTCATCATTATGAGGAAACTTACATATTACAACCACATACATTATGTGTCCAATTGCAAGTACAATATCTTGATCACAGATCCAATCCATGATATTTTACTGGTTATTATTGAGTATAGATTTGAATGGATTTAATGCAGGTTATCTAAAATAAGATAATTTGCATAAATACATATTTTACTTTGATTTGGGAATTTTTATATCAAAGTTGTCTTGCCTTGTCAACAATGAAAGTTCATTCCCTTATTCACTTTCAATGTAAGAGGTATACTTACCATTATATCTCAAGCAATATTTGAGATCTCCTTTTCTTATCTTTGTTACATCCCAATAATATGCTAAACTGTAACTCGTATAAAAAGAAGCGAGAACTCATTCCGCCTTGCAAGTCCAACTTGCATCTCCCAATTCAGTCTTTAACACCTGAGTCCACCACTCCTAAGGTTATGTTGACCTATTGTTAATTGAACCAACTATCAACATGAATAGCACTAACTATGCACAATCCAATACCACCCCAATAATACGAGGAACTGATATTGGGATCAATACGCATACGGCCTTACTCTTTCGAGAAGAAAATAGACCGATCCAGATGCGTTTGTATGCATGAGCTATCACTTCGGACATGCATCTCCTACATACAATCTCCGACGACAGAACCTTTTGCCTTGATGGGAGACCATGGATGTCACTTATGTGATCCTCCATATCATGTTCAAATTCTAATTAATTATTATGAATCATATTCACATAACTAATTCTTCCAAGGGAATTACAACTCTATTCATAATAGAGTGTTTAATTGGATATACTTAATTTAATCATATTAAACCAATTATCAATCCAATTCAAACAACCAACAAACAATCTTGATTGTTACTTGAAGGATGGTAAAATTTCAAAATATGTATTATTTAAATTTTAATAATTAGAAAAACACTTCATGATCATTTCAAGTACGGTCATTTCCTTACACATTGTCATGGTCAGTATGCACAGGATGTGGGACAGACCGCTCACGGAGCAACCTGCTACCCCAATGATCCCCGACTAAACACCATATCCACCTTAAGTCAGGATAATGTGAATTCATCATATTGTATTTGAGATTATATTCGGTCTTTCAACCGAAGTTATACCATATAATATTTATCAAAACTATTTTGATTATATTATAAGAAGATTTGCTAAACAAATCCCCAATCCTATTCAACTATCAATGTTTGTTGGAAAGTTCATTATAACCAAATCGATCAAGATCAATATCTTATCATGTTGGTTATAGCCATTCAAAAAATAATTATCATTATTAAATATTTCAAAAATATTTAATAACTAATTATTTCAGAAGATTAACAATTAATTTCCACAAATTAATTGAACGACAATCACAAGATTTTTGTTCAAATTTGTTAAGTTTCCAACAATAAAATATGTTTACTAAAACTAACAAATCTTGAACAGATAAACTCAAAATCAAGCAAACTAAAATTCTTTGGTTTAAAAATTTGATTTGCACAGAATCCAAGTGATAGACATGCATTTCTAGGTATTTTAAAATCGTGTTTATCACTTGATTACGTTCTAAAAACTATTCCCATAACAATGGACACATGCCTACTAAAACGATCATAACTTGAGCAAACGGACTCCAAATCACGCAAACTCAAGTCCTACGATTTGCTAATAAGATGTGAAATATATTCAAAATGATAAACTCACATTTTAAGTCACTTAAGTGGAGCTAAAAAATTGCACAAAATATGATTGCATGAACAAAATGCGATGAAAATTCACACAACAAAAAATGCCCTTGTCATCTTAGGTTTATAGATCATATCTAAAACCTTCGACGTATGACTCTGATACCACTTGAATGTTATGGAGAAAATCTTAAGCGCATCATGGAAGTGTGAAGATTGCATCATATGCGATTGGAAGCGACTAGTCGCATTAGTTGCTTAGGACATCAGGATTTAAAAATTGAAAATGATGAAACCACATGATCCGAGAACACTTTTCGGATCATTTCATCTAAACCACATGCATATATTAAGGTTACCTCTTGAAGCGTGGTTGCGATTGAATCTCTAAACGAAGAGACCTTCTATCTCGAGTTCATTCCAATGGAGGAGACGCTTGCGAGCACAGTGATGAAATGCGTGCTCCTTGCAATCCATGTTGATGATCCAAGAGATAAATCTCCTAATCTCGTCTCACGAGATTCTATGTCTTCTTCATGAGCGAAGTGCACCAAAGGAGACGAGGATCCACGAGCAGTCAAAGTGGTGGCACAACAGCGTGACGATGAAAACGATCTTCTCTAGGGTTTAGAGTGGACTGCTACTTTAAGGGGGGAGAGAGAGAGAGGAGAAGGTGTGTAGAGAATGAGAGAGAGAGAGAGCTTGCCATTGTGTTGTCACTTTTTGAAGATCTAGGGTTGCCTCTTCTTATATAATATTTTAGGAGTCCATGGATCCCAATCCATGGACAACACAAAATCAATGGTAGAGATTGATTTGTGTTTCTTTCAATGACCATGATTTTGTTGTAAAAACACAATAATTAATTTAATTTAATATATATTGAATAAATCATCAATATATAAATTAATTAAATCATCAAATTAACATAGGAGAATTAGGAAGGAGGCATGCCTCCCTTCCATTGGGGGGGGGGGGGGCGGGGTGGGTACACCTTGAATTCCAATTCATGGTGGTCGTCCATCCTCCTTATAAGGAAGGGAGGCACTCCTCTTCCTTTTTTATGAGATCTCTGATCCCATGAAAATCTCCATAATCTGCAACAACTATTGTTGTAAATTTATTCACACAAATAATTCATAATTATTCTGTGAATATTGTAATATGCCATTGGAAAATTGTGAATCACATTCACTACCTAAAATAAAATGTCAATCCAATCCACATCGATATTTAAATTACAAAGATATTATTTACCAATAACTCTCTCTTATATATTATAAATTACATTTATAATATATATGATTAATGTTGATAGTGCTATCCACAATATTCATATCCATGAGAATTAAATCACATTTAATCATCTTAGATCACTATTCTCATGTGCCCAACTAATATGAATCACATTCACATTATTCAGATCTTTGACAAATAAATCATATTTAATTATCTCAAATAATTCTCCTTATATGACCAAACAATATGAATCAAATTCATATATTCATTATAATTAAATCACATTTAACTATCAATTTTCCTCAATGTTTAGAAACATTATTATCAATGAAATTATCCTTGAACTCTTTCAAAAATAATGCGCTTTCTCCGTAGCTACTTGGAGATAAGGATATGGTGATTGTACGTTCCACGTATAGTGACTTGGATATTAAGATCATATATCAAATCTAGATCTCGGGGACCTCCCATAGATGTTTATTAAATCAAAACCGTAAATATAATCTTCTCATTGCATCTAAATCATATTCAGAACACTGTCCAACATTTGGACTAAGATCAAATTACTTCTCTATGAGAGGAATCACTAAAATCCAAACTTGTTTCTTCACTCCCTCGAAATGAAAGTGTCATGGTTATACAGTCGTTTATTGATCACATCACCCTCAAGTATTCCTAATACCTACACATCTTACATACTAGAAGACCTAGAATAAACCTGAAATTTTAGATCTTATTTAGTATGTCTACTTCAGGGTTTTATCATTAAGTTTCTTATTCGATCATTGGGAATTGGTATTGATCATATACTTTCCAAAAGCATATATCATACCCAAGTATTGATCATATACTTTCCAAAAGCATATATCAAACCTACAAATTCAGTCAAGCTTCCAAAGCGAGACGACCATGCACAAAATTTGATTTTCAATATCTCATGAGTGAGCTCATGTCTTCCGGTTCAGTAATGAGCATGTATGATCCTTTTGAGAGATCGTATTATTCATATGCACTCGTATGCACACCAACACGTCTGTGTATAGACCTTGATTAGATCATCAACCAATCGATTTGCCAAATGTACACACTCAAACATATAGTAACACATCTGTCTCCTTTCAAAGGATGTGTGCCTATATTGCGATAGCATACGACATAGGTCTTTGGTTATCTTGACCTTGTTAAGTCAACTCTTTAATTAAATGTATCAAATACCTCCTAATATATATTTTGATGCAGAGGACTTGCATCAAGAGGTCAGCTAGATATCAACCCATTAGAGAAAGGATTGCCATCTCCTACTCAGGTTTGAGATCATCTCTTAATAATCATTCGGTAGTGCTTGATGACTATTCAATCTAACTCTTTAGATATTCATCCAAGCACCAGCCTCTATGATTCAACAATTGAGTCAACACATTCATAATCATTAAGATAGCCATAGTACATAACCCTAGTTGTACTAAGGATCCTATTACGCAAATTGATTATTCTTCATTTCAGATAGGGAATGAATTTTGCAATAAGTTTTATTGTATAACGGCTCGCCGTGGGCTCGCATGTCTAACATAAAAATCTTCAATTACTTTATACAGATTTAAGCTTGTGGATATAGTGGTGTCCATGTCTTATCTTTAAATAGCTAAGAAAGGCATTATTTCTTAGATTATGAGGATAGTTGTGAGTCCGGCACAAGAGGAGGGGGGATTGTGCAATGTACAATATCCCAATAGCATTATTCAATTAAAAATAATTTACAAATAAAAAATATAGAGGTAGATAAATTCAAAATACAACGCACAAGAATTTTTACATGGAAACCCAAGTAGGTGAAAATCACGATCCAGAACCTTGATCTAGGTTTTCCTTTTCGCTCTCTCGATGAAGCTTGTTTCCATTATTCCAGTGCTACTTTAAGCCGAGAGTAGTACAACCTCATGTACAGCCCGTACCCTTCCTTGGAAAACTCACAAAGAAAGATTTTATCTCTCTCAGAGAAAGGAATCCATAACTTGGATACATATACAAAAATGCTAATAGAAAATAGTTAAGCAATGAAAATTGAATTCACATGCTTATATACTTCCAACGTAGAATATGCTCGAGGATGATGATGGTCACAATATAACACAGAGCACAAATAACTTCAATAACTCTACAACTTTGGAATTAAGAGAGACGCAGAGCATAGAAATGTTATAAGAACTTGAATATCACACAAGAAGACCATCATTTCTTTTGAGAGCAGAAGATGTTTCTCTTGGTTTTGTATTTCAATAATAAATCATACAGGTCTCTTATATAGGGTTGGCCTCAAAAGAACCATTAGTGTCCAAAAATTGAAAGTTCAACGTTCTGATTTCTAGATCCATGAAATGATCGATCATGAGAAATAATGTGATTGATCATGGATGATCGATCATATTTGACCTTTGACCTAAAATTAAGAATGATCAATAATGGTCAAAAGGATGATCGGTCATGGTTGATCGATCGTGGATAACAAGTCTGTCAATCAAGGGTGACTGATCAGGGGTGTCAAGATAAGTGATCATATGTCCAAAAAATCAGTTTTGTGAACTTGATGATTTTATTAAGTTTGCTTGTTGATCAAGAATATGCAAAAAGTATAAGATTATTTTTTTATCATAAATAAAACAATGTTATAAGTCACATCGGCATCTGAAGACTTCAAAACTTGAGCTTTTGGTAATGAGTCTTTCTTTGAATCTTTCTGCAATCTAATTCTGAACCTTGAGCCTTCAAGTTGAGTCTTTTATATTCACTTTAGGATTTGATTCGTCTTCTAGCTTTTTCTACACTTTTCATCATTGAGCTTTTATCTGAAAAGTTAATCAAGCTAAAAAATAAATATGCCACGAAATCTGTCACTAAAGATCTCTCCCTTTTTGTTAATGACAAAACTTATATTTGTTTTTTGTACTTTTCAACTATATTTGTTTTTATTTGATTTAAAAATTATGTCTTCCTTTATTTTTGCTTTTAAACATTCTCCCTTTTAATCTTATCTCTCTCTTCTTTGATACCTCCGTAAAACGGTATCATCTTCCCCTCTTTTTATCATTATCAAAAAGATTTATTAGTAAACTTCTCCCCTATCTTAAGGAGTTCTAGTTCCTCTTTTCCTCTCCCCTTTTGCCTGAAACCAAAGGATTACTTAGTTCTCCTTTTTTTGTAAAACTTCATTTTAAAAGAAAGATCTAAGTATCTAGGACATGTCATTAGGTTTGTATAAACCTAAGTATCTTTCTAGATAGGAAAACCTCTCAAGGTTTAAGGATTTGGTAAATATATCAGCAAGTTGTTCTTCAATCCTTACAAAGTGTAAGGAATTTTTTTCCTTTTAGAACACAATCTCTTTGGAAGGGATGTCTAATGTCATTGTGTTTTGTCCTAGAATTCAATACAAGACTCTTAAAAAGATTTATAACATTTGTATTATCATAAAGAAATTTTACTTTTTCAAACTTTAATCCAAAGTCATTTAAGGTATGCTTAATTCACAACACTGGCAAACATGCAAGGAATGTAGATATGTATTCAGCTTCTATTGTTGATAGGGCTAAACAGATTTATTTCTTATAGAACTAATAAATCATCGTATTTTCAAGGAATTGACACGTCCCACTAGTACTCTTCCTACTAGTTCTACTTTTGGCATAATTAACATCACTATAAGATTTTAATGCAAGGTATGGTGATCTAGGCTAAAAAAGTCATAATTGTAAGTATCTTTCAAGTATTTTAAAACCTTTTTTAAAACTTTTAAATGACTTTATTTAGGGGTCTATTTGAATCTAACACACAGACAAGTACTACAAAGTATGTCTGGTCTAGTAGCAGTAAGAAACAACAATGAACTGGTCATACCTATATATTGAGTTGCATTAATATCCATATTGTTTCATCTGCATCAAGCCATGCTTAAGCTCCCATCGGTGTTGTCATTCCTTTTCTATTATCCATCCCAAATCTTTTAAGAAGATTCTGAATGTATTTCCTTTGACTTATGAAGACCCCTTGAGGTAAGTGTTGAATTGGCAAGCCTAGGAAGAAACTGATTTCTCCCATTAGACTCAATTCAAACTCCTCTTGTATCAACTTAACAGAATCTTTGCACAAATCTTTATTAGTATCTCTGAAAATAATATTATTAACATATATTTGAACTATTAATATACCCTTTGAATTTTTAATAAACAAATTAAGACTACTTTTCCAATTTCAAAGTTAGCAAATAAGAGAAAATATTTTAATCTATCATATCGTGCTCATGGTGCTTGTTTAAGTCCATATAAAACTTTCTTCAATGTATAAACAAACTCAGGAAGATATTGTAGATAACCATTAAGAAAAGTACTTATTACATCCATTTGATATTTGTTTTATATCTAAGTGAGTAACATAAACAAAATAACATTCTAATTTATTCTAATCTGGTTGCAAGTGTATAAGTTTCATCAAAGTATATACCTTCTTGTTGATTGTAACCTTGTGCAATTAATCTGGCTTTGTTCCTAATCACGTGGCCTTCCTCACTTGATTTTCTATAAATCCATTTGATTCCAATTATTGATGCATTTTCTGATTTAGGTATAAGTTTTCAAACATCATTTCTTATGAACTGATTAAGTTCTTCTTGCATGCTATTATTCATGATTCATATTTTAGTGCATCTTCTATCTTATTAGGTTCTATTTATGATACCTAAGCATCAAGTACACAATTAATATTAGGTTGAGATCATGTTTTAACTTTATCTGATATTTCTCCAATTACTTGAGTTTTAGGATGTTCCTTACTAAAGATCCATTCTTTAGATATATTATGTGTATTTGTGTCTTTTATCTTACTTATATCAATGAATGTTTGTTCTTCTTATTCAATAACATTTTCTTGACTATTTATTTCTGGTGGATTTTCATCGAGGTTTATATGCATCGATTCTTCCACAACTAGCGTGTTCTTATTAAAAACTATATAAACTTTACTATGATTTGAGTATCCAATGAATATGCATTCTTCGCTTTTAGCATCCAGCTTATCTAAGTTATATTTTGTATTTAGTGTAAAATATTTACTTCCAAACACTTTAAAATGGTTTATCTTGTGAATTTTACCTTTGTAAAGTTCATAACTTGCCTTTTTTACCTTTGTAGAGTTTATAACTTGTCTTTTTAAGGATTGGTCGTATTAATTGTCTATTTCGTACATAGCAGGAAATATTAGTAGCTTCTTCCCATAAGTATCTAGGTAGACCGGATTCTATTAATAAAGTTCTAGCACACTCATGTAAAGTTTTTTTCCTTCTTTCTACATCTCCATTTTCTTGATGTGCTCTTGGAAAAGAATATTCATGTTTTTTCCATATTTTTCATAAAATATAGTGAATTGTTCATTTTCAAACTCTCCATCATATGTATGAGTTTATGAAATTCTTCATTATTTTCTTTTGAACTACTTTTGAAAAGTTTAAAAAAGTATACTATTGTTTGATCTTTTGTTTTTAAGAAGAAGATCCAATTGAACCTATAGTGGTCATCTACTAGTACAAGATAGTATCTATAAGCACTAAGGCTTTCTACTCTTATTGGTCCAAACGGACCTATGTAAAGTAATTCTAGGGGTCTAGATGTTGAACTAGTGTGCAAGCATCGCATGGTATTTTGGAGTTTATCCTGTTGATAGACAATCCACTTACTAAGTTATTCTTAATCAACTTGTTTAAGTACTTAGGTGTAAATGACCTAGTCTTATGTGCCAAAGATTAACTTCATTATTACTAACAACTAAGCAATCATAAGCATCATCTTTGTTAAACTCTACAACATAAATATCTTAAAAACCGTTTTCCAATTAACAATTGTTTATTAACTAGATTCATCAAGAATTTTAAAGTAGTTTGATGAAAACAAACATTAAAATATTTATCACAAACTTGACTTATACTAATTAAGTTATGCCTTAAACCATTAACTAAAGATAAATGATCAAAAGTAGATTTAACATTATCAACTTGACCAATACCTATGATACAACCCTTGTGATTGTTCCAATTGTGA
Source organism: Ottelia alismoides (assembly GCA_037367405.1). Classification (NCBI taxonomy): domain Eukaryota; kingdom Viridiplantae; phylum Streptophyta; class Magnoliopsida; order Alismatales; family Hydrocharitaceae; genus Ottelia; species Ottelia alismoides. The sequence goes on along the minus strand of JAZKJV010007020.1, from coordinate 727,101 downwards.
TTGAACATCCTTCTTGCATGATGGTAGACAACTTTTTATCTCATGTCATATGCTTTGAACATCTTGAATACATGATCTACTGGTTTCCTCCGTCTTTTGAGGTTGGCCTCATTCTTGATCCAATAGGCTTTGTGTGTTTTAATCCAGTTTGAGATTGTGTATACATCCACTTATTCTGATCTCAATTCTCTCCACCTACAAAACAAGTTTTAATAAGATCTTTTGGTACCCATCTTTTAAGACCATGAGGGTTTGATTTTTTCTCTCCAACTTAAGTAAGCAACTTGTTATGAGACATAAGTTACTAGCAAATCCTATGCCATTTTTATCACTATATTTTCTGTTGAAACTAGACAGTTTATCTAAATTCTCCTTTCCTTTTGTAAACCTAGCAAAATTATTTACAAGTTTATCATAGTTTAATTTAAGACTACTAAATTCTTTTTGAAGAAAATTAATATTATCTTTTAAGAAAGAAGATCCTCCACTAGAAGTTTCTTTTTCAAGACCTAACTTCTTTTTGAAATTACTTTTGATTCTCTAACTTAGACTATTCTAATTCTACAAAGACTTCATGAAAAACATATAAAAGTTCAGTATAAATTTCTCGAGTTACCTCATCTTCGAGCCATCAATTCGAGCAGGCTGATTGCTCATCGCCCGAGTTTGAGTCTGAGTCGATTGAATCTGAGTCACTTCATGTGGCTTGCAATGCTCTCTTCTTTCCAACATTTTTTAATTTCTTATTAGATTGCTACTTCTTGATTTCCTTCTCTTACTTCAGTAGAGGGCAGTCTCTTCTCAAATGCCCCTTCTTCTTGCATTCATAGCACGTGAGTGCTTCTTCATTGTCTTATCTTTTTGACTTGAATTTTGTTACCCATAAATTTCTTGAGTTTTCTTGCAAGTAGAACATGATCTTTATCATTCATTTTTTCATCAGACGAGTCTTGTGAGATGACCTTGAATAGCTCATATTCATGTTTTAATGTAGTGGTAGTTGGAAATGAAGCCTGCATGGTTCGGCTCATCAAGTCTCGAATCTATCTCTATGCCTGGTCGTTCTTGCCCAATGTCCACTTTGTCAATTTGAGATCTTTCTGCTGTGTGATCTTCTTTCATATATATCCAAAAGAAAGCACTCGCAAGACCCGTAATCGAGAATATTATAGAAGATCATAGTTGAAAGTGAGAAATCAAAATGTGGGGGGAGGGGGGGTTGTTCTTGGAAACACGACCGAGGTTTGGAGGGGGGAAAGAGAGAAAACAACAAAAATAAAATTTGAAATCAGGGGATTATGGGATACAATGGTTCCAAACCCTATTTACATCAAAACCCTATTCGCATTTTCCCTTTCTCAGGCATATGGAGAGGAGAGACCGCCATGGTGGCCACCGACGGCGTGGTGGTCGTTGAGGAAATCCGATTGGAAGACGAACTACATAAAAAGGGCAAATCCACCCTCATCTCACTGTATTAAGATACGAAGATCTCTTGATTTTGCTTTTCATTTATTAAATCCATGATCATGATGTGGATTCTTACATGATTCTCATTCTCTACGTGATTCCAATATCGATTTGGCAGCACAATGGTGAAAGGTGTGTGCGGATTATCCGTATTTCGTGCATTTGTTTTGTTCCGAAGCAAAACAAATTAGAGACAGACGTCTGTCTACTCTCTAATTCACGGGAAACAATAGTACGTATTTTGGGAGGATTTCTCACGAAAGGAAACGATTGGAATATTAGGTGACGACTCTATTATCAAATCTTTCATGTATATTATATTTTCATATGGTCTATGCCTTTTGATAACGGAAGAGGATCCCATCTTATTCCATGTTTTATCTCTAGAGATGGCGTTTGATATCCATCTTAATATTATTTTTTCTTTCTTACTATTCGGATACAAAGGAGATTAATATATTGTCGTAATTTAATCATGAAGGAAACAACGGTACTCGTGTTAATGAAATCAATCATCAAACATGTGCTAACGTACCCTTTTTAAGGTTGATTGCCATACACGGTTCTGTTTTTTTAAGATACAAGCATTTCATATTTTGGCTTCAATCACATTATATAAAGATTTTTCTATATATCAATAAGAATTTGTAATGTATAAGTTTTTCTTTTGTTATCACGTACTTCTTGGATTGAGTGTTGAATCTTAATTATCACGCTTATAATTACGTTATTTAGATTACAACAATGAAATCCCTCGAGAACTAATCTCTATTTCCATCCATGACTTATATAATTATGTGCAAGTGGAACTTAACTATTAAATAGATTGTTGTCGTTCATAAGATATAAGATGATGGTGGTAAGATGGATTACTGATTAATGATAAGATCCTTTGTGGTTCATGAGTTTGGGAAAAGGGATCAGATCAAATAACATTAATGCTATGATTAGTATTAGTAAAGTTAAGATTCGTATTTTGGAGTCACTGTTCACATGCAATGATCATTATCAAACAATGAATCATTAATTTGGTTGCCTCCTCGAAAAGTATCGAGTAAGGAGTAACTCAAACATCACATGAGTGAGATTCTAAACAAAATATAATTGAATAATTGTGTGTATAGACAAAATAATACAAGGTAGTGCACGACCTTATAGACGGGCGAATTGTAGTGGAGTTAATCGCGTCCAAAGGGCATCAAAGGGTGATGGTGGAAGTAGGGATGTCAGCGGGTCGGGTTTGGGGTGGGTATCAATATTCCCAAACTCATATACGTTTATAAAATCGCTACTCATATCCATCCATTTATTAAACAGGTAATTTCTAGCGGGTACCCACATACCCGTCGGATACACGTATACCCAATGGGTACCCAAATATTCGACATGGTATATCTTAAGTTGTTTATAAATGTAGACAAGATTTTCATAGATAGACGAAACAGAGTGAGATCGTGTAATATGGTGATACGTAAAGATATGCAATATATAAGGAATTTTAATGGTTTATATATGTTAAGTGTTTAACTCTTTTAGGTTGATAAGTTTTTATTTATAAAAGATACAAAAAGTTAGTTGAATATGAATAAATGGATGGAGAGGAAAAAATTAAGTTGGATATTTATACATGTAGATCGATACCTATTAGATACGAAATGGATTTGGCTAGTTTGACTAGAATGCAATACACACATCTATTTATCTCTCTCTCTCTCTCTCTCTCTCTCTCTCTCTCTCTCTCTATATATATATATATATATATATATAATGGGGTTGCCCCCGCGTCAATTTCGATATTTTTTTATTTTTTTTGAAAAATATCGCCATGTATATTCATCCCTATATCCCTCCTATATGCTATTCGAATTTCGTCAGAAGCAGAGACTCTTACGACCTCCATCGAGATGGTGTCAATTTTAAAAATATTGTTACCGTTAAAAAATGACTGTCTAGATGGGGGTCGTAGGAGTCTCTGTTTCTGACGAAATTCGAATGGTATATAGGAGGGATATAGGGATGAATATACATGGCGATATTTTTCAAAAAAAATAAAAAAAAACGCCGAAATCAGCGCGGGGGCAGTCATGTTGGCTTCCCCAAGGGGGTAGCCCCATTAAACTCATATATATATTAGGGTTTGGGGCAGGTTCGGGTTCGATTACCCACAAGGCAATCCCAAACCCATACCAATACCCGCATGAGTAGTCAATTCAAAACCCAAACTCGTCCAAAATTAAACGGGACGAGTTTCGAGTCCTTAAATGGGGCAGATTCAGGTCGGGAACCCAATAGGTAGACCCAGATTGACATCCCTAGGTAGAAGTAGGCACCCTGATTGTGCTGTGAAATCGGATCCATGTTTGGCCATATGGAGCTGCGGTTACCTTTTATATGTACTCGGAGGAGTTTGGGTTCTTGGTTCCCAAGTCGTCGGAGTCACTGCATGTTCCTACTAAGACCTGGGTTATGGATTCCGTGGGACGAGAAGTCTTGGTCAAACCTATTTTTCATGGATACTTAACTTGGTCATAATAGAGTCCTAAAGTAATAATAATAAATTTACAAGCGGATGATATCTAACAATAGAAACTAAGCCGGTTATAGGCTCTTGATGTGAGACTTTAGATGGTTATAACCTCTTGATGAGAAAACGAAGCCGGTCTCGGGCTTGCCATGAAATAAATGTAATTAGTTACACGCATTTGAGAATTTGAAATTGAATATGTTACAGCCTGTGGATTATGTGGGTTTAGTGCATGTACATGTACAAGTGTCATGTTAATTTTGGTTATCAATTTTACCATCTACTTTGACTAGTTGCTTCTTGTCTACTTTATATAATTGTTATATATATATATATATATATATATATATATATATATAAAGAGAGAGGATGGGGAGCTTGCACCTAGGTGCATGTAACTTTACATGCACCGGCGCTTATATCTTCCACATTTTTTTACTTTTTTCAAAAATACCACCATGTATATTCATCCATATATCCCTCCAATATGTCATTCGAATTTCGTCAGAAACAGAGACTCCTATAACCTCCATCTAGAACAGGTCGATTACAACAATTCTAAGATCGTTAAAATTACCCGTTCTGGATTGAGGTCATAAGAGTCTCTGTTTCTGACGAAATTCGAATGACATATTCGAGGGATATATGGATGAATATACATGGTGGTATATTTGAAAAAAGTAAAAAAAATGTGGAAGATATAAGCGCCGGTGCATGTAAAGTTACATGCACCTTGGTGCAAGCTCCCCATCCCTTTCAAATGAAGTGGGGTCTCACCGCTTTTGTGATAAGCTATCAATCAGATCCATTAGATCTCAATATGACGGTTGCATCAAAAATATCATCCAAAAGGGTATTTTGGCCTTACGATTTTATTATATTTTAATTCATTTAATGACATCAATTTAGTATTTTTAGGACTGTCTATATTTGGCATTCTAATTAATACATTCATTGATTATTCACCACTAACGTTCTTAATAATAAACTGGAATTTTTGCGTACCTTTGTAAATTCCAAATGCGTTAAAATATAGAGTTTATACTTTATTTTGCAAGTTGGTTTTTACATTTATTTACATTATCATTCAATAGTTTTGAAGTAAAATGAGTACTTTCCTTTGTAAATTTGTATGTTCCATTGTAAAAAATTAATTCATAATTATAACAAATCATTTATTTTAAATGGGTTTTTCCTCTTTGTAAAAATTAATTGTGTAATTGTAACATGTGTAGGTTTTCGTAATTTTTCCATGTTCCTTTGTAAAATTCAAGTTCTCTTTGTAAGTCTGTGTTTGTAAAAAGTCATAAATGCAATATCCACACTACCTTTTGTAAATTTCATGCTCGCTTTGTAATTTTTGTATGGTGTTCTGCAATAAAAAGTATTTCTTTACATGGATATTTGTAATGGTTCATCATTGTTTTGTACTTTTTATGCTATCCTTTGTAAAAGTTTTTGATCGCTTTGTAATATCTGTGTGGAGTTCTGCCAACATGTTTGTGTGATGAGTTTGTAAAAACCGGCACTCCCTTTGTAAATTTTGTATGATAATATGCAAAAAAAGACCAGTTAGTAATATGTTGATAGTTTTCAGAAAAGATAACATGTAAAAAATGTAAAAAATGTAATTAGATAACGAGTTCTGTAATATATGTTTTCAATTTTGTAAAAATAAGATCAACTATATATGTATTCTAATCTATATGGTCTTTACGATTAGGAAAAACGAGTTAGGTTTTTTAAGTGGAATCAAGGTGTATAGATGGGAATTGTTTAGATCTCGATTTTTATTTTCAAGATATGGTCATAATCTGATAAAAAAAGAGATGAAAATTTATAAATATTTGTTTATTTGGGCTCCTCCTACAGTGCAACATAAACATGACCATCTCCTCTTGTATATTTCTCTGTGATCTATTTTAAATAAGAAGGTAGATCTACTATTATAGTCCGAATGATCTTTAAAATTACAGATCGCGGCAACAGAAAATCATTAAAATTTTAGAATTATTCAAACTTTCTCACGTAAATTTGGATATTAGAAAACATAGATATCAATATTGAACACATAGATGACAGAAGTGAATAGAATAGTCAAAACATTGAAAAATGGAAACTAAGAAAAAAATAAGAGAAATTTTAAATAGATTTGGAATACCACATATGCATAAAGAGTAAAACATGTACAGATTCTGACATTATACTTTCATAAGATTCTCACGTCATACTTTCATATGAAAACCTAGCAATTAATATGACTTTACCTGAACAAGCATCAGATCCAAATCGATGCAATCAAGTAGTATGTTTCTGTAAAGGTGCCTAAATTCTGGAAAGCAAAACCACAGATTTAGGTAGCAAGATTAAGGAAACGACCCATTACATGCTTCGGATCATCCTCCCGATCTCGAAGAAAGGAAGGCGTCGATGTACATGCACTTGATATGGAAAAGCACCGTGCTCATTGCGTCCACGTGCAGGATCTCCGGGTGGACCAAGTTGCCGTGTCTTGAGGAAGAGGAGGTCCGGAGAGGAGCCGCAGATCTGCATCTAGGAGGCAATGGAGGGAGGGAGTGAGAGTAATTGCGGAGAAAATTAGGGATTGATGGAGTCTATATTTAGAAAGTTGCAAATGACGAAAATGGGTATTCAATCAACAAAATAATAATGACTAAAATGCATTTGATCACAGCAGTATGATTTGAAATAAATGGATGAGATGGAGGGCTCACAACAAAAGTGGTGAGACCCTATCTCATTTGAAGTTTCTCCTATATATATATAGGGGGCACTTCAAATGAGGTGGGGTCTCACCGATATTGTGGTGAGCCATCGTCCACATTCGTCAGATCTTGATCCAACGATTGCATCAAAAAACTCATCCAAAAGGGCGTTTTCGTCATCTCAATTTTCATTAAATTCGAGTTTCATTAAATAGATTCAAATTACCATTCTAAGCTTTTCTGGATTTGGTATTTTCAATAATGCCTTTATTGATTGATTTTCAATTTTGATCCAAATGATCTGGATTCGGTTGTAGCTTTGTAAAATCCAGCGAGTTTTTGTAAAAATACATTTTTATCTTCGTAAATTCATTAATAATTTCATTCTTTCATTGTATTTTCATTTTGTATATGTGTATTTCCTTTTTGTAAATGAGTCCTTCATTTTGTAAATGTGCATGTTCATTTTGTAAATGAGTATATTCATTTTGTAAACTCCAACGAGTTTTCGTAGGAGTAATTTTTCTCTTTATAAACTTCTGGCTTTTTGTAAATATGTATATTCATTTTGTAAAATTTGTGTAAGCCTTTGTGACTGTATCTCACTCCTTTGTAAAACTCAAGTAGTACCCTGCAAAAAAAGAAAACAAATATTGAGATTTGTAAAAAAACGAATCAAAATGTAAATATGAATATCATATATGTAAAAGAACTATACCAGAATGTAAATATTAATGTCATATATGTAAAATAACTATACCACAATGTAAATTCACGCCTTGCCTCCCATGCACGACCCTCCATTCTCTTTATAAACTTCTTCCTTTATGTAAATATGTATATTCATTTTGTAAAATTTGTGTAAGCCTTTGTAACTGAGTCTCACTCCTTTGTAAAACTCAAGTAGCACTCTGCAAAATAAGAAAACAAATATTGAGATTTGTAAAAAAACAAATCAAAATGTAAATATGAATGTTATATATGTAAAATAACTATACCTGAATGTAAATCTCGGCCGCGCGTCGCATTCGCAATGCCGCCATCCTCCACCTGAGGTCGGCACCGCCCGCGCGGATCGCCACCTCTCCAGCAAGCGTGTAAGGCAGTGCAACCCTGTACATACAATAAAATAAAAAAAATAAAAAAATAAAAAGGCCGCCAGAGACTCGTCCGCAACCTCCAGTGCTGTCCCGCCTCCGCCGCCTTCACGGGCGGCGCCGCCCGCGACCTCCCCGACCGCACACAGGCGGCGCGCCTCCCGCTCCTCCCAACGCCACGCCTGTCCAGGCGCGACGGCCGCGACCTCCCGCTGCAAACCCCGCTGTTGCCTCCTACGCTCCCACCGCGGCGCCGCCCTCCAGATCCGCTGAAGCTCCTTCTCAGCCCAGCCACGCGCGGGATTCTTTCGAGGTAGATCCGACGCAACCGATCGCAATCCTTACTCCATTCCGATGCTAATTCATGACAACCTCTGCGATTGGGGAAGCATAGGTTCAAGAACTGGAGCATCTATCGGTTCTCATCATCGACCTTTCGCTCTGCCTTAAAGAACTCCACGAGGGGGCTGCCGACAATGACGATATAGGAAGAAGAGGATGGCGTGGCAACGAGCGAGGAAGCAGAGATTTATCGTCATCTGATCCACCTCAAAGAACTCCACGACGAGGTTGACGGCAACAACAATGGAGGAAGAAGAAGGTGATGTTGGAAGAGAGGGAATAATCGACGAAGGAGAGAAAGCGGCGGAGAAGGATTGACCTTGATTAGGGTTTTAGCATCAAAGATATAGAGAGATGTGGGGAGAGAGAGGAATGCGATCAAATGGGATTTCCTAAATTACAGGGACGTTGGGCATTAAAATTGGAAAGTGTAAAAAAGACCAAAATAGGTTTTTAGCCAATAAAATCAGAATGAGTTGTATGCCTTTAATTATAGCCATAAGATTGAAATCAAATGGATGAGGTGGAGGGCTCACCACAAAAGTGGTGAGACCCCACCTCATTTGAAGTTTCTCCTATATATATATATATATATATATATATATATATATATATATATATATATATATATATATATGAGGATGGGGAAGCTACATCATGATGTAGCTAACCTTAGCTACATCAGGGGCAATTTCGTCCTCTTTTTTTAAATTTTTTTCGAAATTTCCATGATGGATTTTCATAACTATATCCCTCTAATATGTCATTCAAATTTCATTAGAAACAGAGACTCCTACGGCCTCCATCCAGAACAGTTAAAAAACAGCAAATCTGTGACCGTTAAAAAATGACTGTCTTGATGGAGGGTGTAGGAGTCTCTGTTTCTGACGAAATTTGAATGACATATTAGAGAGATATAGTGATGAAAACCCATCGTGGAAATTTTGAAAAAAAAATTAAAAAAGAGGACGAAACTGCCCCTGATGTAGCTAAGGTTAGCTACATCATGATGTAGCTTCCCTTTTCTCTCTCTCTCTCTCTCTCTCTCTCTATATATATATATATAGGGAATTTATCCAGAGAGCACTGTGCCGATTTGAGTTCAAATGAGTCCTTGCTTTCATCCTTCCGATCATGATCTAATGATCCTATTTCATCTCATCCATTCCCTTTTTTTAGCATCAATCCTTACCATAACAAACTCCCCCCGCATTCTCCTCGTGACTGATTTCCTTTTTTGATTCGCAATTAAGTCTCTCCGACGTTGCATTGTTTTTATTTTAGAAATTTCCAAAATCATCTATGGATTCGTCTTCCTGCGAAATCTCAAGATCTCCAGCGACGAAAGAAAGTCGTCTTCAAATCCTCGATCTGTAAGTTTTTTCGTTGTTTATTAGACATTTATCTATTGTTCTTTTGTAGAATTTGATTATTCGTTTTTTAGTTCTCATTTTCAGATTCAAATGCGATGGATTATCTGTGAATGGAAACTGATCATGATTACAAAGAAGCAATGATGAACGATGCTTCATGGATGGATTTGAATCGTGAAAAGATCGTATCAAAATGAGCGAAGATGGATGTCTTACAATTGGATTTAGATAGCGAAATCATTATTTCAGAAAAATTATACCAAGTTACTGATAACATTTGCATATGTTACTGATAATATATCACGTATTACTTTTCTATTTTATCATTCTTACTGATTAAAATCCATTCATAGTTACTTATGTATCTTAAGAAAATACAAGTTCTTTCTATCAAATACGAGTTAAGTAATTTATACGTAGCTATCAGTAACACTTGACATATTGCAAGTAACTAAATAGACTTACATCAGTAATTTATACGTAGCTATCAGTAACACTTGACGTATTGCAAGTAACTAACTAGACTTACATCAGTAATTTATACGTATCCATCAGTAACACTTGACGTATTGCAAGTAATTAAATAGACTACATCAGTAATTTAGACGTAGCTATCAGTAACACTTGATGTATTGCAAGTAAGACGTATTGCAAGTAACTAAATAGACTACATCAGTAATTTATATGTAGCTATCAGTAACACTTGACGTATTGCAAGTAACTAAATAGACTACATCAGTAAAGAAGGCGGGGATGGACATTAGTAACAATCAAAATGAGCACAGTAAAATGGATAATTGTAATCAGTACTTCTTGTATGGACATTAGTAACTTAATTACTGATCTCACAACAATAATTACTAGAGAACTGAATATGTATTACTTGAGTAAGATGAATGAATTACTGATCTCAGTACAATGTAATATTACATATGTAAATTACTGACAACTGTTTCAATATTACTGATCTCGCAACACATAATTACTTACATATAATATATACATTATTGATCAAATGTACAATGACTATTTATTCGAAACGAAATTAAGGATTTGAATTTATCTTTCCAAAACCGTCTTCCTTTTTTTAAGGACTCGATATAATTGGAAATAGAAAAGGCTCAAACATATTAATATCCTTCCAAAACCGTGTCCCTCGAAATAGGAAACCATTCAAATGGAAATACACGTGGCGAACCCACGTTTGGTGCTCAAAAAAACTCAAATCGGCACAGTGCTCTCTGGATATGCCCTCTATATATATATATATATATATATATATATATATATATATATATATATATATATAGGGAATATTTCAGATGAGGTGCACCTTTCCAGGGTGCAAGGAAAGCCCGCGATCTTGACCATCCGCAAATAATCCGATGGTTACCATTAACAGCTCGTTGTCTATATATTTTTAATATTGAAAAACCCATTATGGTCATTTTAGCATATCTATATTTAGAATGCAACAAATATCTCCACAAATTTCTCCTCTCTCTCTCCCTCTCCCTCTCTCTCTCCCTCTCTCTCTGCTACCCGTCTCCCTATTCGACGAGCACCACATGCCTTTCCTGGAGATTCGATTCGCAGCAATGGCAGATTCTCTTCGATTCGCAGCACGAGCCTCCGGTGTCGATCCTCACGACCCATCTTCCAGTTCCGACCACCATGTCACGCCCCCCATGGAGATTCGCGACCATGGGAGATTCACGGTCATGTTTCACGTGAATGGAGGTGTGTGGGCGGAGGAGGTGCATGGAGGAGGTGCGTCGTGGAGGAGAAGGGCGACAAAGGTGCGGGTAGAGAGGATGCTGAAGATGGAGGGCGTGCCCGGTTTTTACAATATAATGAACTATTTTGCAATCTCGAGTTTTTTTTTACAATCCCAGATCGTATTTTACAATAACATATCATCTTTTTACAAATTTTAGACTGTTTTTTTACATTTATACGCATGGAGGAGGTGGATCATGGAGGAGACGGTTGAAGGAGTGCGTGAATGGAGGTGTGTGGGCGGAGGAGGACGTGCATGGAGGAGGTGGGACGTGGAGGAGAAGGGCGGAGGAGGTGCGGGTAGAGAGGATGCTGGAGATGGAGGGTGTGGCCAGGTTTTTACAATATAATGACCTATTTTGCAATCTCGAGTGTTTTTTTACAATCCCAGATCGTATTTTACAATATAAATGACCTATTTTGCAATTTCAGACTGTTTTGCAATCTCGAGTTTTTTTTACAATCTCAGATCGTATTTTACAATTGCATATCATTTTTTACTAACTGTGATCTTATTATACAATGCAGGATGCAAAATTATAACAGGGACTCATATTTTATAAAGATGCTTGGCATTTGTGAAAAACTCACATAATAGGATCTGATCGATTTACAATCTTCATACAGGTTTTACAAAACATCCATGATCTTTTACAATAGTGTTATCAAAATTACAATTATTATAATATAAATATTACTAATTGTGATTTTATTTTACAATGCAGGATGCAGTTTTTACAATATCAAGGGGAATATTACAAAAAAATCTGCTATTCTACATTTCGGGAAAATGCTACCATGTTGGCGAAAATTCAGCAACTAAAAGGCAACAAAAAATACCAAATCAGACACGCTAAAAATGGAAAACTATAAAGACGAAATAAATTTCAAATTCGAAATTAAATTCAAATTTAAAACGAAAATGTATGGAATAAATGCCCTTTTGGATGAAGAACCGCTAGATCAAGATCTAACGGATCTCGTGATGGGCTTTCCATACACCCAGGAAAGGTGCACCTCATTGGAAGGGCCCTCTCTCTCTCTCTCTCTCTCTCTCTATATATATATATATATATAGGAGAAACTTCAAATGAGGCGGGGTCTCACCATATATATGGTGAGCCATCCTCAATTTAGGCATCTTTCTAATATATTTTACAATTTCCTGTTTCATACATATAATAATAAATATTAACACAACATGTATAGTGAAATAAAATTATGAAAATATTATTATAATGGATGGAAATATTGATTTGAATTTAGATGCTATATTTTACAAAATTCATTTTTTTACAATGTGCAGTTTATATTTTACAAAACTATTACAATGTTTTACTAAATTCGCAGTGGCTTTTACAATTTCAGAAAAGCCCCCACCTCATTTGAAAGGTCACCTATATATATATATATATATATATATATATATATATATATATATATATATATATATATATCAAGTTTCTAGACTTTCGATCATCCTCGTTGGATTTCTCTTCAAGTGACATCGAGCTTGTATGTTGTGGTTTACCTAAGTGGACCGTTGGGTTCTTTTGCACCATTCTATATATTTTTCAGATGGATCGGGTTTTTATGTTATTAGTAGTAAAAAATTATGATTATTCTCCATTTTGTTTGATCCAAACTAAGGCTCTTTTGTAATAAGAGTAGTATGCAGACATGGTTATCAACTTTACTATCTATTTCGTTTACTTATCGTTAGTATTAGATGTGATGGGGAAGGGGCGTTGCATTTGCCTCCTCTATCACCTTCTTGGTCTTCTTCTAGACTTCATAGACCATCAGGTTTACTATGAGGTCTCCAACTCAATGTCTTTTACAGCATTCGCTTCTTCTATCGCCATCACATTTTGTTCACATTCACTTGAGTGAATCGACGACTTTCTTTTCCAGTTCTCCCTTGACGAAGTTCTTCACCAAAGCCTTGAGATTGTTCACGATGGTTGTGAACCTTGTGTACATCTCTTTGATAGTTTCTCCTTCATCTCAAAATGTTCATATTCCCTGGGAAGCATCATAATAGTTAGAACTCTTAACCATGCCTTCATATTTGACTAGGAGTGTCTTCCAGATAGCATGGGCAGTCTTGGACTGAGTGTGACACCCGTCCCCCAAAGATATAGGTACTCGGCAAACCGATTCCACGCACATACATTCCACATTCGAGATACACAATAATATACCAGGAGAAAATAGCATGAGAGACTAGAATAACAATTTTTCTTTCAGTTCACTTCATACATGTCCATCATTGCATTTCATTACAATCCATCCATGTCCACAAAAATATATTACATGTATGTATTCAAAAAAAAAAGTTCCATACATACAATATACATCTCATGTCTCCCAAAATGCTACAAGTGAAGCAGTAAGAGCTACAACGAGTATTTTACCACAATTGAAAGTCGTGTAACTGCACAAAAAGAGAAGTAGCTCCAAGTATCAAGAGCCGCTCACTGTTGCGGCTACTTCTGCGAACCTGCATATCCACACACATGTACGTTTGAGTAAAGTTGCTCAATACGATAAAAAAATATACAACATGCAAGATATAATTAAACGTGTGCAAAAGAAAACATCTGGGTAAACCGTCCTCACAAAGAGATAAATTTTAACCATTATTATTTGATATGGATCAACCAAGCTTCGTGTATACTACGTGGTTTTGGTCTGTATGAGACCTCATATTATGACTCAAAGGCAAGAAAAAGATCTTAGGGTTTGGGTACCTCCATAGGCATGTGATGGGGTACAATGCATCATAACTAAGTTCCCAATGTCCATTTGGCTTCACTCATAAGAATGTAACTCCAATTCCCAAAGCAATTTCTATCCCGCAAATCATCACAACCCGTCCAAGTTCACTACCCACGTGTAAGAGTCCACGATGACGTGGGGCACGAGTAAGGGCATATACTACAAGATCATTATTACAATAGTCCGATTCACCATGACTAACTTAAATCCTCCTTATACACAGGAGACTTGTATCCCATTCCCAACTTAATTTAATCACATTTTCTCGGAACTCCCCTCTTAGTGTTCCTACTCGGAATACTAATCAATGTGGCCTACACCAACCAACATATGAGTGTTAACTCTAAGTGAACAAGCAAAACACTAGACTACCAACCGTGACTACTTGGCCTGCACTCGAAGCACCGGGCTAAAGGCACGCAAGTGCTAAGACTGAACACCGTGTGGTGACTCCTCGGTGTGCCAAACAACTTGTCCTCTAACCGTCGCAGCTACATAGTAGCGGTTGGGATCACGGCTCTCTAGGCTTCTACTCGGGGCCCCAAGGGTGCATGCCCCTCCCTTTGTGGAAGCTACTCCACTACCCGATCGTCATGAAATATCCCTTCACTGGAATGATAATCACCCCAACAAAATCCATGCTAGCAACCATAGAAGGATCCCATAATACATATATGGGAAAAAGTATAACAAATAGGAGAAGCCTTAGTACTTATCAACACCTTATTATAGATATGGAAGGATAGAGTCCTATGATACCTAGACAAGGGAGTCTGTAGGAGTAATTACCACATCCACATGTATAATTAACAAGAATACTTCTTCAAGAAGATTAAAGAACTCTTTTAGACCCTTCCCGTTATAGATGCACTATTATAATGAAGACCTTCGTATCCAGAAGTGAAGGTGCATAATACTCAACATGATCTAACCTACTGTTGTCACCCTGGCTACCATCAACTATGTAAAAATCCAAAGAGAATTTATTGCCCACTTAGAGATGTGGAAACCCAATCTCTTGCAAACAGAGGGATGGACTCTGCACAAGTGACACCACATTCATAAATACAAATAGTAAGAAAGTATCTTCCAGATGCTAAAGGGAACAATTCCAGTCCCTGCATTGCCAATCACCCTTGCTAACAATCCAGAAGATAGTGAAAACTTCAAAGCTAAACCGGCTGCCAATGTCACTCAAAGTTTATGAATAAAAGTTCTACAATGTCCACAGCATAAAATCATCAAAATGATGCTAATTGGCTGAGATTATTATGTAATCATCAAAATGATGCCAATCCATGGTGTTCACTGTGTACAAGGCAACACAGAGGGAAGGAATCTAGTTACTAAAGAGGCTGCAGCGTTTCATAATGCCTTAGAAGGTACAATGATACAAATAGAAAGAACAAAATATAAGGTTCTTTAATTAAAACTTTAACTGTGATGTCATTAAAGGGTTTATCCACTGACGATCACCTAAATTTCAGTCCATTTTCATTCAAAAAAATTTAGGTTTCTCAAGAAAGCAATTTAATTATAATCCGGATGTTTGGGTAATCAAACGGGTTTTCCTACCCCTACTTCCACCGCAATTCTCCCTTTCTGTCCGACCTTCGATGCCGGTTACATTAAGGACTCATTAGTCGCATCTGTACGAGGCAGTGGTGCTATAACTAGAAGCTATAAGTAGAAAGCTCTTGCACGGAGAAGCCAGTATGATTCTGATAACGAGGGGCAGCAGTAGTGATGAGGATTCTAGCTCCTTGTGAGGGGAAATTATGCTATGTACCTTTCTTTGCCACCTGCAGCTTGCCTGAGCATGTGAGGGCAGTCTAGGTGTGTTAATGTATGTGTACAAACTGCAGAAAATGCAACAACATGAATTTTTTTTCACGAACAGCAACACAGCAGCAATGTGTATTCACGAAGAGGAGTATTATTATACTTTGTGATAAAAAGAGACCTTTGAAGCTTAAGGGAAAACACATAAGCTAAAGTCACCTCGTTGCATCTACTTTCAGTGGCTTGAAGTCCTTCACGCATATAAAAATCAACATGGCTGGAATTTCCAGCCACATGCACATGCTGCTATTCAACCAAAATGGGATGCATCTTTGTTTAATAACACTAGAAGATTCAATAAAAAAAGGAATTTGCACTGTCCTAAAATCAGGTATTTCCATGCATCCTTGTATTCTAGACCATCACAAATAAAATCAACCCAAAAGCTGTAACTAAGGCTCTAATAGGCAAGACGCATGATCGAAAATCACGTGGAACTGCAGGAAAAAAAAGGGGATATTGCACTTCGAAGATCTCGCTACCTCGGTTTCTTCACATTCGAAGAACGGCACGCTCGGAGTTCCGTTCACGATCAAGGTTTGAAAAAACAAAAGGCGGAACAAGGCGTCAAGGCATAGCCTCGAGGCGGTCGAGGTGTAAGCCTCAGTTTGTACAGGAAAATAAGTGCAAAAAATAATAATAAATATATTTATTGATGAAATAATCTAATCTGATGGACATGAAATATAACATTGCAATATAATATGAAACTATTAAGGTAAGAACGTGAAAAAAAAGGTTATGTCAATTTCATAAAGCTTTCTACTAAATTTCTACCCAATCAAAAAGGAAATCACTGGCTATAACTATCACTAAAATGTTTATCAGAGGAGTCCTTGGCTATAGTTGTCATTAAATATATTATATATCTGAGATGTTGATATGAATCATATTATTTAAATCCTAACCGTATATTCTGCTGAGCCCAGTTGAAGAATGGTCCGATGTCCCCTTGTGCCACCAGACCCTACAAGTACGAGGGTCTCGCTGCCAGGTCAACGAGCCTGTGGGGCTGGGGGCCTAGGTGGGTCTCCCTTGCGGGGGTTGCAGGGGGTAGCGCCCCCATCACGAAAATTTTTCTTATATGTGTATTTGAATTCGCATGCATCAGAGATTTGTGAATGCATCATCAAAATAATTGGACATGTTAATGTTAAATGCGAATAAGAAATAAGTAAAATTTAAGCATTCATCTTGTATAAATATATCCTCAGCAAATAGGCATTTATAAACATTTGAAACTAACAATAGAACCAAAGGATTTTTACACACATAACCCTGAGTAATTATGCAATAACATTCATAACCCTACATAATCGTGAATTACATGAGAAACCTCGAGTAATGCTTAACTCTTACATGGCATAACCCTGTGTTATGTTCCTTTTGATATATCCATTATATGTGATGGATTCCGTTAAAAAAAGGCAAGCATGTCCCTGATGTAGAGAATATTATGAAGTCGGTGTATCATTTTTCTCTATTTTATTTTCCCGACAACCTCTTATGTAATTTACCCATGGACCCTCTCTATATAAGAGAGCCTAGGGTTCTATGGAATAAACATGTTGCTCATTTCCACCAACATGGTATCAGAGCCAAAACCCTAACCCTAACCCTAAAGCCCTACCACCGCTGCCGCCCCCCCTCTCTCCATCTCTCGGCGCCGCCGCCGCCGCCTCCTCCCTCCTCACCGGCTCCCTCCACCGTCGTCGGTCCCCTCCTCGTCGATCCCTTCTCCTCGCCGCCGGCCTACCACCTCCGCCACCGCCTCCTCCCTCGACGCTGGCGCCCCTCCTCGCCGGCTCTCGACCTCTCTCTCCATGGATTTGAGTGTGTAAAGTCTACATATGCACTCAAATCCTATCAAGTTTATGTAGACACTTGTTTCTCGTCTACAATCCCTAGTTCTTCATCTCCGGCGACATGTCAGAAAACAAGGTCAATGTGCCCTCCTTGGACGCATTCAAAGGTCCAGCGCCAATAGTCAAGATGGATGGGACGAACTATGAGCTCTGAGCGATGCAGTTTATGAGTCTCATGAAGTCGAACGGTAAGAAGCATATTCTTACCAAGGAAGAGCTGGCAGAGAAGACTGGGATCTATGCCTCCTGGGAGGCCGATGATTCATATGCCAAGGTTTGGCTATCAGGCACGTTGTCGATGGAGATTGCCAATGACGTCCTCTATCATCTCACCGCTAAGGCGATGTGGGATATCCTGGCCGCCACATATTCACATGTGCGGAACGAGACTAAGATGTTACAACGCCAGCATGACATTTTCACGATGAAGCAGAATGGGCAGTCACTTCACTCTTTGTATACATCCATGCAGGGGATGTTTGAGAAACTATATAGCACTATACCCCTCACGACTATCCCTGAGCATCAGAAGACCTTCCGGAATGCTACCATAGTGGGGTTACTACTAGCAGTACTTGATCCTGAGTATGAGGCAGTCCGATCTAAGATACTTGCCGATGCTACCATTCCTCCTATGGAGAAAGTTTACCGGAGGCTTAACCACATCTCTGTTTCTTCCGACACTTCTACTCCACCACCTTCGACGATGGTTGTGTCATGAGGGAGAGGTGGTCAGTGTTCCTTTCGTGGACGTGGACCTCGTGGTCGAGGAGGTCGTTTTCGCCAACCATGCACTTTATGCCATCGCACAAGTCATTCCGAGGATACATGCTATTCTAAGCATGAGTTTCCAGCATCGGCGCGTGTAGCTAAGCATGTTACATCTTCGTCGGCATCCACTTCAGATCACCGGTTTGAGGAGCTTGTGGCGCGATTGCGTGATATTATACCTCAACCATCTACAGATTCTCCAGGAGGATCTTCAGATATTGCTGCTTCAGCATCTACCGGTACTTATGTCGCTGCCAGTACCTCAGGTAGTGCTTCTGCTTTTACATCCTGTCATGATCTCTCCGACTGGATTATGGACTCCGGCGCAACCCATCATCTCTGCCGTGACAGAGATAGACTTGAGTCATACGGAGACATTCCACATGGACGCTCATTGCTCATAGCTGATGGGACTCATTCCCCCATCGTTGGACAGGGGGAGATCACCTTGTCACCGTCCATGCATTTACAGAATGTTCTACATGCTCCTGAGTTTTCCATGAATCTATTGTCTATTAGTTAGATTATGAAGGATTTGCACTGACGTGCTATATTTGACCCATCTCTTATTTTACAGGACATACTAACGAGCAGGGTGATTGGCTGTGGCTCTGAGCAGAATGGTCTCTATCGTCTGGTCCGGAATTCATATGTTGGCGTCTCTTCCTACTCAACCGGATCCGTCTCTCCGTACACTTGGCATCTACGCTTTGGTCACCTCCCGCTTCAAAAGATGTGTCATCTCTTGCCTCAGATCTCTCCAAGTTCGTCGTTTCGATGTGAAGCATGTCAGTTGAGAAAGCATCATCGTACTAGCTTCCCTAGTCGTCAGTGTCGGAGCAGTAGCTCCCCTTTTGAATTATTTCATGTTGATATTTGGGGTTCGAGTCGTGCTCCTGATCATCAGGGACACATGTTCTATCTTGTAGTAGTTGATGACTTCTCTCGTGTATCGTGAGTATTTCTTTTAAAGAATAAATCTGAAACAGGGGATGTTATTAGAAATCTTATCATTGAAGTGCAAAATGTGTTTTCCTCTTTTGTCAAATATGTTCGTACGGATAATGCATTGGAATTCTGCACTCGCTCTCTCCTTTCTTTTCATCCAAAGGTATTACTCATCAAACCACCTGTGCTTACACATCTCAATAGAATGGAGTGGCAGAGTGAAAACATCGTCATCTCCTTGATATCACTCGAACCCTGCTTATCCAGAGTTGTGCGCCTATCACTTTTTGGGAGGATGCTGTTCTTACGGCCTGCTACCCTGTCAATCGTATGCCGTCCTCTGTACTCGGTGAGAAAATTCCTCTTTCTGTTATTTTCCCAGAGAAGGAATTATTTTCTCTTACCCCTCGTGTCTTTGGTGTTTTTGCTTTTGTTCGCCACTTGTCTCCTGGACTTGACAAACTCTCACCTAGAGCTGTCACGTGTGTCTTTGTGGGTTACTCTCGGACTCAGACTGGTTACCGTTGTTAAGACCATGTAAACAGGAAATATTTTGTCAGTGTTGATGTTACATTTTTTGAGTCCGTTATGTACTTCTCCCCTGCATGCGACAGGTTGGCTCCTTCCGCATCTAGTGATGACGTTTATGTTCCTCCTCCTCCTAGCCCGAGTCCACCTTTGTCCATTCCTGTCCCGGTCGTCACGCCAACGTCATCTCCACCACCACTAGCACCACAACCACCTATACTACCATTACCTAAATTCTATACACGTCGGTCAGGTCCTGCCACGCCTCAAGTATGTTCAGATGCTATGACTAACGATGGGTCGGATAGTGTGTCTGTGCAGGATTCTTCTTTGCAGGAGGAGTGAGCACCATCGAGTACAATGGACGATGATCTTGTGTTCCTATTGCTATTCGAAAGCAGGAACGGACTTGCGCGTCTTATCCCTTTGCTTCCCAGGTTTCCTTTCACCGTCTCACGGGAGACTTCCAGAGATTTGTTGCGGCTTTGTCTTCCGTGGAGACAAGGTTGCAAAAGTCGGTAGTCGGTACTCGGTCGGTCGGGTCACTGACTAAGGATTAATCGACTGTCGGACGATTAATCGGATTGACGATTAATCGGATTTAGTCGGGCTTTAATCGACTTTAATTTTTTAAATATATAAACTATTTTTATACATATGTTATTGTATATTTACGTAAATTTATATATATTTTTACTGTCATAATGAATCAAAAGAAGTAGATGAATTTAAATAAAATAGTAAGCGTATTAGAGTAAGTTTGCTTTTTAAAAAGTAAAAAAACATGCTATCTCCAAGCAAAAATTGGTTGACTAGTGCACCTAGTCGGAATTAGTCGGTACTCGGTCGGCCACCCCACTGACTAGACCAGTTGGACCTACTGATCGGGCTAGTCGGGTGACTTTTACAACATTGCGTGGAGATACCATGGAATTATCAGGATGCTATGAAAATTGACTGCTGACGGTTGGCTATGGAAGAAGAAATTGATGCTTTACAGTCCCGCGGTACATGGAGCTTGGTTACCGCTCCATCTGGCGCATCTATTGTTAGCTGCAAATGGGTATTCACAGTGAAGTACCATGCAGATGGGACCCTTGACCGGTACAAGGCACGGCTAGTCGCGAGAGGCTTTACTCAAACATATGGTGTGGACTATTTGGATACATTCTCTACAGTGGCTCGTCACTCTACTCTTCGCATTCTTCTGTCTGTTGTTGTGGTACGTGACTGGTCCATATTTCAACTTGATGTCAAGAACGCATTCTTGTATGGTGATTTGCAAGAAGAAGTCTACATGCAGCAGCCACCGGGGTTTGCTGCTGAGGGGGAGAATCATATGGTGTGTCGACTTCACAAGGCGATATATGGCCTTAAACAGAGCCCAAGGGCATGGTTCTAAAAGCTTTCCCACCTAATTGAACGACATGGATTCAAAAGATCAAATGTGGATCACTCGTTGTTCATTCAGAAGACTTCTATAGGTACGGTTGTCATTATGGTATATGTTGATGATATTCTGGTTACAAGAGATGATGTTCAGGGGGTAGAGATGACAAAAGCATTTTTGGGCCATCAGTTTGTCACAAAGGATCTTGGTACCCTAAGATATTTCCCGGGGCTGGAGTTTGCCAGGAATGCACAGGGTCTGGTGATGACCCAAAGGAAATATATTACATATTTGCTGGTTGAAACGGGCATGGTTGGATGTAGACCATCGAGCACTCCGATGGATCCAAATATGAAATTATATGACAACGATACTGAAGAGGTGGACAGGAGAAGATATAGAGAGATGGTGGGTAAGCTTCTTTACATCACTATAACTCGACCCGATATTGCTTTTGCAGTAAGTCGAGTGAGTCAATTTATGGAGCAGCCAAGACAGGTACATATGGATGATATGTGCATGATACTAAGGTATCTAAAGTCTTCTCCAGGCTCAGGGTTGTTGTTTAGAAAGAACACAGATTTATTTATTTCAGCTTGTGCTGATGCAGACTATGCAGGATGTCCTAAGGATCGTAAGTCTACTTCTGGCTTTGCAGTTTTTGTGGGTAGCTCTCTGGTTTCTTGGAAAAGCAAGAAACAAACTGTTGTGGCGAGATCCAGTGCTGAATCTGGATATAGGGCCATGGCACAAGCAAGCACGGAGATGATGTGGGTTCGAGTTGTACTAGAAGACTTGCATATTGATGTACCTCTACCCATGCAGCTACAGTGTGACAATCAAGCTGCTTTGTTAATTGCCAATAATCCAGTGTTTCATGAAAGAACAAAACATATTGAGGTAGATTGCCACTACACTAGAGATATGATCCAGAAGGGCTTGATTTCTAGTTCACATGTTAGTTCAGAGGAGCAAATTGCCGACATTTCACCAAGCCACTACTCAGAGGACCTTTCCGGAGATGTTCTTCCAAACTGAGCATGATTGATACCTATGCTCCAACTTGAGGGGGAGTGTAGAGAATATTATGAAGTCGATGTATCATTTTTCTCGATTTTATTCTCCCGATAACCTCTTATTTAATTTACCCATGGCCCCTCTCTATATAAGAGAGCCTAGGGTTCTATGGAATAAACATGTTGCTCATTTCCACCAACACCTGATGTTGATGCTTATTTACAAAAGATATCATTGTTCCCCTCTCTCTCCTGCCGAGCACTACCTCCTCCTCCCATGCAGACCATGCGTCGGCAGCACACCCTGCCCCAAGCAAGCTCTCCACCATAATCAGTGTCGAACCTCCCCCCTGCTACGGCGGTCATCCTCTTCGGAACACCCCCCGACGATCCCGTGCTCGAAGCCCCTCCTGTAAGACACCACATGGAAGCCCTCCGTCGACAGAGACCACTTGGAAGCCCCCCCCCCTGACCACCTCTGCAGGCCACCTCCCCCATTCCGCTCGAAGCCGCCTACGCCGCACCCTGTCGATCCCCTCCCTCGCCAACCGCCTCTGCAACTCCCCCGCCCTTTCGCTCGAAGACCCCCCTCTCCCCTCCTGCGCTCGACATCGCAACCCCCCCGTCCGCTCGAACTGTCGTCCGCGACTGCATGCTCCGCTCGAAGCCCCCCTGGGCTGCCCACTTTCCTCCGTTGACCGTCTCTGTAGCTCCCCCCGTCGACCGCACCTCTGCAGCCCCCCATCCCCCTCCCCGACCACCTCTATAGCCCCACCCCCCTCCGCTCGAAGCCCCCCCCTCCCCGACGCCGACCGTCTCTGCAGCTCCCCCCGTCGACCGCGCCTCTGCAACCCCCCCCCCCACCGGCCACCTCTACAGGCCCCCCCTTCCGCTCGAAGCCCCCCCCACGCCGATCGTCTCTGCAGCCCCCCTTGCGCTCGACGCCGCAACCCCCCTCCCCCTTTCCGCTCGAACCGTGATTGCAACCCTTCCGCCCAAAGCCCCCCCCCCCCCACAGCCACTCTAAAGCCCCCTCCACCGCGCAAGGTTTGCTCGAAGCCCCCGTAAGCTCCTGCATCGAGCTTCCCCTTCTGCGAAGCTTGTCATTTATTTTTTCCCTTTGATTTTTTAAATTGGGCTAATCCTAACCGTTAGATCATAAATTGGTTAGATTAACTCACTCATATGATTGAGTTAATGCATTAAATTAATGGAGGGTTATGGGTGTCAGACGGAGTGACTATCCGAGGTTTCTCATGTAATTCACGATTATGCAGGGTTATGAATGTTATTGCAAAATTACTCAGGGTTATGGGTGTAAAAATCCCTAGAATCAATTATTTTATTAAGAAATGCTTCATAAATCCAGAACACCTCGACGACTGCCTTGGTCATCCGAGGCGCTCGCCTCAGCCAGGGGGTTCGAGGCAGTAGTCTCGAGGCTGTTTTCCTCTGTCTCGTTTCGCATCGATCACCTTTGCACCTCGAGGCGTGTTTTATTGAACCATGTTCGCGATGCAAAGCTGCACACGAGGATGACCTCGTCCTTCTCCACGCGGGGATGGTCTTGGATCGTCGATCTGAGATGCTTCGACGAGCTCTAGTGGCGCTCCGGCGAGGGGAGAGGAGGAGGAAGGGAGGAGCAACTTGGGTTGGGCATTTTGGGGGAGGGATAGGTTGATTTTATTGGGTTCAACCCGGAATCGGATTCGGGTTCAGATTCGAATAAGAAACGGACCCGATCTCGCTAAAATAGCCGTAACTCGGGCTCCCGAACTCGAATTTTCGCATTCTTAGACTCGTTGGAAAGGTCTTGACGAGCTCTACGCGATGGACGGGGATTTGAATATGGATTTGGTGTCTTTTCCCTTTCTTCTGTTCCGGGATCCATATTTCCTTTTGATCCATCACTCTCTTATAATAAGAAGTGGTAAACAATTCATTTTTGTGCTTAATGGCTTTGCAAGAAAATACAGAAAACCAAAGACATAATAGAAGAGAATCTCCAAAAATGAATCAAAAAATGAACAAGAGGAAGGTTCTCTTTTTCTTTCTCAAAATCATACAGCAGTATCTATAATCCGGCTCCATAACAGGAAATTCTATATTCCCTTAAAGAAAGCTCCTCACGTAAGTTGCTTTGAATGGGTAAATCAATCATTTGTCCTTGCAGGTGCGACATTAATCCCCTCATTCATACTAATTGATGTACCTGAGATGCATTTCCTCTAGCTCCTGAAAGGACATTAAATAGACTGGATTAGAGGGATTGGTCATTCGAAAATGAGGATGAATTTCTTGTCTCAAATATTTGCTCGTAGCATACCATATCTCAATGGAATGATCGAGAAAGATCTCTTGATGTATGCTCCTACATGAGGTTAATATACCGTCTAGCCGTTGGTACTCCGCATCTTCACGGAGAATTCAATTTCACCGAGTCCATGTCGGAGACAGCGGGGCAGTCGTGACACCATTCGTGCAGGTCGCTACTTATGCGACAAGGAATTTCGCTACCTTAGGATAGTTAGAGTTACTGTCGTCGTTTACCGGGGCTTCTATTCAAAGCTTATCACACTTCTCCTTCCGACCTTCCAGCCACCGGGCAAGTGTCAGACTCTATACATCGTGTTACCACTTAGCAGAATCCTATGTTTTTAATAAACAGTCGCTACCCCCTGACCTTTCCTGGGGCCGGCCCGAAGTCAAAATGGATTGCTGTTCGCAAGGTCTCCTTGCTGGAATACTAGACACCAGTATTTGGAGAAGACTCTTTCTCCTTTTGAAATGCGGCAAAAAAGACCTAGTTTACTCTCTCACACATCCATGGCTAATTGGTTAAAGCACCCAATCCCAACGAGAGGAGGCCGATGGCCCACTCGAGCCAGAAGAACGAGAAAAGAGGCCGAGAAAAAAGGCGTATGCCTAGACGGGCGGCTGAACGAAAGAACTCCCAGTCTCCACTTGACTTCACATTTATAATGAACCAATTAGTTTGATCTATGTCCGGGTAGGGCTAGCGATTCGTATGATGAAAATTAGAGAGGACTACAGAAGGGGAGCTTGCAAGGGTCCTCAAACATTGGGGGCCCATGGGGGGAAGGGCGTCGGGGCTTCGGGGGGTCCTGGGGGTCCTACTATCAATCAAGAAGGAGGGGGTACATCCTCTTTTCTAATCTTCCATTCCGGAGTGAAGAAGAAAAGAGAGAGCGAAGCGGTTATCCGGAGCGAAGCGGCATCATACCTCGTAGCTAATGTTCCTACTAATAGGTTGGTCAGGAATTTCTATCTCCGTCCTTACCTATTAGTAGTTAGGAGTCAGACCTTCTTGTTATTGGTGCTTACAGCAAGGAAGGTGAGACCGAGAATAAGGATAGGAATCGACTTCTTGCCTTATACTACTGAAACCAAGGTTGCAAAAGTCGGTAGTCGATACTCGGTCGATCGAGTCATTGACTAAGGATTAATCGGCAGTCGGGCGATTAATCGGATTTAGTCGGGTTTTAATCAGCTTGGATTTTTTAAGTACATAAATCATTTTTATGCATATATTATTATATATTTACATAGATTTATATATGCATTTATATTTTTTTTACTATTATAATAAATCAAAAGAAGTATTGAATTTAAATAAAACATTAAGGTATTAGAAAAAAATGCTTTTAAAAAAGTAAAAAAATATGGTATCTCCAAGCAAAAATTGGTTGACTAATGGACCTAGTCGGAATTAGTCGGTACTCGGTCGGCCACCCCACTGACTTGACTAGTCGGACCTACTAGTCAGGCTAGTCGGCTGACTTTTACAACATTGACTGAAACTACCTCAACAACTCAGAAACTCCATCAGTCAATGGCTTTGTCTTCTCATTTTCCCGCGAGGAAGTCCTTCACTCTACTCACTGAAACATCTCAATCAATTAAATAACGACGCGACAAGGTCTTGTCTCTTGACCCTCTCTGAGAGTAGCCAAATCGCACTATATATCTGGGCGACGAGCTAGGAGTTGACGAAGGAGAGCGATCTTGGCAAGAACCAAGGCTTCACAGGTTAGCGTTGACTATTTGGCCACGTACTCTTCGGGCTTAGAGATTTGGATCCTGAAGTCATCCTCAAATTCCACTCTTACTACCCTTCCCGCTCACGTCGACCCGGCATACCTAGCTCCTTTGTACAAGTTAGACCGCTCAGTCAGCTGTGGATTTACAGACGCACGAAAAGAGGAGCCCCCTATAATAGACTTCGATCTCAGTCCTCGTGTCCTCAGAAAGCTTCCGCACATCCTAAACAATGCTCCACCCTTTTGATATCGTTTTTCAAATAGGTTGACAAAGCAAGGATGGAGCCCTAATAGTCCAAGACGAAGGGAGGGAGAAGGAGGTACGAAGCCTTTTATGCAATTATGAAACAGACTTTCCCTATGACCTTAAGCAAAGCAAAAGTCCCTGTCCTCCGAATTCTAATCAAATAGAAAGACATCATTACAGGGGGCCAAGATAACCCCCGAACTTGAAGCTAGAATTTTAGTTTAAGCTATAATCTAATTGAAGATAATTGTTTATTATATTATCTAGTTGAGTTATTTTATATCCTTTTTCAAATAAGGAAATATAGGAATTCAAAGGACATATTTAGGGGGATGAAAATAGAGAGAGCTTTATGTTCGCTATTATAGATTCTAGTTGTCGAGAAAACTCAGTAGTGTTTTTTTAGAACTTAGATCAAAGTGAGATCCTTTTTCTTGATATTTCATCTTGATATTTCAGAAAGTTGAGAGAGAGAAAATTAGTCACAGGCGATCAGGGAAGGTTCAAGCAAGAAAGGAGGCAGGAGAGTTCTGCTAGAAAAGCCTTCCAGACCAATGTGCGGACTTCCGGTATTAACTGCACATAACCTGGCTAGGAAATGTCCAGCAACTCAACATAGGTTCGTCGAGCTTGGATATCTTGGTGGTTATATATTCTGAAAAATGGTTAGGGATGGAAGACTTGACCATCGAGACCACCCTCATGCAAGTTCTTGCAGGATATGATGACCTGACGAAAAGAGCCAAAACATTGCATGATACACACATGTCTGTGTGGTCCCTTGAGTGTGAGGGTGCTCCAGCACCTGAACGTCTGAGTCCTTGACATGAGAAAGGAGTTCAGAGCAGGAAGAGGATGGGGATGAAAACGAGTTCACGTGTTTCTTCAGAGCACTACTGTCGTGGTATAATCAATCAACGCATGAGGTGGTTTCAAAGGGGAGAAGGACAAAGGAAAAGAGCGATGCCCACCTCCAATCAATTGATTTGTCGTGGTAGAGGAGAAAAACGACGAACGGACCGTACTCGAGCTTTGAATCAATGCCCCCAGAAGCAAGGAGTATGCCCGCGTGTTCCAACGAGAACTCCGAAAAAACCGGAGTTGGCTCCGCCTACCGAAATCTACTTTCTAAATCCTATTTGCTAGTACGATTGTTGTATCCTCTTCGCCTGCACATACTCATTGATTTTTTGAAAAAATGGACTCTTTCTCTTCTTCTTTCGCAAAGGCGCTGGTGGAGCTCACTTCCACCGATCATCGAGAATGTCCTCTATTCCACCCACATATATAATAGCAAGCTTGCAAAAATCGGTCGACTAGGCTGACTAGTCGAGTCGGGGGGCTAGCCAACTCGACTAGGCCTAGTCGGCCATTAGTCGGCCAGCCCGACTAGTCGGGCCAACTAGTCGGCATAGTCGGCCGACTAATCGGCCGATTTTTACATCAAGCTTTTATAATTTTTTTTCTTTTTTGCTTTTTTAACAACAAACTTATTCTAATATGCTTAATGTTATATTTAATGTCAATTACTTCTTTTGTTTCATTATGTAAGTATAGAAAATGTACACATCTATGCTAATACATAAGCAAACTTATTCTAATATGCAATAATGTTATATTTAAAGTCAATTACTTCTTTTATTTCATTATGAAAGTACAGAAAATGTACAAATCTACGTATAAAAATGATTTATATATTTAAAATAATTAAAAAATTCAAAACCGACTAAAGACCGACTAACTCCGACTAGTCGCCCGACTGCCGATTAATCCTTAGTCAGTGACCCTGCTGACCGAGTACCGACTACCGCTTTCTGCAACCTTGTATAATAGCGAATTCTCTCTAATATATTAGGACAACTAGGGGCTTCTGACCCGGGGCTTCAGAAAGAGATTGCATTCAGAATCTCAAGAAATGAAACTAAATAAGATCATACAAGCTTTTTTTAGAAGGCTTCAAAGTGATATATTAGTAGATATTACAATGAGATGGCTATTCTATATTATACGGTATTTGATCTATAAAAGATTAGATTATATATTTGATTTTATGTTGGAAAGACAAAATCTTGCATTTGAGAACTATATATCTGTGCTTTTCAGCACGGCCCTAAATGTCGGTTTCGGACACCATTTCGGTATCGACCAAAACAGAATTTCGATGCAATTTCGGTGGAATTTCGACCGGAATTTCGGTCATTTCGATCATTTTTTGTACCAGGACCCCCATATTTCGGTCATTTCGGTCGAATTTCGATTTCGACTGGATATCGATATTCGACAGAAATTCGACTGAATTTCGCTGAAATTTGAGGTCATGCTTTTCATAATGAAAATAGAGAGAATTTGAAGCTAGTATTATAATCAATCAAAGAATTTGAAGCTAGTATTATAATCAAACAGGTGGATAATGAAGTGGAATAGAATCAAGGATCGGAACATTAGTGACCAGTGATACTGGCCATGGTAGATATGACTAACAAGCTCAAACATTCCTTTTTCTCTTCTTTAAGAAGATCAAAAGTCCTTCCTTCCCCTCCTAGGATTCCCACTCCATTCATAGAGTCAGAGCGGAATTCTTTCGAACCATTCCCTTTGTTGGGAGCTAGCTTGTTTATGAGTGAAGGCCTCGTAGAAAGCTGATGTCTTTTAGTGCCCGGGTTCAGCCCCAAAGTCTATACTATGCCTTCACCCAAGCACGTAATACTCAGAAATTTTTGGATATCGGATAAATATTGAATTTGCAATTTAGCCCGGATCCAAATTTTTGGGGATTTCACACTGAGAGACATGATAGTACTCATCTGCGGAAAGAGCACTATACAACACGTTCGTAGCTTTAGCAATTCTCTCCATATCTTTGATCTCAGCGTCGGTGAATTATTCTACACCTTCCTTCATCGTTGGCTTCACGAAGGTTTTTATCGTGCATGTCCACATTCTGAAATCAATGAACTGCATATATATTTCCATACGATTAGCCCGACAAGAGTATTTTGTACCATCGAAGTAAGGTGGCTTCGTAATGGAGTAGGAAGCTCCGCTCGAGCTGGTGGATATGTTTCCTTGTGCCATATAGGACCTGCAAGTAGGTTATTACACCAGCAAAACTTGAACCTGCTTTGATACCAAATGTGAGTCCATCACATGGGGAGGGGGGTGAATTGTACAATATACAATATCCCGATAACAATATCCAGTTAAAAATAATTCACAAACCACATAAATAGATGAAGAGAAATTCAAACCACAATGCACAATGTTTTTTACATGGAAACCCAAGTAGGTAAAAGCCATGACCCAGAATCTTGTTCTAGGATTTCCCCTTCGCTCTCTTGCCGAAGCCTGTTTCCACTATTTCAACGCTACTTTAATCTGAGGGTAAGACAACCTCCATAAAACCTGAACATTTATTGGACAACTCCCAAAAGAAGTTTTATCTCTCTGTCTCTGTGTGTGTCAAAAAAGGAATCCACAACTCGGATACTTATACTAAAATGCTAACAGAAAATAATTAAGCAATGGAACTTGAATTCACAAGCGTGCATACTTCCAACGCATAAGGATAACGATGATCGCAATAAAACACAGAGAGCACAAACAATTTCAGTGTCTAGACAGCTTTGGATTGAAGAGAACTTGAAAACAACACTCTTTCTTTACTTTTGAGAGTGGAAGATGTTTCTCTTGGTTGTGTCTCAAACAATGAGCCATAAGGTCCCTTATATATAGTTGGCCTCAAAAGAGTCGTTTGTTCAAAAATGGAAAGTCCAATGTTCTGATTTCTAAAATCTATAAAATGTTCGATGATGAGAAACAAGACGAAATCATGGGTGATTGATCAAGTCGCAAAAGTGATTGCTCAGATTTGATCGTTGACCTGAAATTCAATAAGTGATCAATATTGGTAAAAAAAGATGGTCGATCGGGGTTGATCGACCATGAATAACATGTCTTTTCTGTAATCTGATTCTGAACCTTGAGCCTTCAAGCCGAGTCTTTTGGAGCCACTTTTAGGCTTTGAGTCGGCTTCTAGCTTTTCTACATTTCTCATCATTGAGCTTCTACCTGAAAAGTTAATCAAGCTATAAAATAAATATACAACAATATCATTAACAAATCTAAGTCACTAACAATAGTGATTTGAGATATTCTATCATAGAATTTCTAATCCAACAAGGATAATAGAAACCCCATCCGATTCATTCATTTCTCTATTGAACGATAGTGATATGGCCTAATAGTGGCAAGGAGTTGAATGCTACAACTATTTTGATAAATTTGAGTATTGTATTTATTGGTCTAGTGGTAGTACAGTGTGTCTACCACACAAAAACCAGGGTTCAAATCCCACTCTTGCAGAGGTTCCGTTAGGTAGTCGACGGCCAGCGTAAAAAATAGTAATCTTTCAACATGGATTTGAGCAAGAATCCATGTAGCCGACCCTACTTATAGTGGGAGAAGGCTTAGTACATTTTTTATTATGTATTGTACTTATTGGATGCAACAAAAACATTAGATGCTCTAAATATTTAAAGAGGTATGCAAGTTTGTAATAGAACTTGGCAATGGAGCAAGCTATTTGAATAAATACTCAAGTGATTAACATATAAATGTTGTTTAAAAGAGTAGTTATATAATGACTATGAACGACAGTGGTAGGTTGTCACACATTTAAGACCATTACGAGCCATTATGCAGTAAATGTTGCTGTAAATTTAAATTATTTGATATCTAAAATCAACCATAATTGAGTTTACATTATTTTTAAGGTCACTCAGTACAAATATGGATAAATACAATGGTTATGTTTTGTATCTCAAAGATGCTGATCGAAATAATTAGATCATAAAGACTGATGCAAAGTTGTATATTTAATGAGTTAGATCGAGGACACAATTGAAATTGCAAAGTGATATTTGTTGAGATATTTGTACCTCACATTATTGTTTTTCTTATTTCTATTTTCTGTATGCATCTCGCACGTAATTAACACAGGGCTTTTCTCCTATATAAGAGAGCACTAGGGTCTCTTCTACGGCATTTACTTTATTTTCTCCCAACATGGTATCAGAGCAACGTTCCTAGACCGGGGTTTACATATCCCACCAACCCTAACCCTAACTCTCCACGCCCCCCCTGCAGCCAGGAACACCACCACCCTCCCGCCGCCGTTGCTACCCCCCCAGCACCTCTTCCCTACCGGCGTAACAAGCAGCCTTGCTGTCTGGGGCTGCCGTCAGGGCTCTAAGGTGCCGCCCAAGGGCTGCCGAACAACGGCCCATCCACCCGCAGTGGTCGCATGATCAGACTGGCCACTCCTCTCGCCGAGCGGCCCCAACTTCAGGTTCTTGTTGCTAATCATTTCTGTGGGCAGCTAAGGTCTGATTTTGTTCGGATTTCGTGATTTTACATATATAAATCACGTCTTCTGACTCTAGACCACAACAAGAAGTGGTGAGGATGGTTGAATGAGTCTACAGATACAACCAATCCTCCATATGATTGTGTAGACTCTCTTATCTCAGTCTACTCCCCAGTTTGTTTCGTGTTACAACGTTTTGTTTACAATGTCAGAGAACAAAAGTGAAGTCTTCTCATCGTCCGGTGTCTTCAAGGGCCCGGCTCCCATCGTGAAGATGGATGGGACCAACTACGAGTTGTGGTCCATGCAGTTTCGCTCCCTTATGCAATGCCATAACAAGGAGCACATTCTGACGGATTCAGAGCTGGCGGACAAGACTTGGGCCAATGCTTCTTGGAAGCGACACGATGCCTATGCTCTTATTTGGCTCTCCGGAACACTCATCACGGAGATTGCCAGCGATATTGTCAACCAACCCACAGCTAAGGCTATGTGGGACATCTTAGCAGACACATACGGGCAAGCAAGAATGAAAGCAAGATTCTTCAGTTACAGTATGATATTTTCTCGATCAAGCAGAATGGTCGACCTCTTCATGCTAACTTCTCACATCTTAGAGGCATGTTTGTGCGACTGCACAGCTTCATGCCTACTACTACCAACACAGAGCAACAGCAATTGACAGGAGTCTTTATGTGACTATGTCATCTCTTGACTCGGAGTACGATGCATCATGTACTCAACTTCTAACTGGAGAGACAATACCTCCAATGGAGGAGGTATACAAGAGATTGAGTAGACTCACTACCTCATCTACTACTACGACCCAAACTCCCTCTGCTATGGCAGCCTCTCATGGCAGAGGGGGGACTTCATAGTTTCACGGACGTGGACCTCGTGGTCGAGGAGGACGTCAACGTGGCCCATGTTCTCATTGCCACTGTCCTGATCATTTTGAGGAGACATGCCATCAGAGTCGTCCTGCTACCAACTCACAGCTTCTTACATGTGCGATCATACCTCCCATGGAAGAGGCCTACAGTCGCCTCAACAGGCTTCTTAACCCACCTGCTGCTACCACACAGACTGCCTCAATAATGGATGCACCTCACAACTGGGAAGATCTACAAAGTTTAGAGGGTGTGGTTCCTGTAGTAGGGGAGGTGGACGTCAGCGTGGCCCCTCCACCTATTGTCGTTGTTCAGGTTTACTCTGAGGATACATGCTATCAGAAGCATGGATACCCTGCATCTGCTCGTGTGGCAGAGCAGATTAAGCCTCCAAACAATTCGGCTCCTCAGGCAGATCCACGCCTTGATGATATTATCTCCCGTTTGTGAGAGATAATGACTCTAGTTATCGACACCACTTCAGGTTCCCCAGATGTCGCAACTGATGTTAGAGCCTCTTCAAGCTCCTCAGGTATATCATATGCTTTACCAGTTGTAGCTAGGCCGATATGACAGAGTGGATCATGGAATATGATGCTTCTCACCATCTATGTGGAAACAGAGCACAGTTCTGCTCTTACAAGTCTATACCCTATGGTAGATGGGTCGTCATTGTGAACAGGGTCTACTTATCACAGGATAAGGAGAGATACATTTAACACCATCCATGTGCCTATAGAATGTTGTATATGCTACTGATTTTTAGATGAACTTGCTCTGTATTAGTCAAATCACGAAGGGTCTGCATTGTCGTGCCATTTTTTACCCCTATTCTCTCGCTTTTCAGGACATACTCAAGGGCTGGGTGATTAGATGTGGTCGTGAGCAGCATGGGCTCTATAGATTGGTCCAACCTCCTCATATTGGTGCATCTACTATTCCTACTAAACTTGTCTCACCATACTTGTGGCATCTTCCTTTTGGTCACCTTCCTCTATAGAAGTTGTGTCATGTCCTCCCATAGATTTCCATGAGATCTTCCTTCCAGTGTGGCGCTTGCCAGCATGGGAAGCATCACCGCTCTTCGTTCCCTAGTCGTCAAAGTTGCAGCAATATTCAATTATTTGAGCTTATTCACTTAGATATTTGGGTACCAGCCGTGTTCCTGATCATCGCTCTTCGTTTTTTTCTTGTTATGGATGCCTATTTTAGACTTTCTTGGGTCTTTCTGTTAAAAAATAAGTTTAAGGTTAGGTTTGTCATTAGATCTTTTACTAAAGAACTTAAAGTATATTTTCTCTACTACTGTCAAGTTTTACGCTTTGATAATGCCTTATTCTACACTTTACAGCAATATAATTCCTTCGGGCCTCTTGGCATCGTACACCAGACCACATGTGCCTACGCATCCCAGCAGAACGGTGTTGCAGAATGCAAACATCATCATTTACTTGATGTGATCTGGACCCTGATCCAGAGCCGTGCCCTTACTCTTTCTGGGGTGATGTAGTACTCACAGTTTGCTACTTCGTGAACCGCATGCATCTTCTATTTTAGGAGAAAAGGTTTCTTTCTCAATTGTGTTTCCCGAGGACATATTTACCATTACACCACGAGTCTTTGGCTCTGTGACTTTTACTCACAATTTGATGCCCGGTCATGACAAGCTCTCCCTTACAGATGTAAAGTGTCTTTGTAGGCTACTCTCATAAACCCAGATAGGGTACCGTTGTTTTGATCCGCTCCAATGAAAATACTTTGTCAGTATCGATGTACCTTCTTTGAGTCCATTATGTATTTCTCTCCTACAGGTGACAAGTTGACTCCATCAGGTCCAGGTAAGGAGGTTTTCATGCCTCCTATGCATGCACCACCTCCAGTACCTACTCTGGCTCCACCATCTCCACCACCACCTCCCATATTTACACATGCTTCTGTGGTTGCACCTGGATCGCCACCCAGTATCTTGACTCAATTTTTACCACGTGTGTTTACGCACAGGTCTCACATTATTCCCCCTGTTCATGGGCCTTCCCCATCATCCAGCACATCCCAGGTATGTAATGAGCACATTATTTATATTGATGGCACTCGTGATTTGTTTATGCAACAAGATTCTGTACAAGATGAGTAGGTGCCCTCTCAAGAGGGTAGTTTACAGGTTCAGGAGGCAGGTGATGATGTGCATATTGCTCCGCGGAAGCAGAGACGTACATGTGCTACATATCCTCTTGCATCCCACATTTCCTTGAGTCGACTTTCAAAGGACTTTTGCGGATTTGTCATGGGACTATGAGCCATGGAAATACCATGGGCATATCAAGAATCAATACAAGAGAGTCAGTGGTGTCTTACCATGGAGGAAGAGATGGTTGCGCTACAGTCGCATGGCACATGGAGCATTGTTATAGCTCCTACAGGAGTATCCATTGTTGTATGCAAGTGGGTGTTTACAGTGAAGCACCAAGCAGATGGCAATGAGGATCGCTACAAGACGAGACTTGTCGCACATGGAGTCACCCAGACATACGGGGTGGGCTATCATGATACTTTCTCTCTAGTAGCTAAGCACTCTATACTGTGTATTCCTCTTCTGTTGTAGTGACGTGAGATTGGCCCCTATATCAGCTAGATGATGCATTTCTTTATGGTGACCTACGAAAGGAGGTCTATATACAACAGCCACCTGGGTTTGTTACTGAGGGGGAGTGTCAGAAAGTTTGCAGGCTTCACAGGATGATCTATGGCATAAAGCAGAGTCCAAGAGAATGGTTCCAGAAGCTCTCGGATCTAATAGAGCAACAGGCGTTCGCGATATCTACTATTGATCATTCATTGTTTGTTCAGAGATCTTAGAGAGGTACAATTGTCATACTTGTTTAAGTTGATGATATCATTATTACATGGGATGACGAGTAGGGCATCCAGACTGCTAAGGATTTCCTACATCAGTAGTTTGTAACTAAGGACCTTAACAGTCTATGTTACTTCCTTGGACTGGAGTTTTCCATGAACCAACAAGGTCTTGGGATGATCCAAAGGAAGTACGTTATAAATCTTCTCTCTGAGATAGGCATGGCGGATTGCATACCTGCCACTACTCCCATAGACCTGAGCATGAAACTGTATGATGATGACACTGAGGAAGTAGACAAAAAGAGGTACAAGAAGCTCGTTATGAAGCTCCTATATGTAACCATCCAAGCCAGATAAATCCTTCGCAGTAAGCAAAGTGAGTCAATTCATAGACCAGCCTAGACATGCACATATGGATGCAGTCCATATGATTCTGAGGTATCTAAAGACCTCACCTAGCATTGGTCTTCTATTTAGCAGAGGGACATCCCTTGCCATTACAGCTTGTGCATATGCCGATTATGCGAGATTTTCAAGGACAGGAAGTCCACCCTTGGCCTTATAATGTTCATAGGGAGTTCCTTAGAGCCATGGAAGAGCAAGACACAGATAGTGGTCGCCAGATCTAGTGCAGAATCAGAGTACAGAGAGCCATGGCACATGCTAGCATAGAGATGATGTGGGTCAGATCGTTTCTTACTAACCTAGCAGTTGAGGTGCCTCTTCCCATGCACCTCCAATGCGACAACCATGTGACACTCTTCATAGTCAACAACCCATCCTTCCATGAGAGCACCAAGTATATCGAGGTAGATTGTCACTACACTCTAGACATGATTCAGAAGGGCCTCATCTCTGCTACTCGTGTCAGCTCAAGAGACCAAACAACAGACGTGCTTACCAAGGCCCTAGCTAGAGGGCCTTATCAGAGATGATGTTCCATGTTGAGCATGATTGATATCTATGCTCCAGCTTCAGGGAGACTGTTGAGATATTAGTTATCTTCTTATTCTTGTATGTATTCTCTATTCTTTGTCTTCTTTGTGTAAT
Organism: Ottelia alismoides; assembly: GCA_037367405.1. Taxonomy (NCBI): domain Eukaryota; kingdom Viridiplantae; phylum Streptophyta; class Magnoliopsida; order Alismatales; family Hydrocharitaceae; genus Ottelia; species Ottelia alismoides. The sequence continues at coordinate 690,180 of JAZKJV010007020.1, read as the reverse complement.
TTGCCTAACAGGTTTCTCTATGGGGTCTATTAGTAGCAACACTTGGTTCCTTCTACTTTATTTGCCCAACTTCAAGTTTTTCAGCAACAATCTTGATCGAAAGTGGTGCAATCAACTGCTTAATCACTACTTAGTGCCCACTTGAACTCTGCTTGTTTGTGGATATCATCACATGTCTCTGCATCGACACCCTCCACAAGTAAAGTATTAAATTCATCAAATGTAACACTCATACTAACAATAATTTTATGCTTAGAGAGGGACCAAATTCTACACCCCTTCACTCCTGCACCATAGCCTCTAACAACCATTTTTTTGTCTTTGGTTCCAACTTTCCTTCATTAACATGATAGTATGCAACACAACCAAAGACATGTAAAATAGAATAATTAGCATAATCACCGGACCATACCTCCATGGGTGTCTTAACCCGCTCCTAGTCCAATAGCGTCCAGATGCCCTACTATTTCAGAAAGGTACACATTGATCTGCCATAAACTGAATCCACTCCTCCATGTAATTTTCTCGATCTTCATATTGTGAAATGCCTTGTGCCTGATGATCCTGATAAAACCTTAGGCTCTAACACCAATTTATTGCGTTTAGCGATAGCAAACACGTACAAACATGATCAATCAAGCAAGATGCAAACACATGAATTTACAAGGTTCACCAATAACTAAGCTCAAGGTTGTAAAAGTCGCCCGACTGGCCCGACTAGTAGGTCCGACTAGTCTAATCAGTGGGGTGGCCGATCGAGTACCGACTAATTCTGACTAGGTACACTAGTCGACCAATGTTTTGCTTGGAGATACCATATTCTTATATGTTTTGCTTTTTTATAAGCAAACTTATTATAATATGCTCAGTGTTTTATTTAAATTCAATTACTTTTTTATTTTATTATGATAGTATAAAAACGTACAAATTCTATGTAAATATATGTATAAAATGAGTTATATATTTAAAATAATCATAAAATTCAAAGCCGATTATAGTCCGACTAAATCCGATTAGTCGTCCGACTGCCGATTAATCCTTAGTCACTGACCCAACCGACCGAGTACCGACTACCGACTTTTGCAACCTTGACTAAGCTATATATCCTTGAACAACAAAGATCAATTTCATTATTTGTGGAGAAAGTGGATAATACAGAGGATACCTCAGTGGGTGATTCAAAATATTAACCTTATGGAAGTGTATATAGTACCCCATACAGAATAAAATCTCCAGAAATAGACAGATTCCAAATCTCTCTAAAATAGGCAGATTTCCCAAAATCTCCTTAAACATGAGGATCTCCACTCCCCTAATTGGAAGAGCAAACGGATTAGGAAACAATCAAAATCCAGATAGATCCTCCAATCAATTATAGTCTGGATAGATTCTCTAATCATAATTGTATATGATCAATCAAAATCTGGAAGAATATTCCCATCAATCAAAATATAGAAGGATCATAATCAATTAGGATTCAAATCATATCAACAATTCATGAAATAATATATCATTGTTAATGTTAAAGTTCTGCTAATCATTGATTTGAAATATAATTAATCTCATTCAAATAGAAGTGATATTTCACAAGGGTACCGGCAAGTGCATGTTACCCATTAAAATAAATCAGATATTCGATAGAATCAGATGCCTATTGAAACGGGTCAGGTTGACTCACGACCCAGTATTAACAAATCAAGATACATCACACGATTATGTGGGCTCGGAACCCATCCCATGAAAACCCCTACCAGACAGCCAGCTTGTTCTCTTTAATTTTTTTAAGAAAAGAACTGGTTCTCTTTATAAACTGCAGCACTGGCTTGAAACAACTATTCCGATTATGCAAACTGCAACTTCTCCCAAACATCAATGTCAACTACTCCTAAACATAACTCGTGCAAACACCCACCACGTTGAACATCAACCTGATATCATGTTCTCAACAAGTGCATTAACATAAACCTTGTTTTTAATCTGCTGAAAGAAAAAAAAGTAAATATAAACAGATTGTCATGTTAACATATAAATTTGCAAAGTAAAAGCTACATAATCTACATGCCTGTTCTCCTACATTTCTGTCAAAATCTGGAAGGATCTAATAATATAGTATTGTCAACTAAAGTACGTATATTTGTTAATTAAGCCGACTGTATGTGTCAATATTACTTCACTTGCTACCTAGCAATGCCAATCATGTTTCCCGAAATCCCAAAACTTACCTCAATGCTCCTCCCGCAGGTTCTGCCATTTAACACTAGATGAAGAACTCCCAAGATGCAACTTGGCATTTGTTAAGCCTGCATCGTCAGCATCTACAGCAGATTGAGATTTCCCTGACAGATAAGATTTAGGAATATTAGAACATGGAGATTCAGGATACTTAAAGCTCCTCTGATTAGTAACTGCAGGACTCAGATTAAAATGGGTGTTCTGCAAAGAGCGGGAAGCTGCCTTAGATTTAGAAGCATCATTGTACCCAGTGCCATCTATTTTTCCATTATAACTACAACCCCAAGGCCTCGAATCGCGATTGGAAGCATACAGTTTGGACTTGCTATAATCAACATGACGTTTTGGACTGGGTGCTATCTCAAATCGTGGATTGTGATTCCATATGGAGTCTGTGCAGCCCCACGGCCTCCACCCTCCATCTTGACTGTATTGCGTGGGCACATTGTCACCGTTGGAATTATGTAAGCCTCCGGTATCTCTAGAAGTTGCCAACAACGAAGCTTCCCGACTACATACAACTGCACTCTTCATCGTCACAGCCCTTTGTCCTGACTGTTTTGAACCACTTCCAAGGCCCAAATTCAGGCATGTTTCATATCCAGGTGGGCAATCCGACTCGGTTTTTATTATTTTGGCACTTTCAGTAACTAAAGGGATTTTATTTGTCACGGCTGTTTGCCTAGGCATATTCGAGCCACTTCCTTGCCTTGAATTCATGGATATATCAAATTCAGCTGGTTTATCAGACACACTTCTTACCACTTTGGCATATTTAGGAGAGCTCTTTCCAAGTTGTGGCTTCTTCAAGGTAAAACTGATGCGAGGCCTCTGAACTAGGTCAGAGTTACAAGTGGCAACTGCAGTGAGTCTTGTACCTAAATCGGGCTTTGATGCAACATGGTCTCTGTCAGGAGGCATGCTGTAACATGGACGCTTGACATCTCTCTTCAAAGCCCCTTCTTTACGAAGTGTCTCTTCAATAAACTCACTCTCCGACCGCTTCCCATGTATAGGTGGATGAGCTGGTCTTACGACTGACTCAGAATGCTTTCCCGGGAGCTGTTTCGAGGAGCGAAAGACTCCCCAGAGGTACAGATCTCCATCTAACTCTGTAGTCATGTTAGAAAAAAATTATAGCATTTCTGCAATTAGGAAATTCCTCTTGAGAAATACAATTTTTCATTCAAACTCATACCTAGAAATGAATTTTTATTTATATTCTGGAATTTGTAAACTAAGCCTAAAAGGAAATTGAAGGTATTAAACAAGACTAACTTTGGGAGCAAGCATGCAGCATTTTAGAGGAAAAAACCAGCAACTCTATTCCCTCCAATTGACATTTCATGGCAAGATCATGAGAATTCATCCTGTCTAGAAGACGAAAATATGTGGATTTTGACCTGAAATATTTGGACAGAAAATTTAGGAAATAATAAACAAACAATAAGCATAAATAAACTAAATACATGTGCAAGGGAAAAGAAAAGTAAAAATCTATGCAAGAATGAACACATGATAGAAAATTGAAACCTTTCACTATCGTTTGGGAGAAAGGATAGTGCAATATCATCGTTGTCAGGTGGATCCACAACAAATATTTTTGGCCAAATATCCAGACGTTTCACTATTATTATCTCCAGCCTTAAAGGCAGCAGCTTTGCAGCTTCATAAGCCTTCTGTGTAATCTGGCCCATGTAAAATGCTAAAATTCCGTCACAGATATCAGCAGCAGCAACATTCAGTATTTCAAAATCCCCCCTAGGAAGAAACATAAATAACTTCATTGAATGAGGTCAAAAATGATATTAAATGATGATCGATGTAATATACAGAATTTACATTGAAATCACAATTACAAACAATACGGAAGTGTAATATTTCCAAGCACAAATGATCAAACAAACAACTATAGATTGACACTGTATTTTACGAGAAAATAAAGACATTGATCACAGTTGTTCCAATTCTGGTTTTGAACAACTGAATCCTCCCAATCTACAATAGTCAAGTTGTTTTTACAAGGTTAACTTAATCACAGTACACTGAGCAGCTCTAAAAACCAGTAAAGTCAAGACTTCACTTTCAAATGAAAGACAGGCTCCCACAACCAGGCGCATCCTAATATCCTATGAAGCTATAGGATAAACGTAAGACATCTAAACAACCTCAAAATATATGCGACAATTGTTTAGCTCATCATTTTAACAAGCATGAGTTACGCTAAGGCTAGACCTTGGATACCTATTGATAAACCAAAATGCATGGTAGAACATTAAAACGCTAAAAATATATACATATTACTAAAGCTAGGTGCTTCTCAGCTATGGAACACGTGGCTCTCTCCTGTCTCATCCCTCTATTGCTCTTAGTCCGGCATGTGGCGTTCCCCTGCCTCCCTTCCCCACTTCCCCCATCCCCTCTCTTACCGTTTCTCCCCTCCCCAATCAAGAACCGAGCCTCTCTTTCTCGTAATATCCCTCCCTCCCTTACTCTTTCTCCCCACTAATCTCTCTCCCCCTCACTAATCTCTCTTTCTCTTATTTTGCTCACAACTCCCTATCTTCCTGCTTTCATCCTATTTTCATTGTTCTTGGGGCCTTTTGCACGTACACCAATTGAAAAATGGTTTAAGTTGAATTATTTTGATTTACATTGGTTTTCATTGTGTTCTTATGGTATTTTGATTTATATTGGTTTGAAAACCGCTTAAGATGGTTTGGTCATTTGCAAAGAAGATCAACGGATGCACCAGTTAGGAGATGCGAGTATTGGGATGTTGAGACGGCTAAGAGAGGACGAGGACAGCCCAAGAAGTGTTGGAAAGAGACTATACGAAGGAATCTTAGTTTTTTGGATATAAGCCCGGGGTTGACCCAAGATAGATCTGAATGGAGGCGAAGAATCCATGTAGCCGACCCTACTTAATTGTGGGAAAAGGCTTTGTTGTTGTTTGTTTGTGTGATTTCCATAATAATATTTAGGGATTTATACATTGTCCCTTAAAAAATAATATTTTGGTGTCTAACACAATTGATTTATACTAATTGATTTGATACAAATTAGGCATTATTTTATTCTCACGGTATTCTTATGGGGTAATTTAAGGAGGATTGATTGAAGTGGATTACATTCAGGTTTTTTTAAATATATGCCATATAGAAGATTGAATGTTGTATAATGCCTTCGGACTTACACAATTTTATCTTTTTTATGCAAATGTCTCTGAGATTGTTCCCTATCAATGTTGTTATTTTTTTAAGTGAATTAGATGACAGGTGTGAATGTTGACCTGGAAACCATAGACATGTGCAGAGAATGATAGTAGAAAAAATGAAAATGTTAAGGGGGATGTGTGGACACACACGTAAAGATCGAATTCGAAATGATGTCATCAGAATGAAAGTTGGTGTAGCTCCAATCGAGGAAAAGATGCGAGAAAACTTAAGGTGGTTTGGCCATTTGCAAAGGAGGTCAACTGATGCACCGATGAGGAGATGTGAATCTTGGAATGTTGAGCCGGCTAAAAGAGAACGTTGATGGCCCAAAAAGTGTTGGAATGAGACTATACGAAGGGATCTTCGTTTTTTGGATCTAAGCCCAAGAATGACCCAAGATAGATCTGAATGGAGGCAAAAAATCCATGTAGCCGACCCTACTTAAAGTGGGAAAAGGCTTTGTTGTTGTTGTTGTTGAATTACATGATAGCTCCCAAAATTTTGGGGTCTAGGTCAAAAACACATTTGATAAAAAAAAATAGTGGCATTTTGATGCTTAAATTGTAACATTGTGTTAAAGGCATATTTTACATGAAGATGAAAAAGTAATCTTATTGATACAATCTACATAATAATAAGATTTATAAATACTACACGAGTTATTGTTATTTTTAATCAAAGATTATAATTATTATAATGATTACGTACCAAATTTAATGTTTTTTTCTAAACCTTAGATTAGGTAGATAAAATCTATAAGCCAACACGATTATCATTTTAATAGGAAAATGCATCAACAATAAATTGTTGCAATATTGAAATGTCAAGCCACCAAAATATCACAAGCTTTCATCAAGATCCTTTTTATATATACTCCAATTTCTGCCACATTCTATATGGTTTATCCATTTTTTTAAAGTTTAACTAAGGATTTGAATATTGTTACCAATACATAAATTATCTCTCTTTTTTGCTCGTACGTAACAGTACACATGTGTGACATCCGTGGATACAGGTTACCCATTTACACAGCACCCGCAATATTATGTTTGTTATTGATCGTATTAGGTTACCGAAAATGAGAGAAAATTTTCGTGTTTCGAATGCTATTCATATTTGACTAATAAGTCAAAGAACCAACAATGCCACCAATTATAAATTACAATAATTTTCCATATAAATTTACATGTAACAAAAGAAGTTCCATTATGTTCTTGTATCCTAAATTGTAGCAGAAAAGATAGAAAAGCATTAATATTATCCTGAACATAAACTATAACTTGTGTACCTGTCGAGAGTAATTGTGGAAGCTCATGTTCAACTGTCGGACTATTGTGATGCAGGTATTGATTCTGCAATTCATGTATTAGGGAGAAAAAAATATCAACAAAAGTTGAGGACAATCTAATTAACTAAAAATAACATGTAATTTAATAGCTCCAAAAGAAAGCAAGCAGATAGGATTTGATAATTAAATTTAACGAGCTACTTGCATGGAAATTGGTTTTCAAGTTTGTTCTGTATGTGAAAACCCTGACTTACTCATCCTACCTCAATTACCCATATTTAACATTTTCATATATTTGATTATATGATCCATATTTAATCTATTATCTTTTTATTAATTATAATTCATGTTTGATGGATCTTGGTAATGTGGATGATGAGTCTCTTTTCTGATCAATGTCTTTGTTTAATATCTCAGGCTTAGTGGATAGTCTGTGATCTTGATCTGAGTGTGACCTCACACTATAATTCTAAGGCGTGAAGAATGCCTAGGGTTAGGGGACCTCGTAGGCATGTGGTGGAATGCAATGCATCATAACTAAGTTCCCAACACGTTTACTAGCTTCATCTCAAGTATAAAATCGTATAAGATTTCCATTCTTCCCCGTCCTATTTCAAGTCTCAATGATTCATTAATTCTTTGATTTATTAAAATGTTTGTTATGATCGAGGTGATCTACATCTCTTTCTGATATTTATGAGTCGTGTGGATGGATCTTATTAAGTGTAGATCAAGGTTCAGGAAAGCGGTATGCGTATGCGTTCGGACAGGTCACTGAATAGCGATTAATCGGTATGCGGAGGCATATATGGGGCATATGCGGTTCTACGCGGTTTTCTAATTTTTTATTGAAATATATATATATAAGTGACTACAAGAAAACTAAATTTATGTATAATTGTGGTCCAACAGAAGATCTAAGAAAAATAACTTTTATATAGAGTTCAAAACAATCTCTATCAATCAAATATCAATACTTCAATAGAACGGTTAGCACATAAAATAATTGACAACAATCAACAAAATAGAAAAGTTAGCATACAAAATGCCTTTATTGTTGAATATATTGTCATTTATCTATGTCGTTATATTTATAACTGATCCTCCGTCAAAAGTACCAAACTTTACATATAATATATTGCATCCATTATAACTATTAGTTGACTAAATTAGTTTGCTAAATTATTGGTACATTATTCTTTTTCTTCCTCGCGTGTTTACTCCAATCTCGCAGTACAACTGCTTTGACGATGGATTTAAATGGTCATGGATGCTTGGTTGGCATACATGCAAAAGCAAGGAAAAACGTAGGACAAATAACACAATAAAAACGTGGCAAAAAATTAAAAATAAATAAAAAATATGTACACGGCTGCACAAACCGCATAGGCGGCCGCATAGCCCGTATATGCAGCCTGCATAAGCGCACAGGGCGCATAATGCAGGGCTTCATGAAAGCGGTGCGCTGAAGGCACCGCATAAGCATATACGGCCGCATATGCGGCCGCACAGACCGATTTCGTTAACACTGGTGTAGATGGTTCTTTTCTTGTTACATTTCTCGAGCTCGGTGGATAGCATGTGGTCTTGGTCTGGTGAGACCTCACACTATGGCTCGAAGGCAGTAAGGAAGCCTTAAGGTTGGGGTGCCTCCGTAGGCATGCGGTGGGGTAAAATGCATCCTAACTAAGTTCCCAATACGTCTACTAGCTTCTCTGACAACCGTGGTAGTACATCTTAGTCTGATAAGGATAATTTTCATAATATGATATTTTCTCTTTACCGGGACCTATTAGTGGAATAGTAACTAGCTTAATGGAAACCAAGATCAGTTTTAACCAAGCTCAACTATCTATAACCAACTCAATTGTAATGAAGCTCAACTATAACCAACTTAATTGTAAACAAGCTCAACTGTAATTGCTGAAATAATTATATCACTTCATATTGTTATTTTACAATTAGCTATTTTCTTCGGTCCCTTTATGTATTTTTCCCTTAGAGCTTTTCTCCTATATAAAAGAGCTCTGAGGCTACGGTAAAATACAACGTTCATTTCACACATTTCCACATGGTATCAGAGCGACAGTCTTAAATCGGAGCTTGTTCCCTAGAGCTTGATCCCATCGAAAAGCGCTAGCACGTGCCCGTACTTCACGCGCGTTGCTGCCACCGCCGCTCGCGCCACGCGCGACCAGTGCCTCCGCGAGCAGACCCTGCGCTGCACAAGGTTCAGGAAAGCGGTATGCATATGCGTTCGGACTGGTCACCGAATACTGATTAAGCGGTATGCGGGGGCATATGCGGGGTATATGCGGTTCTAAGAGGTTTTCTAATTTTTAATTTAAAAATAAAAAAATATCTATGAATAACATTACAACTAAAGTTATGTATCTAAGTGGAGTTAAAGAAGATCTAAGAAAAACAGTTCATGTTAGATGGGTGTGCATATATACTTTTAATTGTCTCATATTTAATCACAAAAAAAACATTTACCATAAAAACTTTACATTATATGATTCGTAATAACAAAACTTCAATACACAAACATGCACTACATGAGCAAAACCTCAATCGGCATATCTAAAAAATATTCAACGATACATTGCATATACTCGTGAAAATAATACATGACAAAAACATAAAACATTGCATATATATAATGGTGAGAAAAACATAAAACATTACATATATATAATGGTATAATGCATTGCAATTGTATAGAAATACATGTCATGTTCTAACAATTGAATGAAGAGGCAGAGTTACAGAATTAAGGACCAGAATGAGAAGATTGAAAAGTTGGAGCTGCTGGAGCAGTATGCGGGGCATATGCGGAATATGCGGGGCATATGCGGGCCGCATATGCGGGGAGGGCGTATAATGCACTGATTCAAGTAATCGGTGCGGTCTGCACGCCGCACGGGCATATGCGGCCGCATATGCGGCCCGTGCGGCCGATTTAGTGAACACTGGCGCTGCATGTCGCGCACTCGCACCCTCGTGCATTCCTGCAGCTGCACACTGCCACCAGTGTCACCTGCGTCTCCAACGTGCCCTAGCACGTCTTTGTGTGCATCCTGCATTGTCGCAGGCCTCTGGTTCAGTTTGTCTTTTTTTCAGGATGTAAAGAGATTATCTAAAACACCCTAGACACCCAAAGGAGCCTTCAAAGAATGGAAGAGGTTGTGGTATGAGTCTACACCCACAACCATCTTCCTATATGTTTGTGTAAACACAAGTTTTTCCAGTTACGTGTCCCAATCTTGGAGATAGTTGTCATCATATCTGACAACAAAGCTGACGTTTCATCCATGGGTGCCTTCAAAGGTCCAGCACTCATAGTCAAGATGGATGGAATAAACTATGAACTATGGGCAATGCATCTCATGAGTTTGATACAGTGCAATGGCAAGAAGCACATCCTCACGGCATAAGAGCGAGTGACAAGACTACGATCAATGCCTCATGGGAGGCCGATGATGCATATGCACGTGTGTGGCTATCTGGGACTGTGTCAACAGAGATAGATAATGATATTCTGAGTCAGCCTACTGCAAAGATTATGTGGGACATTCTTGCCGCCACATACTCGCCGGCGAAGAATGAGTCGAAGATATTGCAGCTCCAACATGATATCTTTATGCCAAAACAGAATGGTCACCCTCTCCATACCCTCTACACCTATTTGAGATGTATATTTGAGAGGCTACATGGTTACATTCCCTTGATTGCTACAAAAGAGCAGCTCAAGGCATACAAAGACTCCGTGATGACTGGAGTCTTTCTAGCCGCTCTTGATCCAGAGTACAATGCTGCTCGAGCCCAGATCCTTACTGATGCCACTATACCTCACATGGAGGAGGCGTATCGCAGACTGAGCAGTCGTTCTGTATCATCCGCTGGTACTCAGGTGTCTCTTACTTCTGCCATGGCAGCTTCTCGTTGTAGAGGGGATATTTCACAATTATGTGGTCGAGGTGGCCGTAGAAGAGGAGGAGGCAGTCGACCTCCTCGTCAGCCTTGCACCTACTACCACAGGCCAGGTCATTATGAAGAAACATGATATTCTAAGCATGGGTTTCCCGCGTCAGCACGTGTGGCAAAGCAGATCCAACAGGCCAGCAGTTTCTCAACTGCATCTGATCAGAGATTTGATGAGTTAGTAGCGCGACTCAAGAAGATTACGCCCTCTCCTGGGTCATCTAGCTCTCCGTCAGTGATCATCAGAGGTAGCAGCTTCAGCCTCTACATCTACATCAAGTATACTATATGCTTTTACTAGTTGTTACAGGGCAGACCTGTCGAAGTGGATCATGGATTCAGGAGCTTCTCATCATCTCTGTGGTGACAAAAGGTAGTTTAGTACCTATAGCCCAACTCAGTCAAGTAGATCAATGGTGATAGCAGATGGGACACACTCCCCCAGTACTGGTCAGGGGGAGGTGCAGTTAACCCCTGCAATGCGGCTTCAGAACGTCCTTTACGCTCCTGAATTTTCTATGAACTTACTATTTATTAGCCAAATCACCAAGGATTTACATTGTCGTGCCATATTTGATCCTTCTGCTCTTGTGTTTCAGGACATTCTCACGGGCAGGGCGATTAGGTCTGGCCGTGAGCATAGAGGCCTCTACAGACTGGTGCAATCTCCGTATATTGGTTCCTCTTCACTTAGCACTAGATCTGTTTCTCCCTACATGTGGCATCTTGGATTTGGCCATCTTTCTCTGCAAAAGTTGTGACATGTTCTTCCTCAGATCTCCCCTCGCTCTGCGTTTCAATGCGAGGCCTGCCAGCTTGGGAAGCATCATGGGTCCACATTCCAAAGTCGTCAAGGTCAAAGTAGTCATCATCATTTTGGATTGATTCATTTGGATATTTGGGGTCCCAGTCGTGTCCCTGATATTCAGGGACACGGGTTTTATCTTGTAGCTGTTGATGAGTTCTCTAGATTGTCGTGGGTGTTTCTTCTTATGAACAAGTCTGATGATGGTTCTGTTATTCAAACTTTTATTAATGAAATAAGGAATGTGTTTTCGGGAAATATTAAGTATATACATTCTGATAATGCGCTTGAATTCTGCAGTACACAGCTTTCTCAATTCCTTAGATCTTATGCCATTGTACATCAGACATCTTGTGCGTATACTTCTCAACAGAATAGAGTGGCTGAGAGGAAACATCGCAGCTTTTGGATGTCACCAGGACTCTATTGATTCAGAGTCGTACTACTCATTCCTGTAGGGGGGATGCGGTTCTCAGTGCATGTTGTTTGGTGAACCGTATGCCTTCGTCGGTTCTGGGAGAGAAGATCCCGTTCTCGATTGTGTTTCCCTATACAAATCTTTTCACTTTCACGCCTCGTGTTTTTGAATGCGTGGCCCTTGTTCATCGGATGTCTCCAGGTCTTGACAAGCTCTCTACTAAAGCTGTCAAGTGTGTGTTTGTTGGGTATTCCAAGACCCAAAAGGGGTATTGCTGCTTTGATCCTGCTTGACGAAGTTACCATGTTAGTGCAGACATCACCTTCTTTGAATCCATTATGTATTTCCCTCCCACAGGTGATAAGCTTGTTCCTTCAGAAAATGGAGAGGAGGTTTATATGCCTTTATCTCCGGTCTCACCTACTTCAGGTGACCATATGACACAACTACCTCCTCCTCCACCTCACCACCACCTCCTGGCACACCTACTTTCTTTTCGCAGACTTACCGGCGCAGGCCTCGTGCTCATGTGCCTGCTCCATCATCCAGTACGCCCAAGATATGTTCTGAGCATTTGAGTTCCACTAATGGTAATGGTGATTTGAATGTGCAGATTGAGGTGCAGGATAAAATAGATGATACTCCATCTGAGGATACTGTGGACTTGGACGTGCCTATTGCTCTATGTAGGAAGAGGCGTGCATGCACTATGCATCCTCTTTCTTCTCATCTTTCCTTGGCAAGATTGTCTGGGGACTTTCTGAGGTTTGTTGGTGCTTTATCAACTGTGCAGATACCGCGGTCATATCAAGAAGCTATGTAGAGTGGTCCACGGTGACTTGCTATGGAAGAAGAGATGGCCGCTTTACAGTCTCGTGATATGTGGAGTGTAGTCTCCGCTCCCCAAGTGCTTCAATTGTTGGTAGTAAATGGGTGTTTACGGTTAAACACCGTGCAGATGGGTCCGTGGATAGGTACAAGGCACGGTTGGTTGCTCGTGAGTTTACTCAAACCTATGAGGTGGATTATCGAGACACTTTTTCTCTGGTTGTGTGTCACTCTACTTTACATATTCTTATTGTTGTTATTGTGGTACGAGATTGGTCACTTTCCAATTAGATGTCAAGAATGCCTTCTTGTATGGCGATTTACAGGAGGAGGTTTATATGCAGCAGCCACAGGGGTTTACTGTTGAGGGGGAGTCAGGTATGGTGTGTAAACTCCACAAGGCCATATATGACCTTAAGTAGAGTCCACGAGCTTGGTTCCAGAAGCTCTCGGAGTAGATTGAACAACAGGGGTTTTGTTAGATCTACTGCCGACCATTCTCTGTTTGTTAAGAGGACTCAGAAATGTACGGTTGCTATTTTGGTTTATGTGGATGATATTACCATTATAGTGAGTGATAACCATGGTATTAAGGCAGCTAAGGACTTTCTTAGCCAAAAAATTGTGACCAAGGATCTCAGCATGCTACGATATTTCCTTGGTTTAGAATTTGTGAGAAATAAGCAAGGAATGGTAATGACACAAAGTAAATATGTCATTGATCTCCTATCTGAGATGGAATGTAGACCTGCTACTACACCTATGGATCCTAATGCCAGGTTATATGATGATGATACTGAAGAAGTGGATAATAGACAGTACAGAGAACTGGTTTGGAAGCTATTATATGCCACTATTACCAGACCTGATATATCGTTTGTTGTCAGCAAGGTCAACCAATTTATGGAGCAGCCTAGACAGGCACACATAAATGCAGCCAACATGATCTTGAGATATCTCAAGTCTTCTCCAGGTGCAGGGCTTCTATTCAGGAGAGACACTTCTCTCGTTGGATGTGCATCCAGGAGAGACACTTCTCTCGTTGGATGTGCGGATGCAGACTATGCGGGGTGTCCCAAGCACATGAAGTCTACTTCAAGCTTCACTTTTTTATGGCAGCTCATTGGTTTCATGGAAAAATAAGAAACAGACAGTTGTGGCCAGATCCAACGCTGAATCAGAATATAGGGCCATGGTCCAAGGAAGTACAGAGATGAAGTGGGTTAAGTCCGTTCTGACTGACCTAACTGTTGAGTTTCCCCTTCCTAGGCACCTTAAATGTGATAATCAAGCGGCTCTTTTCATAGCAAATTATCTAGCTTTCCATGAACGAACAAAGCATATTGAGGTTGACTGCCACTATACCCGTGATTTGATTCAAAAGGGGTTCATATTCACTTCTCACGTTGCTTCAGGCAATCAGATTGCCGACATGTTCACCAAAGCACTTGCAAAGGGGCCTTTTCATCGTTGTTGTTCCAAGCTGAGCATGATTGACATATATGCTCCAACTTAAGGGGGAGTGTTGAAATAATTATATCTTTTTATATTGTTATTTTACAATTTGCTAGTTTCTTCAGTCGCTTTATGTATTTTTGCCTTAGAGCTTTTCTCCTATATAAGAGAGCTCTAGGGCTACGGTGAAATACAACTTTTATTTCACATATTTCCACAGTAACCAACTCAACTGTAACCAAGCTCAATTGTTACTAACTCAACTGTAACCAAGCTCAACTGTAACCAACTCACAAAAACAATAACAAAAAATCAAGCGGTGAGGAAGCTTCCGAAGAGACCCTTCCGTCTCGCCCATCTAGTGGAAGTGCGGTCCAGGGAAGGGCTAGGCCTACTTCAAAACTACGCCCCTTAGACGGGGGAGAGACTTTCCGAAACAAGTTACTTCAAAAACATGCCCGACTGGTACGGGCAAACGAGCTCGAAAAATCAAAACCGAGGGCCCTCCAGCCTAGGCACCCTAAAGAACACAGGGTCAGCGGAACTAGTCAAAAAGAAAACCTGTGGATCTCAGAGAAGCGTAAAACTGCGAGCGTTAACGAAAAACCAGAGAAAAAGACTGGGATCTGAGACCCGCACACTAAGCAATCGTTGCCTTAACTGAGCTTCCTATTTTCTGCTCAATTGAGGGTCACCGCACCCTCGCACAGTTAGGTGTAAAGGTTACCATGACTAGCACTCATTATTTATCAATCATCATTGAATCACCAACACTGACTTGATTCCCCATCCTTTCTCAATCTTTTATGTGGTTGACTGTATAAGTCCAGGTCTTTTGTCAATCATTCAGTCAATAGTGATTTATAGTTAATATAATATATCTAAAGGATTAATTTATGAAGATGATCGGTCTTTGTGGTCACATGTTATCATTTATAAAATCATGAACTTAGCAGTTATTAATTGAATCTAGATCTAAGTTCCATTTAAATGCAGAAATTCTACTTTTCTTATTTAACTCTTAGTTTAGTGGCATGATTATTGGTCGAAATTTTTATGTCACTTTTATGAAAATACCCCAATGTTCTCCATTTTCAAACCATAGGATTAGTAGCTTGATTATTATATCTGGATTCTAGAATTAATTGGCGATCTTTTTTTGATGAAAAAAGGGTGGCATCCCAATTAGGACCCACCACTGTAACTTTTTGTATTAATAAAGAAGATAAAAGAAAAGATAAAAAACATTTTCACATCACATTACGCTTGCCATGAATTACACAATGCCATATAGTGTCTCATTAGCTTATGTGATTAAACCCCTCCCCGTCAAAAATATGCTTGTTCCACACATACCAAATTACCCACACTAATGC
The DNA here is from genome assembly GCA_037367405.1 of Ottelia alismoides. Lineage (NCBI taxonomy): Eukaryota > Viridiplantae > Streptophyta > Magnoliopsida > Alismatales > Hydrocharitaceae > Ottelia > Ottelia alismoides. Next base: position 674,576 of record JAZKJV010007020.1, on the reverse strand, counting down.
AATCAGGTACACATTGTCCTCATGCCCATAGTTGTAGACCGAGCAGAACCCCCTCCAGAAAGCATCATAGTTGCCCTGTGCCATCCATGAGATGTTAGCCTGCCTCCAGACCTCCTCAGAAAATTGGCAAGAGAAGAATAAATGTTCAGTATCCTCCCTTAATCCACCACATCTATCGTACAAATATCCTCCACCCCTGAAATGCGCACTCGACGTTCCTTGGTAAGAAGCCTTCCATGTCTGAATAACCACATGAAAACCTTAATTAAGTTGGCGATCTGAAATTTGAGTTGATTTCATACCAAGACACTTAACTTTTTCATTTTAAATTCAATGCTACAAAATTCCCAAATTTTCTAAATCTTTAAATCATGAACTTAGTAGCTAAATAAGTGATCCTAAATTGGGTCTAATTTGCATGTTGAGCACCTTCAACTTTCCAATTCGAGCATGATATATACAGCAATTTGTGATTTGATTTTAAACTCAATTCACATGCAATTTATCCTCAATCTTTCGTGTCCGGATGTGACCTACAACCCACAAGAAATTCGTGGACAATGCCATCGACCTCGATGGAAGTACACCCATGCAGCTTCTTCATCTCATTATCATTTAAGCAAGTTTTTTATCTTTGCAATTGCATCCCATACTCCAACAGATGCATAAATGTTAGATAAAATCACACGAGCACCTCCAATTCAAGCAGTCGATCACTGCCTACTCCACCCAAGGTTCAGAAAGTCGGTATGCGGTATTAGTTCGGTCAGGCGGACTGAAGCGAGGAAGTATATGCGAAAGTATATGCGGACTATGCGGTTTCTATTATTTAAATTAAAAATAATTAGCAATATAATAATAAATTCAAAAACTAGACATTTTATATTTAAAAAACATAAAATGTAAGTATTTTAATGTGAAGATTTTCAACTCAAGGTCTAAAGCATTTCCAAAGTTGTCTATTTAGATAAAAGAGTCGATCATAAGATTCATAACAATATATCTATGAATGACAGCTCAAAAAAGGTTCATAGTTCATACACAAATAATCGAACTCCTAATCTAAATCGGCAAAAACAACAGGAGGAATTTCATCATCGCTATCAGTGTCTTAATCCGTGATAAATTCTTCTTCCTCTACACTCGGTAATGCATCCATGTTCCTTTGGCTCCTCCTATGTTGCACCAATTCATCTGCTCCACTTGCCTGGACCACCAAGCTCCAAGTTAGTCATGAGCCTTGAAACACCTCTTCTTCGTCTTCCTCTTATCCGATCCACTCACTTACATACGTCCTATCCTTAGAAACATATGGGTCTCTTCCCTACTGAGATTGTTGCTCCCTCAATTTTGAGTTGAATTTCACAAAAACCAAGTTATTCAGACTTTTGGTTTCAAGTTTATTCCTTTTCTTGGTGTGAATCTACAATGCAAGTATTCAATGTTAATTGATTACACAAACATTAGTCTAATCAATAATTGTAAATCCTAAATGTGGTAGTCTACCGCTGCAAAAGAGCTCCAGTTCCTCTCACATCCAGAAGAAGAGGATGTTAGCTTCAATATCTTCATTACCATCGCCTTCATGTATGGCGTCTCACCACCAAATAGAGACCACCAATTAGCTAGAAGGAAAATTAAAGTCAACTCCTTATTCTTTTCATGCACTTGAAATATGTATAAAGCATATATTAGAAATGACACATGCTACTACATGGATCGAATACGTCTTCTTTGACGGATCTCAACTTGATAGCAAGGGGTTTTCCAAATGCACCTTCTCCATTTTTGTAAAGAACCATTTCTTTGTTGTGATGACATCTTGAACGTCCAAATCAGGGTAAAATATCTCCAAACAATATAAAAATCCATTTATGACAAAGCTATCTTCAGAAATAGTTTTATCATCATCCCTATAGAAATAAAAGGGGTTGAGATAATAAGCTACAAGGTGAAGCGAACTATCTAACCTCCCTCTCGACTTTGAATCAATGGCATCAATGTACGGCTTATATGAATGCTCAACGTCTTTAAAAAGAATTTTTATCTCCTTCTTTGCATCTTCAAGCCCTCCATACACAAAACTCAATGATAGCCTCCGATCACCATCAACAACACGCGAGAGACGAACGAGCGGGGAAAAGATCTTCAAGGTTAAGGAAACTTGGTTCCAAAATATTGTACTAAGGACAATTGATCCAGCAATTTCACATTTCTTTGTCTTGAACCACTTGCACTCTCTCCATTCATCAGAAGAAAACATCAATCTCAACTTCTCTTTTTTTTAAAGACACTTTGTAGCGTGAGAAAACAAGTGGCAAATCCTGTTTGCCCTGGTGTGACTATCCCACCCTTTTGGGTAAAGTGTCGCATCAAGCTGAGCGTCTTTGCATGGCTGTAGATGAAAATAGTCAGTGTTTTGGCCTTTGCTATGCAATTTTTGACCTTCGCCTCCTTGCCAATTTCTTCAAGCATGAGATCTATGCAGTGAGCAACACAAGATGACCAAAATATATTTGGATATTTGGCGTTGAGGAGCTTTCCAGCTGCCATATTAGCAGAGGCATTGCCAGTCACAATTTGCATAATATTGTCTACTCCAACCTCCTTGATGCAATCATCCAACAACGAGGATATATATTCAGCAGTATGTGCATCAGCTGAAGCATCAATAGACTTCAAAAAATTATGCTTATTCCCCTCATGTCGGTCCATGCATCTGTCATGATGGAATATCCACTTTTCTTCCATGCATTCCTGTGCCCTTTCAAAAATTCTTTTGTTTCTTCCACTTCATCCTTCAACAAAGGCTCTGCAATTTCATAATAAGATGGAGGCTTGTAGTTGCTTCCGTATTGGTCAATTGCTTCGCACATGCGTATGAAGGAGTACATATTTCTTGATCGCCTTTGAAAGGAATATCACATTCATAGAAGAATTTGGCTACATATTTGTTGAGACGCGTACGTTCCTCCTTGGCTAGTGTTTCCTTGATAACGGATTGGCGCATTGTGCCAATTATCCCAATTTCATCGTCAGATGATCGTGGTCTTTTCTCAGGACATGTTCCTTCACATGGTGTTGTGGAAGAGCTTGCCGCTCTAATAACCACCTCCTCTCTCATTTCTTTCAAAGTGATAGCTTTCTCGTTTCTCTTCATAATTCTCTCAACGTAATCACGTATCTCCTTCTGCACTTTAGAATCCGCCTTGAGACATGATTTGCATTTCCCTTTGATGTAACCAAGGTGTTGTTTCATTCGGTTAATTCTGCCTTTCAAGACATTGCCACACAAGCGACAAGTCACAGAATTCGAATACGTCTTCTCCATAAGATACACATATTTCCATCCCGGATCGACAGATCCGGTGGAGTAAAAAACGCATGTTCCGCAACATGTGTTGGTTCCAAATCCATGATAACCTAAATTCATGACAATATAATTCATAAATAAAGATTGCACTAATAATATAAGAAAGATAGGGACATAATTGTCCTTATAATATTTTGAAGAAGTAGAAGTGTAAAATTTTCAAAAGATACCAGAATCAAAGAAAATAACCAAAGTATTCACACAACCAATGAGAGAAGATGCCCAAGAATAAGATATCCAACCAATGAATTTGATGGTCTTCAATTAGAATATTGAAGAAAAATACACACATATGTGACCGATGAACAAAACTAAAACAGCTAAGCAGGATAAAGATGGAGGTTCATGCTCAAACCCAAGGAGCTAAAGTTAATATGTTCAACACCAAGACAAAGAACTTCACTGAAGTTTTGCCTTCAATACAATTTCTTTGGATTTTCTCATGATATTTACCAATAAATTATGGGATTTTTACCCGACAGACCTTATAATCTTTGTCAATTACCTCCACGACCTTTAAAACAACCTAATTCCCCCTCGACCCCGTAAACTTACTCCGTCTTACCCCACGGACCCTGCCGTTAATTTGAGACTTCTTGAGTTAACTAGACTGAGTTTAAGTTGAGTTAATCGAACCCTAGGAAATCCAATGGTAGGTTTTTTTCCTTCTCTCTCTCTCTCTTCCTTCTTCTCTCCTACTCCTTCCTCTTCCACTCTCTCCTACACAACGCAGGGCAACCTTCTTGGGCTTGCTCGCTTTCCCCTGGTGGCAATGTCGGTTCCTTAATCATGGTGGGTCCCAGTCTCAATCCAGCTACATGTCGGTTCCTTAATCAGACATCGATCTCTCAGAGATCCCCTCGCCTTGCTGCTATCTTTCCATTGCCATGTATCGGCATAAACATTCGATAGCATGGCATACCTTCCATTGCCCTGTATCTAGCTCCAATACCAATTTTGCTGCTCGCATGCCAAGATTGTTGTTGTCGTGTGTCCGATAAGCAGCAAGGAGCGAGCCCCATCATCTGACATCGTTCACCCCACCATCAGGAACGCCACTGCCTTTGCAAGTCGGTGGCTCCTCCCAAAAAGGTCGACGAGCATAGCGTAGTGCTCTCTGTTGGGTGAGAGCCCGTATTTCTGGCATACTATCAAATATAATGCAAGCCTCCTCCAGTCGACCGACGCAAGAATATGCAGAGAACAATGTCGTCCAAGACATGGCATCTCGCTCGGGCATTTGATCGAAAAGCTGGTGTGTAGAAAGTGGATCCCCAGACTTCTCACATGCATTGATCATGGCATTATGGACTCGTTGATTGACCTCCAATCTCGTGTGTACCACGGCTACATGGAGCTGCCGGAGCAAGTTCGGACGGAGAAGCATAGCAAAAAAGAGGCAATCGAGACGACAATGTATTCATCCATAACAATGTGTTCAAGCGATCGCGTATGACCTGCATGAGTGTATGCCGATAACAGTGTATTCCAGGAATGTTGGTTTCTGAGGACAGGAGGCATGTCTTCGAAGGCGCATCGCGTATGACCTGTATGAGTGTATGCGGATAACAGTGTATGCCTCCTCCAGTTCCCAGTCGGTAGGGTTGCCCACTTCCTCAAGAAAGGCCACCACGCGCAGTGCGTCGGCACAGGTGCACCGATCTACCTCGCCGCCATCCTCGAGTATCTTGCTGTTGAGCTTGCCGACGTGAGGAACGACGAGGAGCTCGGCAAGATTTAACGGTAAGCCCAATCCAGCTCGCTGCTCACCAGTGGCGATTAATGTAAATTCGATATATAAAACAGGTATAATGTAAAAGAATGTAACGGAATCCGGTTAGTTTTAAAGGGTAAATAGATGAGGGTTAACCACAGGGTTTATATGGTAAGGGTTAGCAAGTTTACAGGGTCAAGGGGGGAATTAGGTTGTTTCAAAGGTTGTAGAGGTAATTGACAAAGATTATAGGGTCTGTCAGATAAAAATCCCATAAATTATTCATGAATCCAATAAGTATTCAATTATTATCATTGATAATATGCCTATTTTCTTATGCATGTATATCAATGATATATTGTTGTTTAAAATAAGTATAAGAAGTATGAATGAAGTCAATCATTCTTGTAAATTTACTTGAGATAAAGACTATATTATTAGTGATTGACATGATATCTATCACTACCAAGATGCACAAGGATTTCTGGTTGCTAGCATCAACGAGAAGGTTGCAAAGAGTCAGAGGTTACCTGCGTCGCGCCGGCGGAGTCGAAGATTCGTGGAGAAGCACCAGCAGGTCCAGCATGCGTTGGAGCGGCAGCTGTCTCGGAGAAGCACCACCAGGTCCAGCATGCGTCGGAGCGCGGAGCAGCCTACATCGAGGAGAGAAAGCGGCAGAGGGAGAGCAACCTGCGTCGCGGACTCGCGGTGAGAGGGTAGAGGAGCAGCCTACATCGCGGTGAGAGGGTGGAGGAGCAGCTTGCCTTGCCTTAGCAATTGCGGAGGAGCCAACTCGAGGGAGGGCAGAGGAGAATCTCCCTTCGCTAGGGCTTTTCTCGCGATGGCGGAGGAGAAAAGGGAGGCGCGTAGGGGCTTCTTTTGCGAGGGGTCTATGAGGGTTATGATTTTCGAAAAAAAAATAATCCAGCAATTTTAGGGGGAGCTCTATTACGAATTTGGGCGCATATGCGGCCGCATATGCGCTTTGAGCGCCTTATGCATGCATATCAAATACTCGGGGCATTTGCTTGCCCGAGTACACATATGCCGTCTTTTTTGATCATTGACCACCTATTTGATATCTCTATGGATTTGACATGTACTGAGTAAAGATCCCTAAATTGCTCCACTTGGATGTATAACTATCTGCCTGTTAAGGTTGCTTGCTTCTACCAAGAGTCCGACGCAGTTCAGAAGATTTACCATACAGCCATAATGCTCCTGTCCATGTTGAATTCCATGACCATAAATCATGGAAGAAAAATATTTCTACCCAGTTTCTACCAAACTGGCATGGCTGCAAGCAGAAAAAACTCAGACAGAAGTTATCTCATCAGGTTGGTAGCCCTCCTTTGTCATTTTCGATAATAATTTGAAGACCTTTTCATGGTGTTCATACATAGCTAAACCACATATCATCGCATTCCAAGATGACTCTTTTCCAACGCATTAAACATGTCCTACATTTTTGTTGGCGTGAGGGTTCAAAAACCAAGAATAACTCCAGTTATTCAATCCAGTATAGGATCCTTTAAATGACTAAACTACAAGGTAGTCATCCATTCTTTAGACACCAACCACCTGTTAGAGGATAAAGTCGAATACTCGAGAGGGGAAAAAAATCTCAGAACTCCCATAAAGTAGCCCTCTGAATTCAATACAAATATGACAGATTACTCTTGGGTAACCCTACTTTAGAATAAATGCAAAATACACATAGAAAAGTGTACATTTATTCAATAATTATGACATGTTCTGCCAAAACAAGTCTAATATAATCATGGTTTGAGATTTCACGAAATTTTGGCAAAATTTCGCCGAAATTTCAGTTTCGACAAGGAACCGAAATTTTGAGCGAAATGGCGATATGAGAGCATTTTTTGGTCATTCCTTCATAAAAGATGCTCGATTTGGGCGAAATGTCATCGAAATTTACCAAAATTTCGTTTCGGCATGGTATCGATACAATACCCGATATCGAAATTTAAAACCTTGAATATAATCACAGGAAGCATCCGAATGACTTGACACAACAGAAGGCAACCAAACAAGGGAGAGGGAAGGGTTCTAGATAGTCAGCTGATAAAGACTTTGAAGTCCAATTTTATAGGTTTTTAAATCATGCATGGAAGCAGCAAGAGGGGGGGAAAGATTGTACCTCTTTTGGGTGATCTTGCGTGCAGCAAGGCAGGCAACAACTTCTCGAAGAGCAGCAGCAGGTGCTTGATAAGGGCAATAGTAACAAGGGCTCCAGCTGCTCCAGGGGAAGGAGCTGCTTTGGATGTCAACTGCCTTGTATGTCAACAACAACTGCTCCAAATGGAGAGCAGCTTTGGCAGCAGCAGGGTTCTCTCCAACAACATAAAAAAGAGGTTTCAGGAGAAGCTCCAGGGAAAAGAGAACAATGAAAACTTGGCTCCAGCAGCTTCTTCCTTGATTCTGATAGCAGCAGAGCTACTGCTATGTAAGGAGCAGCATGCTTCTTCGACTTCCTTGGCAGCTGCAACTATTGGGGCTTAAAGCAGCACTCCAAGGCTTCAGGACAGCAGCAATGGCTGCTACAAATGGCAGCAGCAGCAGCAGCTACTCTCTATCATTGCTGAAATGCTACACAACATCATGAAGAAAAGGAGGGGTTGGAGCTACTTCGTTGGAGATCTTGGGAGGGGTTTTGGGGATCTTTTGGGGGGAAATAAGAGGAAATAGAAGGGAACTAAGCGGTATTATATAAACAAGGAGGATCTTGTTGTTTGCCAAGTGGAGTAAGAAAGAAGGCCAAAGGGAGGGAGAGAGAGAGAGCCAAATGCTGGTTGTTGTTGTGCTGGAAAAAAAATGTTTTTTTTTATTTTTTTAAATTTTATCTCTTTCTCTTATTTGGAATACCAAAGTCGTCCGCACTCGCACCTCGAGTTTCGGATGTTGATGTACAATAGCTCGTTTTGACCATATATGCATGATGATCAAATGATATTAACTTTATACCTTTCTGATCCAAGATGAATACAGAATTTGATGAAATACGGTATTGATTTTTGATCAAATTTTTTGATTTAATTGATCAAACGACTTTTGATTTACGAACGGTCGACTTTGTTGGTCTTATTTATCGAGAAGAATTTTCTGATAGTCTTGGATTATTGTTACGGTTTCAAATTGTGTCACAGCTTTTCTGATGATACGCAATACAATGCAATTGATTTTTGTCGATTGATCCAAACAAATTTTTGATCTACGATATATGGATTTAATTATATCATTTAATATTGAACTATAGTTTTATCGGATCAAAATGGATTATAATCGGGTCGGGTTCGGGTTATTTGGGTCTGGATATCACAAATATAAAAACCTCAAAGGGAGTCTCGCCCTCGAGACTGGAGTCAAAGTCACTATGTGTTTTATCTGAGTTTCATCTTTCCATAAAAACCTCAAAGGTTCTGAACTCATAAAAACCTCAAAGGGAAAACAAACCATACTTTTTCAACATGTATATAATTAAATGGACTTGCTTTGACAATTACCTAAAAAGAGTTGCGAGTATCGTACCTGCATGTCTGCCTCGGTCTCCCATGCCGCCTCTTCGACACCATGTCGGTGCCATAGCACATTGACTAAGGGAATCTCTTTGTTGTAAAGATTTTTCACAGCACTATCGAGTCTCTGCACTGGCATCTCATCGCATATCCAGTCAGGCTCCACGTCAAGGTTCTCATAGCTGATGACGTGTCGAGGGTCGTGCGCGTACTTCCTTAGATTGAATATATGAAAGATATCATGTATGGTTGATAGGTGTGGAGGAAGGGCTACTCGGTAGGTCACCTTCCCCATACGAGCAATAATCTCAAATAATCCAACATATCGTGGCGCCAACTTGCCATGAACACCAAATCTCTGTACTCCATTTCACGGGAGATACTCATAGAAACACCCAATCTCCTTCATGTGTTTACAGGAATTTCCATGAGTATGAAAGATTAAGTTGAATATTGATAAGCTACCTTTTGAATGGATTAAGAGAAGATGTTCAGATTAACTGAAACTCCAAATCTCTTCTCTTACAGCTTGCATAGCTCTTCTGGTTGCTCTGTGTCACAGAATTTTTCGCCTCATAAGGTCAATAGTCCTCACAGTCTCTTATAAGAGATCTACGGACTAAAGAGTGTGTCAATTACTTCACGTTAACTGAGAGGTGTGAGGTATCTCCGTTCGTATAGGGCTTCGAATGGTGTCATGCCGATACTGGAATGATGAATGTTGCTATATGTGAACCCTACTAATGAGAGGTAGCCCTTCAGGACCCTTTCCACACCAGGGTACATGCGCGTAGCAAACCCTCAAGTGTCTACGAATGGCATGCAGAACTCATCCTCAGCTCTGTCTGTAGTGTTGACATGAACTGGTGACAGTAGTGTGATGTGAACCTCGAGTCTCTGTCAGACACCACCTCACGTGGTATACCGGGAGCTTGATAATGTTCAGTACATATAATCTGGCCAACCTAGATGGAGTGTAGGTCATGCTGATATATATGAAATGGGCTGACTTGGTCAATCTGTCAATAACGACCTAAAAGCATCATGCCCATCTGGTGTCCTCGGTGGTCCTGTGACAAAATCATAAATTGTGGCTCATCAAGAATATCTCTGCGCAACTGCTTATCGTTGGGCATAACGACCTGGTCAGTCTTCCACAAAATGGACTTAGTCACCACAAAATCATCACCTCCGTCCTTGATGGCACGTATGTATTTCAAATTCAAGGATCTATCCTCTGTCCTTCTACTATGTGATCCTAAAGACTACTTGAAATGTTAAGGCATGGTAGCAGATATGGATGCACTCTCCTGAGGATGCCAATCATTCAAAGCTACAAGCATAACCCACGCGTATAGCCAGTTTGTCATACCCTCTGCATGAGCTCTCCTGCTAAGCTCATTTGTCACTAGTACATTTCCCTTACCGGGATAGTAAGAGATCGTGCAGTCATAATCCTTCAGTAGCTCAAATCATCTGCATTGTCTTATGATCAGCTCCTTCTGATACAAGATGCACTTCAGGCTCTTATGATCTGTGAAGATTTTGAAATTCACTCCATAGAGATAGTGGCGCCAGATCTTTAAGGCGAAGACAACTGCCACCAACTCCAAATCATAGATGGGGTAATTCCGCTCATGTGGCCTCAACTGACATGATGTGTAAGAAATCACGTGACTTTGTTGCATCAGAACCGCTTCTAAACCTTCACTTGAAACATCTGTATATATTACATAATCCTGAGTACCTAAAGGAAGTGCAAGAATAGTCGCAGTCGTCCATCTTTCCTTCAGTGTCTTGAAGGCATGTTAGCATGAATCATCCCAAATGAAAGGAAATCCCTTCTTTATCCATCGTGTCAAGGGAAGAACAACTCAGGAAAAATCATGACGAAGCGTCTGTAATAACCCGCTAGTCCAAGGAAGCTCCAAATCTGAGTAATTGTCTTGGGCTGCTCCCAAGACGTGACTGTCTCAATCTTTGGAGGGTCAACTGTAATACCTGTTCCAGAAATGATATGCCTAAGGAATGAGACCTGTGATAACCAGAACTCACGCTTGCTCAGCTTGGCATACAACTTATGCTCTTAAAGTATGTCCAGGACTATCTTTAGATCATTTACGTGATCCCATTCATTTCTAGAATATATCAACACATTGTCAATTCACACAACCACAAACTTGTCTAAGTATGAACGGAAGATCATGTACTCCATGCCCATGAAAGCTACAGGGACATGTTTGTAAGCCCAAATGACAACACAACAAATTTGTGGTGCCCATATCAAGTCTTGAATGCTGTCTTCCAAATATCTGACTCTCGAATCCTCAACTGATGGTAGCCAGATCAAGATCGATCTTTGATAACACTGAAGATCTATGTAGTTGATCAAACAAATCATCAGTATGTAACCAGGGATAACGGTTCTACACCGTTTTCTTGTTCAGTTGTCTGTAATTTATGCACAATCTCATTGATCCGTCCTTCCTGACAAAAAGAACGGGAGCGCCCCAAGGTGTAGTGCTCGGCCTCACGAAACCTGCATCAAGTAACTCCTGCAACTACACCTTCAGCTTTTCAACTCGACTAGTGTTATGTAGTACAGAGCCATCGAAACTGGTTGTGTATCCGGTAGTAATGTGATCTCGAACTCAATCTCTCTCTCAGGCGGTATACATGGCACCTCCATCCCCGCAACCTCCTCCTACACCACCACCACCCAATACCCTTGGTCAGTTCTTGCCACGATTCTACATTAGTAGTAGGCCTTTGTTATGCTCGTGGATCCGGATTACCCGTTTACACAAGATGTGCAATATTGTTTTTGCTATCGATCGTATTGGGTTATTGAAATTTAGGAAAAAAACTCGCGATTCGAAATGGCATTCATAAGCCACAGAAACAATTGTCACCAATTTATATTGCATTAATTTCCATATACAGTTACATGTAACAAAAGAAAATGCATTATGTACATTGTGCCAAAATATAACGGAAGAGAAAGAAAAGCATTTACATTATCATGTATCAAAAACTATAACATGTATACCGTTGAAAGTAACTGCGGAAGCTCAGTGACAGCTGTCAATCTATTGAGTCACAGACGTCTTGTCTGACATTCATGTTAGGAACAAGAGAAATGTCAACAAAAGTCGAGTACAATCAAATTTATTAAAATATAAAATAGGCATTTCAGTGATTTCAAAATGAAGCAAATAGATAGGTGTTGACATGTAAAATTTAATAAGTTATTTGCACATAAATGGGTTTTCAAGCTTTTTTGTATATACATCACATGTTCACACATCACCCCTTAACCTTCCATATATAACATTTTTATTTATTGGTTATATGATCCATATGTAGATTATCTTTTTATCACATATAACTTATGTTGATGGATCTTGGGATCGTAGATGATGAGCTTCTGATCTGATCTTTGTCTAATTTCTCAAGTCTAGTGGATAGTCTGTGATCTTGGTTTGAGTGTGATCTCACACAATGACTCTAAGGCGTGAAGAATACCTTTGGGTTGAGGTGCCTCCTTAGATATGTGGTGAAGTATAATGCATCCTAACTAAGTTCCCAGCATGTCTACTAGCTTCTCCTAACATTCGTAGTAGTAGTTCTTAATTCTGATTAAATGTTGATGATTGATGATGATTGATGATTTCAGTCTCATGATCTTTTCATCGCCAGGATCTATTGGCAGCACAGTAACCAAAACTCAAGAACAGTACCGAACTCAATTGTAATAAAACTCAACTGCAACCAAGCTCATTGTAACCAAACTCAACTGTAACTGACAAAGATCTTTTCTTCGCAAGACCTATTGACAGAACAGTAACCAAAACTCAAGCGGTGAGGAAGCCTCCAAAGAGTCTTTTCCGTCTTGCCCTCCCAATGAAAGCACGGTCAAGAAGAGGGCTAAGCACACTCCAAAACTACGCTGCAAAGACAGGTAGGAGAGATTTTCCGGACTTAGTCACTCTAGAAAAATGGCTCGACCGCTACGGGCAAAAAGAGCGCTAAAATCAAAACCAAAGGTCCTCCTTCCTATGCACCCTACTGAAACAGGTCAGCGGAATTGGTTAAAAACATGGATCCAAACGAAGCGTAAAAACACTACAAGATTAAGTAAAAATTGTAAAAAAAGACCGGGATCTTGGACCCGCGCACTAAGCGGATGTTGTCCTAACTGGGCTACCTATCTCCAGCCCAGCTGAGTATCACCATGTCCTCGCACAGCCAAGTGTAAAGGTCACCATGGCTGGTACAATTAACTATCAGTCATTACCGATTCACCAATACTTCCTCGATTCTTCATTCTTTCTCGATCTCTGTTGTGGTTATTGGTTAACTTTACAGATCTAGGCATCTGGTCAATGATCTTATTAATAGTGATCAATAGTTAGTAGAATATACATAAAGGATGATTTCATGAAGATGATCGATCCTTATGATTACATGCTATCTTTTTAAAAAAAATCATGAGATTGGAAGTCACTCATAGGATCTGGATCTAAGTTCAATTCTATGCCAGATTAAACAGCTCTTTTTAATTTTAAGACATAAGATCTGTAGGTAATTAGTGGTCTAAGTTTTGATCCAATTATATATACTACACTCCCAAATTCTCCCATTCTTAATGCATAAAATCTTTAACTAATAAATTCTGAAATTTGACTCAATTTGCATGCCAATCCATCCTTAACTCTCTCATATATCAAACTTGAAATTCTGTAGCTATTTGCTCTGAAGTTATACTTAATTTGAATGCTAATTCATCCCCAAAACTCTCATTTTCAACATGTAATCTGTAGCTAATTAATGTCCTGCAATTAGACTTCAATCACATATAATTACCCCTAATTCTTTCACATTTTTATCACAAAAGTAGTGTATAATCAGTTATTTGATTTTGACATTTAAAATGTATGTAAATCACCCGAATTTCTGTCATTGTTCAACATAACATTAATGCATGACAGTGGACTAATTTTGGCACTTAGAATGTATGTAAATCACCCAAATTTCTTTCATTGTTAAACATAATATTAATGCATGATAGTGGACTGATTTTGGCACTTCAGACATATATAAATCACCCAAATTTCTTTCATTATTCAACATAATAACAATGCACGATAGTGGACTGATTTTGACACTTAAAACATATGTAGATCACCCAAATTTCTTTTATTGTTCAACATAATATCAATGCATGACAGTGAACTGATTTTGGGACTTGGAATGTATGTAAATCACCCAAATTTCTTTCATTGTTCAATATAATATTTGTTGGGAAAATAAAAGAACATGTTTATTCCATCAGCCCTAGGCTCTCTTATATAAGAGAGTAGCCTATGGGTAAATTACATAAAGAGTACGGCAAGAACGAAAAATAACAAAAGAGTACATAAGTAGCTAATATATGTTTACACTCCCCCTCAAGATGGAGCATAGATATCAATCATGCTCAACTTGGACGCACACTTCTAAAACGGGCCTCGCAGTAATGCCTTGGTAAAAATAACTGCCGTTTGATTCTCTAAACTAACATGGGATGTAGCTTGAATCCCTTCTGGATCATGTCACGTATAAAGTGACAGTCAACTTCAATGTGCTTGGTTCGTTCATGGAATGCTGGATTGTTTGCAATGAACAAGGCCGCCTGATTGTCACATTCTAAAGCCATAGGAAGTGGGACTTCTATATGTAAATCCGTAAGCACAGCCTTTACCCACATCATTTCTGTGCTAACCTGGGTCATATCCCTATATTCAGATTCAGCGCTAGACCTTGCTATCACTGTTTGTTTCTTGCTCCTTCATGAGATTAGGGAATCTCCAACATATACAGCGAACCTCAGAGGTAGACTTCCTGTCCTTGGGACACCCTGCATAATCTGCATCTGCACAGGTCAAGATAGAGATCACCTTGCCTTTCTTGAACAGCAAACCCGCACCTGGAGATGACTTGAGGTACCTGAGTATCAAATGTATGGCATCCATGTGAACCTGACGTGGTTGCTCCATGAACTGGCTCACTCGACTTACAGCAAAGGATATATCGGGCCTAGTGATAGTGACATACAGAAGTTTGCCCACCAGTTCACTGTATCTTCTCCTATCCACCTCCTCTGTATCATCATCATATAGCTTCATACTAGGTTCCATTGGTGTAGTAGCAGGTCGGCAACCAAGCATTCATGTTTCACTCAACAAGTGACATATTTTCTCTGAGACATTACCAACCCATACGGATTTCTGGCGAACTCCAGTCCCAGAAAATATCTAAGAACTCCAAGGTCCTTCGTGACAAATTCACGACCCAGCATTTCTTTCGCCTCATTTATTCCTTGTACATCATCATCTGTAATTAAGATGTCATCTACATAGACCATGATTGCAATAATACCTCTGGAAGTCTTTTGTACAAATAAGGAATGATCAGCATTAGACTGTTTGTATCCATGTTTCTCAAAGAGGTCTGAGAGCTTCTGAAACCACGCTCTGGGGCTCTGCTTAAGGCCATAGATAGCCTTGTGAAGTCTGCACACCTTGGAACACTCCCCCTCAACAGCAAAACCAGGTGGTTGTTGCATGTAGACTTCCTCCTGTAAGTCACCATATAAGAACGCATTCTTCACATCCAACTGATATAGCGACCACTCACGAGTGACCGCAACTGACAGCAAGATCTGTAGAGTGGAATGGCGAGCTACTGGCGAGAATGTATCAAGATAGTCCACCCCGTATGTCTGTGTAAAGCCACGAGCAACAAGACGAGCCTTGTATCTGTCAATACTGCCATCTGCATTCTGCTTGACTGTAAATACCCACTTGCAGCTCACTAGTGACACATCAGCAGGTATAGGAACCAGACTCCAAGTTCCTCTAGACTGAAGTGCTGCCATTTCTTCCTCCATTGCTAGACGCCATCTACTATCCTTCAGAGCGTCTTGGTAATTCCGTGGAATAGCTACAGTTGACAATGCGACTGCAAAGTTCCTGAAATCTCCAGTTAGCCGTTCAAATGACACAGAAGCTGCTAAAGGATATGATGTGCAGCTCCGCTTCGACTTTCGTATAGCAATAGGAACATCTAAATCAGTTGTGTCCTCGTCTGTCCTCTATGACACATCCTGCTCAGAAAAATCATTAGATCCATCAATAGTAATATCTTCATAACATACCTTAGGCGAGCTAGGTGATGAGCAATGACCATGAGCTGAAGCAGGCCTGCGGGTATAATGAAATGGTAGTGGTGAAACGAGTATAGTAATAGGAGGTGCAGAGGATGGTAACGGTTCTGGTGGTAGTGGTGGTGGTGATGGTGGTGATGGTGGTGGTGGTGACATGTAAATGGCATCAGTATTAGATGGGGGTATCAATTGATCACATGATGCTGAAAAATACATAACATATTCAAAAAATATAACATCTGCACTGACAAGATACCGCCTGCGCAATGGATCATAACACTTGTACCCCTTCTGGGTTCTGGAGTACCCAACGAACACACACTTGACAGCCCTAGAAGAGAGCTTGTCAGTACCAGGAGACAACTGGTGTACAAAGGCAACCGAACCAAACACACGAGGAGTAAGGGAAAATAGATCTTTTCCAGGGAAGATAAGGGAGAAAGGAATCTTTTCACCTAGAACAGATGACGGCATACGATTGATTAGGTAACAAGCTGTAAGAACAGAGTCACCCTAGTAAGAATGAGGAGCATGACCTAGTATAAGGAGTGACATGGTTACATCTAGTAAGTGGCGATGTTTCCTTTCAGCGATCCCATTCTATTGGGAGGTATAGGCACAAGATGTCTGGTGGATAATCCCTTGGGATGAGAAATAGCTGGCTAGGACATGAGTACACAATTCCAGGGCATTATCACTTCTCACAATTTTAGCAGATGCAGAAAAAACATTACAAATCTCATTAAGAAAATTGATAATGATATACCCTGCTTCAGATATATTCTTTAACAAAAACACCCATGACACACGAGAGAAGTCATCCACAATAACTATATAAAACATGTGTCCCGGATGATCAGGAACACGACTCGAACCCCAGATATCAATGTGAAATAACTCAAACTTGGAGGTATTACTCCGACACTGACGATTGGGAAAGGTAGACCGATGATGCTTTCCCAACTGACATGCCTCACATTGGATAGATGTGTGAGGCAAAACCTGGTGTAACACACGATGCAGCTTCTGAAGCGGTAGATGTCCAAAGCGCAGAGGCCATAGCAGAGGGGAGACGGGTCCAGTAGGTAGAGATGAGGTTCCAGCAAAAGAGGTCTGACTGAGGCGATAGAGGCCTCCTCGCTCATAGCCACGCCCAATCACGTTGCCCGTAAGGATGTCGTGGAAAATAAGAGAAGATGGATCAAAAATCGCCTGACACTGTAAATCCTCTGTAATTTGGCGGATAGATAATAAATTCATGAAAAATCAGGTGTGTGTAACACATTCTTGAGTTGCATAGATGATGTCAGTCTAATCTCTCCTTGAACAGTAATGGGGGAATGTGTACCATTGGCAATGACCACTGTTCGACCTGGAGGGATCTGTCTGTATCCTGTATATAGACTTTGATCGCCATATAGATGATGTGTGGCGCCAGAGTCCATGATCCATGCTAAAGTATCTGATCCACTACTAGTAAATGCATGTGTGCTACCTGAAGCACTGGTAGATGCAGAAGCGGATGCAGCAACATCAGACTGGTTCTCAGTAGTGGGTGATGGGCCAGATGGAGGAATAATGCCCCTTAGACGGGCAACAAGATCATCAAAGCGATGATCCAAAGAGGCAGCAGATGGAGGCTCTATCTGCTCAGTGACTCGTGCAAATGCAGGAAATCCATGCTTAGAGTAGCATGTGTCTTCAGTATGTCCGGTGCGATGGCAGTAGGTACACGATGGCCTAATACGGCCTCCTCTACCACGAGGGCCACGGGTATGATGGTGACCTCCACAGCCTCTGTTGGCAGCCATGGCTGAAGTAGTATGATTCGTAGCCATAGAGGGAACAGCGATCCGGCTCAATCTGTGAAAGGCTTCCTCCATAGGAGGAATAGTAGAATCTGCCAAGATCTGAGACCGTGCTGCCTCATACTTAGAATCAAGGGCAGCAAGAAAAACTCCTACCATAGTAGCATTCCGACAGGTCTTCTGTTGCTCTGGTGTGGTTGTACGGGGCATGAAGTTATACAGCTTCTCGAACATCCCTCGTAGAGATGTGTACAGTGAGTGTAGAGGACGTCCATTCTGCTTGATAGTGAATATGTCATGCTGGAGTTGCAGAATCTTTGTCTCATTCTTCGCTTGAGAATATGTGGCAGCCAGAATATCCTACATATCTTTGGTAGTGGACTAGTGGGCTGATGAAGAATATCATTGGCAATCTTGATTGCCAGAGTTCCAGATAGCCATACTTTGGCATATGCATCATCTGCCTCCCACGAGGCATTAACTCCAGTCTTCTCAACAGGCTATTCTTCAGTAAGAATATGCTTCTTACCGGTTGACTTCATCATACTCATGAACTGCATTGCTCACAGTTCATAGTTCGAACCATCCATCTTCACAATCGGCGCTGGACCTCGGAAGGCGCCTACAGATGGGATATCTACCTTGCTTTCTGACATACTTATAACCAAAGACTGGAGTAGTAGACTGAGAATAAGATCGTCTACACAGACATAGACGGGTTTAGTTGCAGGTGTAGACTTCAAGCAACCAAACCCATTCCTTTGGAGGTGTGCACGCTAGAAATACGTGCAGGGCTGGTTCACGGCTTAAGGGCGCTTAGAGACAGGAGGCGAGTGCGCGAGATAGACGCGAGGAAGGCGCGCACAGAGCACAGGCTGGCGCGCGTAAGTCGCGCACGGAGCACGCGCCGAAGGCACGCAGGGAGCGCGCGAGAGGGCGCACAACGCATGAAGGTGCGCAGGCGAGCGCGCTGGAGATGCGCGAGAGGCGCGTGGAAGGTACACCTGGAGATGCGCTGGAGATGCGAATGGAAGGCGCGCTGGAGATGCACTAGAGATGCGCGAGGAGCGCGCTGGAGATGCGCGAGGGACGCAGGAGGCGCAGGCACAGCGCACGGGAGGCCGAGGCGCACAGCCGGCGGCACGCGGAGAGAGAGGGAGGGAGGCTCGACGGTGGGGCTAGGGTTAGGGTTTCAAGAACTCCGATCTAGGACCGTCGCTCTGATACCATGTTGGGAAAATAAAAGAACATGTTTATTCCATCAGCCCTAAGCTCTCTTATATAGGAGAGTAGCCTATGGGTAAATTACATAAAGAGTACAGCAGGAACGGAAAATAACAAAAGAGTACATAAGTAACTAATATATGTTTACAATATTAATGCATACCAGTGAACTGATTTTGGCCTTTAAAATGTACATAAATCACCCAAATTTCTTTCATTGTCAAACATAATATCAATGCATAATAGTGGACTGATTTTGGCACTTAGAATGTATATAAATCACCCAAATTTCTTTCATTGTTCAACATAATATTAATGCATAACAGTGGATTGATTTTGAAACTTAAAATGTATATAAATCATCCAAATTTCTTTCATTGTTCAATATAATATTAATGCATAACAGTAGACTAATTTTAGCACTTATAATATATGTAAATCACCCAAATTTCTTTCATTATTCAATGTTAATGCATAACAGTGGACTGATTTTGGCCTTAAAATATATATAAATCACCCAAATTTCTTTCATTGTTCAACATAATATCAATGCATAATAGTGGACTGATTTTGGCACTTAGAATATATATAAATCATCGAAATTTCTTTCATTGTTCAACATAATATTAATGCATAATAGAGGAATGGTTTTGACACTTAGAATGTATATAAATCATCCAAATTTCTTTCATTGTTCAACATAATATTAATGCATAGCAGTGGACGAATTTTGGCACTTAAAATGTATATAAATCACTCAAATTTCTTTCATTGTTCAACATAATATTAAAGCATAACAATAGACTGATTTTGCACTTATAATATATGTAAATCCCCCTCAATTCATCATATTTCAAGCATGCACAAACACATAAATTTTCATCTCAAAATTAAAAGATCAGAAACTATAATATTGGTATGATTTTAGATCACAATCAAGCCATTTTATCTCCGAATTTTAGATCATGAAATCTGTGATCTGAATTTAGATTTATCATGCATGAAATCAACCCAAAATTTCCTTTAATTTTAACATGATATGAATAGCTAACTAAGCATTTTGATTTGAATTTAAAGGAATAAGAATGGTAACAAGAGGGGGATTGACTGTACCTTTGATCTCCAAATTTGGAGATCAAATGCATACAGCAGGGGGCTGATTTGGAGGCTCTTGCAACAGATCCTTTGGTTGGCAACAGTAGTTCTAGCTGTTGTGGTAGCAGCTCAGCCTTCCAATTGTTGTGGAGGCAGCTCCAGCCGTAGCTTTAATTGAGAGAGGAGCAGCAGCTCCAAATTGCAAGGAAAGAACAGGTGCTGCTTGGAGGAGGCAGCAGCTTGCAGCCTCCAACTGCTGGAAGCAAGTAGGAGGAATTGGGACAAAGAAATAGAAGGGAGGTGTGGTAGTGGGAGATATAAATAAGGAAAGGAGGCTCTAGGGGTGTTGACAAGTGGAGAAAGAGGGAAGCCAAGTGGAGGGACAGCAAAGCCATGCCAAGAGGCTACTATCTGTTGCTCCTGGAACAGAAATTCTAAAATATTTTTTATTTTTTTAAACTTTCTCTCACTCTTATATAGAAACTAAAGTCACTCGCATTCGCACCACGAGTCTCCGATTCCGATGAACAATAGCTCGATTTGACCATCTCTGAATGACGATAAAAATGAATGTAATATTCATATACTTCTGAATAGAAATGAATTCAGAAATTGTCGAGATATGGTCTTGGTTTATGATTAAATTTTGTGATTTAAAATTGTCAAACTACCTCCGATTTAGGAACAGTCGATTTTGTTGATCTTATTTTGTCGAATCAGATTTCATGTTAGTCTCGGGTTATTTTTACGATTTCCGATTACGTCACGACTTTTCCGATGACACGCATCACGATGCAACCGATTTTTTATCAATTGAACTTGAACAAATTTTGATCTACGGTCTATTGATTGATTCAGATCACTTAATATTGCTCGATAGTTTTATCGGATCAATTGTACCATGATCGATTCATGCCTCTCACAGCCACTCCTGAGCAACAGAAGACCTACCAGAATGCCACTATGATTGGTGTATTTCTGGCGGCTCTAGATCCACAGTACGAGGTTGCACGCTCCCAGATCTTGGCGGACTCCACCATTCCTCCGATGGAGGAAGCATTTCACAGACTAAGCCGTATTACTGTTCCTCCATCCACTGCAAATCAGACCGCCTCAGCCATGGCAGCGAATCGAGGTCATGGAGGACATCATCAGTCATGTGGTCGTGGACGTCGGGGTAGAGGGGGTCGTGTTCGGCCATCATGCACTTTTTGCCACCATTCTGGGTATACTGAAGACACATGCTACTCCAAACATAGATTTCCTGCTCTCGCACAACTAGCTGAACAGATTGAGCCTCCATCTGCTTCATCTCTAGATCAGCGCTTTGATGACCTTGTAGCCCGTCTGAGGGGCATTATTCCTCCATCTGGGTCAGTTGCATCAGTACTTGCATCTGAAAGTCACCCCGATGTTGCTGCTTCTGCATCCACCAGTACCTTAGGTACCACTTATGCATTTATTAGCAGTAGTGGATCAGATACTTTAGAGTGGATTATGCACTCTGGTGCCACACATCATCTGTGTGGTGATCAAGGCCTACTTACAGCCTACCGACAGGTCCCTCCAGGCAGTACTCTGGTTATTGCCAATGCGACGCATTCTCCTATCACTGGTCAGGGGGAGATTAGCCTGACATCTTCTATACACCTCAAGAACGTGCTGCATGCACCTGATTTCTCTATGAATTTATTGTCCATTAGCCAACTTACAAAGGATTTACATTGTCGAGCAATTTTTTATCCATCTTCTCTCATTTTTCAGGACATCCTTACGGGCAACGTGATTGGGCGTGGCTATGAGCAAGGCGGCCTATATCGTCTCAGTCGGACCCCTTATGTCGTAGCCTCCTCTCTACCTGTTGGATCTATCTCCCCATTACTGTGGCACTTGCGCTTTGGACATCTACCGCTTCAGAAAATGTGTCGTGAGTTACCCGAGGTTTCACCTCACACGTCCATCCAATGTGAGGCTTGTCAGTTGGGAAAGCACCATCGGTCTACCTTTCCCAGTCGTCAGTGTTGGAGCAGTATCTCCAAGTTTGAGTTATTTCATGTCGATATCTGGGGCCCTAGTCGTGTTCCTGATTATCAGGGACACATGTTTTATATGGTTATTGTGGATGATTTCTCTCGTGTGTCTTGGGTCTTTTTGTTAAAGAATAAATCTGAAGCGGGGAATATTATCATAAATTTCATCAATGAAGTTCGTAATGTTTTTTCTGCATCTGTAAAGATTGTGAGAAGTGATAATGCCTTGGAATTTTGTACTCATACTCTCTCCAACTATTTTTCAACTCAAGGGATTATCCACCAAACATCTTGTACCTATACTTCCCAACAAAATGGGGTTGCAGAAAGGAAACATCGTCATTTACTTGATGTCACTGGGTCGCTTCTCATACAGAGTCATGCCCCTCATTCTTTCTGGGGCGATGTTGTTCTAACGGCATGTTATTTCATTAATCGTATGTCGGCGTCTGTCTTAAGTGAGAAGATTCCTTTCTCCCTTGTTTTTCCAGACAAAGAATTGTTCTCTCTCACTCCTCGTGTGTTTGGCTCGGTTGCCTTTGTCCACCAGTTGTCTCCAGGGATTGACAAGCTCTCTCCTAGGGCTGTCAAGTGTGTTTTCGTCGGGTACTCCAGAACACAAAAGGGATACAGGTGTTATGATCCATTGCGCAGGAGATATCTCGTTAGTGCTGATGTTACCTTTTTCGAGTCTGTTATGTACTTCTCTTCTACAGGTGATCAGTTGGTATCCTTTGGCACTACTGAAGCTATATACATGCCACCACCATCACCACCTCCACCATCACCACCTCCACCACTACCATTACTATCTCCACCACTACCATTCTCTACACCTCCTGTTACCGTTCTTGTTTCCCCATTGCCATTCCACTATACCTGTAGGCCTGCTTCTGCTCATGGTCACCGCTCATCGTCTAGCTCGCCTGAGGTATGTTCTGATAATATTATCAATATTGATGGATCTGACGATTTCCCTGAGCAAGATGTGTTACAGAGGCCAAATGAAGAGGCAGGTGATTTGGATCTACCTATTGCACTTCGGAAGCAGAAGCGCAGCTGCGTGTCATATCCAATAGCATCTACTGTGTCTTTTGATCGCTTAACTGGAGATTTCAGGAGCTTTGTCATTGCACTATCGGCAGTGGACATTCCACGGAATTACCAAGATGCGTTGAAGGATAGTCGATGGCGTTTAGCCATGGAAGAAGAAATGGTTGCTCTTCAGTCAAGAGCTTTCTAGAGCCTTGTTATGCACCTACTAATGTGTCTACAATGAGCTGCAAGTGGGTCTTTACAGCTAAGCAGAATGCAGATGGCAGCATTGACAGATACAAGGCACGCATGGTTGCTCGTGGATTTACATAGACGTATGGGGTGGATTATCTTGATACATTCTCGCCGGTTGCTCGCCATTCCACCCTACGGATCCTCCTCTCTGTTGCGGTCACTCGTGATTGGCCACTATACCAATTAGATGTCAAGAATGCATTCTTATATGGTGACTTGCAGGAGGAAGTCTACATGCAACACCCACCTGGTTTTGTTGTTGAGAGGGAGTGTTCTAAGGTGTGTAGACTTCATAAGGCTATCTCTAGCCTTAAGCAGAGCCCCAGAGCTTGGTTCCAGAAGCTCTCAGACCTGTTTGAAAAACAGGGGTACAGACATTCCAATGAAGATCATTCCTTATTTGTACAGAAGACACCCAGAGGTATTATTGCAATTATGGTGTATGTAGATGATATCTTGATTACAGGAGATGATGAACAGGGAATTCAGAGGGCGAAAGAAATGTTGGGTCGTGAATTTGTCACCAAGGACCTTGGAGTTCTTAGATATTTTCTGGGACTAGAATTCACCAGAAATCCTCATGGGCTAGTAATGACCCAGAGGAAATATGTCACTGACATGTTGAGTGAAACAGGAATGCTCGGTTGCCGACCTGCCACTACACCCATGGATCCCAGTATGAATTTATATGATGACGACACTGATGAGGTGGATAGGAGAAGATACAGAGAACTGGTGGGCAAGCTTCTCTATGTTACTATTACCAGACCCGATATATCCTTTGTTGTGAGTCGGGTGAGCCAGCTCATGGAGCAACCACGTCAGGTACATACGGATGCTATACATATGATACTCAGGTACCTTAAGTCATCTCCAGGTGCAGGTCTGTTGTTTAAGAAAGACAAGGAGATTACTATCTCAGCATGTGCATATGCAGATTACGCAGGATGTCCTAAGGATAGGAAGTCCACCACTGGATTTGTTGTGTATGTCGGAGACTCTTTGGTCTCATGGAGAAGCAAGAAGCAAACGGTTGTAGCAAGATCAAGTGTTGAGTCTGAATATAGGGCTATGGCCCAGGTCAGTACAGAATATGATGTGGGTGAAGGTTGTGCTTACAGATCTATATATAAAAGTCCCTCTTCCTATGGCTCTGGAATGTGACAATCAAGCTGCTCTATTCATTGCAAATAATCCAGCATTTCATGAACGAACCAAGCACATTGAGGTTGAGTGTCACTTCATACGAGATATGATTCAGAAGGGGTCTATTTCTACATTCCATGTTAGCTCAGGGGACCAAACTGCAGACATCTTTACCAAGGCGTTACTTCGAGGGCCGTTCCAGAAGTGTTCGTCCCAAGCTGAGCATGATTGACATCTATGCTACACCTTGAGGAGGAGTGTAGAGATATATGTTATTCTCTTTTGTACCTTTTTGTATTTTCTTTTTCCCGTTGGACTCTTTATGTATTTTACCCATAGGCTACTCTCCTATGTAAGAGAGCCTAGGGCGTATGGAATAAAAAAGCCTCTCATTTTTTCCAACATGCTCTGTATTGCGCATGTCAGAGTCACTGCAACTGAAATGAGTCTCCTTGTCGGAGTACTCTGGCCCGCCGCGACATGTGGACAAATGCTCCATCTGTGAAAAGGGTCGAAGAAAGGATGTTGCTAATTATCCATATGTAGATCTCGGAAGATAAGTCTCACTCATAAAGACCTCAAAATGGGTTCTCTAACATAGGAACCTCGGAAAGATCTCGTACTGGAGCTCACGATAGCTGGAGAATGGAGTCTGAAGAAGTCTCCTCGTCGGAGAATTGGGTCTCTCCCATCTGGCACAGAGAATGATACTCTACTTTGGAGTCCCTATGAAACCACATGAAAACTGTAGCCAACATGGCATAGGGAATGGTCCTCTACTCTGGAGTCTCTATGGCTTACATGAAAATCCTGGTCGAAAACACAAGAATGATGGGGACCACGATAAAGGATGGCATACATGTGCACATCTGAAAAGACCGCATACATGTGCGTGTCTGAAACTGAAGACTCGGAACAAAGCTGACGTCGTGGTCTGGAATCTGACATCTGAATCTGGAACAGGCATGTGACTCTATTTTTTTCGGCTTCTTTTTTTTGCAAATTATTTCGGCTTCTTTTTGTTTTTCCTGTTTTTAATCATTTATTTTTCGAATCATTTTTAGCTATTTCCTTTTTTGCAAATTTATTTTTCAAACTGTGTACGTCTTTTCCCGTTTTTGTACGCATTGTCTCTCGCTTTTTTTCACGACCTGCTCTCTCATCCCCTTTTTTTCTTTTAAACATAGCACGGCCCAAAGGGCCCGCTCTTCTATTTAGGGTTCCATGCGTGGAATCCTTTCTCTCGAAGCTGCCAGCCCTGATGGGGCTTCTGTTTGGAGATGAGGCCACCACCCGTGAGAAGAATGGTTGGCTTCTGCTGCCATGGAGGAGCAAGTCGCGCCACCGCCAATGGGAGGGGATCTTGCTGCCATGGCGTGCAGTGATCGCCGACTGGAAGAGCAGTGGCTACTTGAAGCAGATGGGAGGGGTTCTTCACGGTATGGCGACGCCGATGGGAGCTCGGAGTAGCGCCATGCTTGGGAAGGAGCGCCGCCATCACATGGGTTGCGCCTGGGAAGGGCACGCCGCCTACGACCTAGAGGATGCGCGCAAGGATGAGGAGAGGCGCAGGCCTTCGCCATTAGGAGCCTGGATCTGGAGGGTTGCGCATGAGGGATCGCTGATCAGAGATGGAGGAAGGGCGGTTGGAGCCTGGAGATGCCGCCTGGATTCTCGATCTGCGCATGGAGCCTGGAGAGCAATCTGGAGAAAAAAGAGTGTCTTGGAGAACTGCTTGGATGCCTCCTAGGGCTCGTTTGGATGTCAGGGTACACCAAGGTACCCTGGCATACCCCTACCTCCAACCCTGCATTCCTGGGTTGGGATTGCTTGTATTGACCCTACAATTTCTTTGGTATACTATTTTTTAACCATGTTCAAAAAAACTTATTAACATAAAAACATATTATAATTACTAAAAAAGTTAATATAACACATAATCAATGTCACATCACATCAAAATTTTCAATCCAACCCTCTCAACCCTCCGAACAGCCACTATTCAAAGGAGGATACCCCAATCCAACCTAACCCAGTAACCAAACAGGCCCCTAGAGAATACAAGGACTTGGAGGCTTGAAGGATCTAGCCCAACAGAAATTAGGGTTTCTTCAGAAACCTTAGAACCTCTCGAACATGAACTGATCTCGAATAATACATGAATATGAATAATCTTTAAGAACAATCGAATTTCGAATCACAAAATTTCTCGAGAAACGAACCTGGCTCATACCATGTTAGAAAATAGCAAGCCCTGATACATGTTAAAATCTGAGAAGCGGAAGCAGGATCGATAAAGAAAATAATAAACATCAAGAACAAGAAGATTTACGTGGAACCCTACTCCCTAAGGAACGGGAAGAAACCACGGGAGAAGCCCTCAAAGGAACAGATATTCTATTGAATTTCTCGAAGAGTACAGAGGGTGAGGGGCTCCTTATATAGCCCTCACGGAGTCTTCACATCTTCAAACTGGTAGATGTGGGACTAAACTCTGGATGAGGTAAATGGATCCTGGAGAGATCCATTTATCCATCTACAATATAAGGGATGTCAAGATAACTTCAACCATCGTGGAGTTCATGTATGTCATCTACTGCTCCGAGGAAGTAGTAATAGGCATGAAGCTGTGAAGTTTCTCAAACATGTCTCGAAGCGAGGAATAGAAGGTATGCAGAGGACAACCATTCTACTTTGCCATGTATATATCGAATTGAAGCTAAAAAATCTTGACCTCGTTCTTCGCTTGGGCATAGGTAGCTGCCAGAATATCCCAATCGCCATAGCGGTGGTCTAGTTCACAATGTCATTGGCGGTCTCTGTAATGATGATCCGAGAGAGCCAAACGCGCGCATACGTGTCATCTAGCTTCCATGAAGCATTATCCCGTGTTATCTGCTGGCTCAGACTTTGTCAGAATGTACTCCTTATTATTGCACTACATAAGAGTTATAAACTGCATGGATCACAACTCGTAGTTGGTTCCATCCATCTTTACGCTGGGCGTCGAGCCTTTGAAGGTATCGGACGAAGAGAAGATTTCACTCTTATTCTCTAACATGATGAAAAAGAAGGCCGAACAGAACTCGGCTAGGGAAGTAGATCGATCCGAGCGAGTCTACATGATCATATGGAGGATCGATTTTGTAGACTCATGCAACCATCCCAGTCACTCCCCGATCTGCTCTAGGGCTGAAAAAAGGTGATTTATAGGTCTGAAATCGCATTTTCTAGTTCAAAATCAGACCATTTCAGACCGCAGTTCGGTATCAGAGAGGATATGGATCGATAACCGAGGTCGTATATAGCGCAGGGAAGGGCCAGAAGGTGCACGGAGGCACGTGGCGATACAAGGGACCGTAGGGATGCGTTGTGGCACGCAGCAGAAGGCGATGATGCATGTTGCGTCGGCTGGGAGGTGTGCGGCGTTGTGCATGGAGGGGTAGGAAGCCCTAGCGACGGTGTTGTTGGTGTGCAAAGGCCCCGGGGGCTGCGTTAGGCAGCATACAACAGCACAACAGTGTTGGGCGACGACGCAGTCAACTGTTGGCGCACGGAAGCGCGTGGAGGCATGAAGGGCTGGCAGGTGGGGCTAGGGCATGGGTAGGGCTGGCTATTGAGTCACGGCTCGATGAGCCAGGCTCGGGCTCGGCTCGATAAGGGCTCGTGAGCTCGACTCATTAAGCTATTGCGACGAGCCCGAGCCAGATTTTTGGGCTCGATAGCTTATCGAGCCAAGCCCGAGCCGAGCCCTGCTCAGCTCGATAACTCAATAACGGGCTCGATAAGGAATATATATATATATATATTCTATTTGTGAAACTACAACTTTTTTTATTTGTATTAATTTTGCAACATTGTTAATGGTGGATTATGTGTTTATGTTGTTTATGTAACAACAATGTTGGGTGGACTATATTGTAGACTTAGATTTTCAACCTTTTATCTATGCTAATCTAGGTTATAGTTAGATATTTAGTATTTTTTTATTTTTTAT
Organism: Ottelia alismoides; assembly: GCA_037367405.1. Taxonomy (NCBI): domain Eukaryota; kingdom Viridiplantae; phylum Streptophyta; class Magnoliopsida; order Alismatales; family Hydrocharitaceae; genus Ottelia; species Ottelia alismoides. The sequence continues at coordinate 646,159 of JAZKJV010007020.1, read as the reverse complement.
TAACAAGCAGAATGTTACAATATATATTATAATTTAACTTTTATATACAACTTGGATGGTGGCCTACTGGTAAAGTGGACGATCTTTAAAAAGGAAGTCTTGGGTTCGAGCCCAGGCAAAACACTTTTTCACCAAAAAAACACATTTCCTTAACGAGCATGAATAGGCTCGAGCCCAGACCAGGCTCGATAAGAGGCTCGGGCTCGATAAAGGGCTCGGCTCAAGACTTATCGAGCCCGAGCTGGCTCGATAAGGGCTCGAGCCCACCGAGCTCGAGCCCGAGCCCGAGCCCAGCCATGGCTCGGCTCGTTAGGCTCGATAGCCAGTCCTAGGCACGGGTGGGTACTCAAACTCTGGTCTAGGACCGTCGCTATGATACCATGTTGGAAGAAAATAAAGACTTGTTTATTCATGAGGCCCTAGGGTTCTCTTATATAAAGAAGAGACCCGTTTGGTAAATTATGTAAAAAAGATGGGAAAAATAAAGAATACTTAAAAGAAATAAAAAATAAAAAATATCTCAACAAAGGGCATAACCTATGCTTGAGATAGTGGTGGAGGCAGAAGCAACATATGGGATTGAAGGTACAGTAGTGGGTCGTGTGGCACGAGTCATAATTTCCCTCAAAGGGGAGACAAGGTCACCGAACTTCTGATCGACAGAAGTGGCAGTAAGCTCAACCTGCTCAGCAACACAAGCAGACATGGGGTAACCATACTTCTGACAGCAAGTGTTCTCCGAGTGACCAAGACAGTGGCAGTAGGTGTACAGCTAGCATAGGTGTCCATCGCCCCTGACATGGACACCACATCCTCTGAACTAAGTTGAACCTCCTCTGTTGCGAGATGTGACCATCGTAATAAATACGCAAATACAAAATACCATCAGTTGTGACCTAGATAGATATGTAATCTTCATTTTTGTTCTCTCCCACCACTGAACAATCTTTTCTCTCGGCTGCTTTGAGGTGACGCTGATCGTGATACAAATGTATCCTGAAAATGGAATGCTAGACCTACTACATTGTAAAGTAGGTGATATCTTCTTTAAAGAAAGTCTTATATGGGTGTTTATATGGCCTATGATCTTAGTCTCCTTTCCATTTGTTTGTTAATGTTGGTTTACTACTTCGCTCGTTCCATTTGTTTGTTGATGTCGGTTTATTACTTTGCTCATTCAAATCTTGCTTGATACCATATCGTTATCTAAAATCGTTATTCTTTTGTTTATTGAATACACATAATCGGATTCGGATTTATATCTAGTTGATTATCAGTGCATTACAAACTAACAAAAGGAAAAATACAACAAAGAAAGTAAATTAATAGTATGGCTTTACTTTTCTCAAGAACTTGCATTACGAGACATTGTATATTTATTTGATGACCCGTAAACAATGAGCATAAATGTTGAAAATAGGAGCTACACCAAATTTTTGCATAACTGGAGCGTTACCTAGGGAATCAGGCAGTTTAAGTGTCATACCGCCGAATAAGCATTGATTAAATGACATTGGCACAAAAATCAACTTCACTAGACACATGGAAGATAAGCCCGAACCAAAACATATTAGACATAATCACACCCCCAGCCATGTTTACAATTTAAGAAAGAGTTTCTTACTTCCAATCGGCTTTAGAATGGCGACGCACGAGCTTTGATTTGGGAATCCGTACAGTCACTGATGAAAGGATTTGAGATCCAGCAGATTCCACATCAATACAGTATCCTGTTAGAAAAGATGTATTAATCTTCAAGTTATCTGATTCGCATTGTATAGAGAAGACAATATTTCATAAAGAATTTTTTATTTCATTCTCACTGAAGACCATTTATGTAAAGGGTCTAGATAAACACAGGTTAACAAATCACCAAGCCAACTCAATTAGCAACTAGATCTATCAGCAAGATCCATTCCAGCATGCATGGAAAAGAACATAATCTAAACAGTACGACGGGATCTGAATCCCAATGTTTACACTGTGAGGCATCTTCAACTCACTATATTTTATGTATCGAAGATAGGAATAAATAATCATGTCCAGAGTAACTTTTCAAAAGTCACCATACCACTAGATCAATATGCAGGATTAATGGAACATTTGTCTATACTGATATTTTAAAAACGATCATAATTTAAATAAAAGGTTAGATAAAATAAATATTGATAAAAGATGGATTCCAGAGAGGGGCTGCAGGAAAGAGGAGAAACGGGATTTCCCTCTACATCCTTTTCACTAATGAATTTGGTGCTTATATTTCGATTGATGGGGACATTTCGCTAGGGATAGTGAATCTCTATGTGGATGCTGAAGGCTAGAGTTTGGGCCTTAGCGTATCACGGAAGCGTGAAGATCTCATCATATGCGATCAAGAGCAACTAGTCAAACTAGTTGCCAGGAACAGCGGAAATTAATTTTTTTTTTGAAGAGATGAAACCACATGATTCGGGAACACTTCTCAAGTCGTTTCATCAAAGATCACAAATAAGTTAAAGGAATACCTTTTGAAGCGTGGTTGCAATCGTTGTCTCCAAAGTAAGAGACCTCCTATCTCAAGTCCGATCCAACGGAGGAGACGCTTGCGAGCGCATGGTTGAGATGCGAGCTTCTCGCAATCAAGTCGAAGATTCGAGCAATGAATCTCCGGATTTCGTCTCACGAAATCCGACGTCTTCTTCACGAGCAAGGGACGCCGAATAAAACGGAGATCCATGAGCAATCGATCTAGTAGCACAATGGCGTGGTGACAGCTGCGATGCTCTCTAGGTCAAGATGTGGACGGCCACACTTGAGAGAGAGGGGGTGAGTAGAGAGAAGTGAGAAGAGAGTTTACTCTTGCAACTGTGTTGTAAAAGAAGAGCTACGGTTGTCCTTTCTTTTATAATAAATTGGATGTTCATAGATCCTAATCCATGTGCTCACAAAATAAATGATTTAGATTTTTTTGTGCTTTCTATCAATGGTCATGATTTTGTTGCATAAATCAGCAACAACATTATTAATTTAAAATAAATCAAAAATGTTGCAAATAACTTACAACACATTATATTTAATTCAAATCAATCTCATGTGGATTTAAAGAAAAGAGGAGCATCCTTCTCTTAATAGAGGAGATGGCCATAGAAGGAGTAGGACTCCTTGGTCATCCCCCCTCTTAAAGGGGAAGTTGCTCCTCTTTTTCTTTAATTGAGAGATTTCATATCTCTCCATAAATCCTACAAGTGCAACAACAATTGTTGCGTAATTATTCACAAAGATAATTCCAAATTATTTTGTGATAACTTCAATCATGTCATTGACAATTGTGAATCATATTCACACATCCAATATAAAATGTAAATTGCATTTTCAATTATTTGTTCAATGTGAATCCAATTCACATCAACATTTAATTCGTAAATATTATTTACAATTAGCTCTCTCTACTTTATTATAAATCATATCTATAGTATACATGATTAATATGGATAAGGATATCCGCATTATCCATATTCTTGATAATTAAATTGTTGGGATAAAAATGAGACTTGTTATTAAAGGGATCCCAGGGCTCTCTTATATAGGAGAAAAGCCATGGGTTAATTACAAGAAAGATACACAAAGAAAACATGAAATATAAAATAGGTACTCAGAGATATAATTATCTCAACACTCCCCCTCAAGCTGGAGCATAAATATCAATCATGCTCAGCTTAGAACAGCATCTCTCAAACGGACCTCTAGTCAAGGCCTTGGTGAAGATGTCTGCTGTTTGATCTCCTGTGGAAACATGAGAGGTGGATATAAGCTCTTTCTAGATCATGTCTCTAGTGTAATGACAATCCACTTCGATATGCTTTGTCCGTTCATGAAAAGCAGGGTTATTGGCAATAAACAAAGCTGCTTGATTATCACATAGAAGTTTCATAGGAAGAGAAACCTCAATAGTACTGATCTGACCCACATCATCTCTGCACACCCTTGTGCCATGGAACTGTATTCAGATTCCGCACTAGATCTAGCCACCACCGTCTGCTTCTTGCTTTTCCATGAAACCAGTGAGCTTCCAAACAAAAATAGCAAAGCCAGAAGTAGACTTTCTATCTTTGGGACATCCTGCAGAATCTGCATCTGCACATGTTGTCACATCAAGAGATGGATCCCTACTGAATATGAGGCTTGAACCATGTGAAGCCTTCAAATATCTCAAGATCATATGAACGGCATCCATATGCACCTTCCTAGGTTGCTCCATGAACTGACTAACTTTGCTTACTGCAAAAGCAATATCTGTCCTGGTGATGGTAACGTATAAGAGCTTCCCAACAAGCTCCTTGTATCGTCTCCTGTCGACTTCCTCTGTGTCCTCATCATATAGCCTCATATTTGCATCCATAGGTGTGGTAGCAGGTTTACACCCTGTCATACCTATCTCAGAGAGAAGGTCCATAACAAAATTCCTCTGAGTCATTACCAGGCCAAGCTGGTTCCTGGCGAATTCCAGCCCAAGGAAGTAACGAAGCTTGCCAAGGTCCTTAGTCACGAACTGTTGACCAAGAAACTCCTTGGCAGTATCAATGCCCTGCTCATCATCTGCTGTAATAACAATATCATCCACATAAATAAGAATCACCATAGTACCTCTTTGTGTCCTTTGGACAAACAGTGAGTGGTCCGCAGTAGACCGAACAAACCCCTGTCGCTCTATCAGCTCTGATAGCTTTTGGTACCAAGCTCTCGGACATTGCTTCAGACCATAAATCTCCTTATGAAGTCGACACACCTTCTGGGACTCCCCCTCAATAGCAAATCCCGGTGGTTGTTGCAAGTATACTTCCTCCTGTAGATCCCCATAGAGGAATGCATTCTTCACAACAAGTTGGTATAAAGGCCAGTCCAATGTTCACGAAATCGGCCGCACGGGCCGCATATGCGGCCGCATATGCCCGTGCGGCATGCATACCGCACCGATTTCATGAATCAGTGCATTATGCGCCCTCCCCACATATGCGGCCCGCATATTCCCCGCATATGCCCCGCATATCCCGCATACGCCCCGCATACTGCTCCAGCAACTCCAACTTTTCAATCTTCTCATTTAGGTCCTTGATTCCATAGCTCTGCCTCTTCCTTCATTCAATTGTAAGAATATGACATGCATTTATATACAATTGCAATGCATTATACCATTATGTATATGCAATGTTTTATGTTTTTCTCATGTATTATTTTCACAAGTATATGCAATGTATTGTCGAATATTTTTTTATATGCTGATTGAGGTTTTGCTCATGCAGTGCATGTATGTGTATTGTAGTTTTGTTATTACGGATCATCTAATGTGTGAAGTTTTTATGGTAATTTTTTTTTGTGATGAAATATGAGGCAATTAAAAGCATATATACACACACATCTAATATGAGTCATTTTTCTTAGATCTTCTTTAATTCCACTTAGATACATAAATTCAGTGGTAATGTTATATTAATTTATTTTTAAATTAAAATTAGAAAACCGTGTAGATCCACATATACCCCGCATATGCCCCCGCATACCGCTTATTCAGTATTCGGTGATCGGTCCAAACGCATACGCATACCGCTTTCCTAAACCTTGGGCCAGTCACGCGAAACAACAACAGAGAGAAGAATGCGTAGTGTCGAGTGTCTTGCTACTGGAGAGAAGGTGTCATCATAGTCCACACCATAGGTTTGGGTAAAGCCTCGAGCCACAAGCCTTGCCTTGTAGCGGTCTACACTGCCATCTGCTCTCTGCTTAACCGTAAAAATCTATTTGCATCTAACAACAGAGGCACCCGGAGGAGAAAAAACAATGCTCCAGGTCCCACGTGACAGTAGGGCCGCCATTTCTTCTTCCATTGCAAGGCGCCACCTGTTGCCCTGAAGTGCCTCTTGATATGTTCGTGGGATATTGACTGTCGATAATCCCACCACAAACTTCCTGTAATCTGCGGAAAGGTGATCCAAGGATACATGCACAGCAAGAGGATACGTGGCACATTTACGACGAGGTTTCCGTAGAGCAATAGGTATCTCCAGATCATTAGCTTCATCATCATCTGGAACCAACTCATCATGTGTATCATGTAAATTGCCAGTGCCATCAGTACAAACAATATGTTCATGACATACCTGAGGCATGGTGGATGATATCGACGGTGCATGAGCAGAGGAGCGAGTAGAAGACCTGCGAGAATAAACATGGGGTAAAAACGTGGACTTGGTGGTGGGAGGTGGAGGTGGAGGTGGAGGTGGAGATGACCGAGGAGCATCAGAAGTAGTATGGGAAGGAGAAGATGGAGGTGGGGGAACCACCACATCCTCTCTAGAGCCAGCATGGGACAACCTGTCACCTGTAGGAGAGAAATACATAATAGATTCAAAAATTGTAACGTCAGCACTCACGTAGTATTTCCTTTCAATAGGGTCAAAACATCTATATCCCTTTTGGGTTCGTGAGTAGCCAACAAAAACACATTTGACAGCTCTAGGAGAGAGCTTGTCTCGACCTGGAGTAATATCGTGAACAAAAGCAACCGATCCGAATACCTTGGGAGGAAGAGAGAAAAGTTCTTTCTCGGGAAATGCAATCTGAAAGGGGATCTTCTCGCCAAGAATAGTGGACAGCAAACGATTCACCAGGTGACAAGCGGTGAGAACCGCATCTCCCCAGAATGAATGTGGAGTATGACTGTGAATCAACAAGGTTCTTGTGACGCCAAGAAGGTGTCTATGTTTACATTCTGTCGCACCATTTTGCTGTGATGTATAATTGCAGGATGTCTGATGAACAATACCTAATGATTTGAGAAATTCTGCTAAGCGTAATGTAGAGAATTACAAAGCACTATCAGTACGAATGAATTTGACGTTGGCAGAGAAAATATTGTTCACTTCAATAAGAAAGGTCTTAATCATAGAACCTGCTTCAGACTTATGTTTCAACAGAAAAACCCATGAGAGTCTAGAATAATCATCCACAACAACTATATAAAACCAATGCCCCTGATGGTCAGGAACACGACTGGGACCTCAAATGTCAAAATGAAACAACTCAAAAGACCGACGACTAGTACGACTCGGATGACTCAGAAAAGAGGAGCGATGATGTTTCCCAAGTTGACAAGCTTCACAGTCCAATGCAGTACGAGGAGATATTTGCGAAAGAATCCTTATCATCTTTTGAAGAGGTAGGTGACCAAAACGAAGATGCCACGTGACAGGAGAAACAGGACCAGAAGGAATAGAGGCTATACCAGCACAAGATGGAACAGCAAGCTTGTACAATCCTCTCTGCTCATGGCCATGAATAACCATCCTGCCAGTTAGTATGTCCTGAAACATAAGAGAAGAGGAGTCAAAGATGGCACGACAGTGTAAATCTTTTGTAATTTGACTGACAGATAAAAGATTCATTTGAAAATCTGGAGCATGTAAGACGTTCTGAAGACATATAGAAGGTGCTAAAACAATCTCCCCCTGACCAACAATGGGTAGGCGAACTCCATTGGCAATGATCATGGATCGTCCAGGAGGAATTAGATCTGTAAGATGTAATCTACGTCTGATCGCCACACATATGATGGGATGCTCCAGAATCCATTATCCAATCTGTTCCATCGGTCATGCGATCACTGGTAAACGCAAATGGAATACCTGAGAAAGTAGACAGTGCTCTAGCAGTGGCCGCTGCATCTGATGAGCCTGCAGTCTGAGGCGCAGGGGTGATCACCATTTCTCGAATTTTAGAGACTAGATCATCAAAACGTGCATCTGTAGTAGGAGCTGAAAAAGAGTCTGTCTGCTCAGCAATGCGTGCAAATGCTGGATATCCATACTTAGGAAAACATGTATCCTCCGAGTGTCTAGGACGATGGCAATAGGAACATGGACCTCTCTGACGTCCTCCACCCCGGCCACGAGGGCCATGGCCACGGAATTGGGATGAGCCTCCTCGGCCTCAAGAGGCGGCCATAGCCGAAGACGTCGTCTGTGGCGCAGTAGTAGGCGTGGTAGTAATCCTACTCAGACGTTTGTAAACTTCCTCCATTGGTGGTATGTTCTCACCGGTTAGGAGTTGAGTACGAGCAGCATCGTACTCTGAGTCAAGGGAAGATAAGAAAACTCCAGTCATAGTGGCATTTCGATATGCTTGTTGTTGTTCCATGCTGGTAGTAATAGGCATGAAACTATGGAGTCGTTCAAACATGCCCTCAGATGCACGAAGTGGGCATGGAGAGGTCGACCATTCTGTTTGGTCGAGAAATGTCAAACTGAAGTTGGAGGATCTTGCTTTCATTCTTCGTCTGGCCATAAGTAGCAGCCAATATATCCCACATGGCCTTTGTAGTTGTTTAACTGACAATATCATTAGCAATCTCTGTGCTAAGCGTCCCAGAGAGCCAGATACGAGCATAGGCAACATCTTGCTTCCATGATGCATTTGCCCCAATCTTGTCCGCCGGCTCCAAGTCTGTCAAAATATGCTCCTTGTTGTGGCATTGCATTAGGGTACGAAACTGCATGGATCATAACTCGTAGTTGGTCCCGTCCATCTTCACGAAAGGTGTCGGGCCCTTGAAGGCTCCGGAAGAGGAGAATACGTCACCCTTAATTTCTGACATTCTTCAATAGGATAAGTCACGGAACAAGTGGGGAACAACTCAATAATAGGCTTGTCTACAGCACCATAATGGGGATGAGTTGTATCTGTATACTCAAACACTCATCCCTAATGCTTTGTTCGCAATCTAGGGCCTTAAATCACGTGATCAATCAATTATAATATCACGTATTTAGAATCAGTCCAGACATTGATATGGCTGGAAAGAGGGCCGTCGGGCACTTACAAAGGCCTTGGAGCCTAATGCAGGCGCTGGAGCCCATGTGGGAAGGGCAGCGGCACCGAAGGAGGGGCGGGGCGTCGTTGTCGTGATGCAGACAGCACCGTCGACCTTGGAAGGCGACGCGGAAGGACGCCAGATGGCCCGCTGGAGTGTTGGGAGGGAGGCGGCGTTGGGAGAGAGGCGGTCGGAAGGGTGGCGGCGCTGGGAGGGAGGCGATGATGGGCCCGAAGGTGCGGTGGCGCGCCGAGAGAGAGAGAGAGAGGGTAGGGGGCTGGCGGGTGAAGGGTTAGGGTTAGGGTTAGGGTACGAGAACCCCAGTCTAGGACCGTTGCTCTGATACCATGTTGGGATAAAAATGAGACTTGTTATTGAAGGGATCACAGAGCTCTCTTATATAGGAGAAAAGCCATGGGTTAATTACATGAGAGATACACAAAGAGAACATGAAATATAAAATAGGTACTCTGAGATATAATTATCTCAACATAAATCATTTATTATTATCTTGGATCTCCATTCTCATATATCTAAATAATATGAATCATATTCATATTATTCATGATAATTAAATCATATATAATTATCAATTTCCCAAAGCTCAAATATATTATCAACAATGGAATTATTCTTGATCTCTTTCAAGAATAATGCACTTTCTCTACGGATACTTGAAGATAAGGATAGGGCGATTGTATATTCCAAGTATATTGACTTGGATTGAGATCATATCTCAAATCCAGATCTCGAGGATCTCTCAAAGATGTTTGATTTAATCAAAGCTGGAAATCTAATCTTCTTATTGCATCCAAATCATATTCAGATCAATGTCCGACATTTGGACTAATTAGGTTACTTCTCTATTGAGAGGAGTCACTAAAATCCAAACTTGTTTCATCACTCCTTCAGAATGAAAGTGTCATGGTTATACAATCGTTTATGATTACATCACCCCGAGCATTCCTAATACCCGTACATCCTGCATACTAGAAGACCTAGAATAAACTCGAAGTTTTAGATCACTTTCAGACTGTCTTCTTCAGGGTTTTGTTACTAAGTTTTTCATTCGATCATTGGGAGTTGGTATCGATCATATGCTTTCCAAAAGCATGTATCATACCTACAAATTCTTGTCATGCTTCCAAAGCAAGACGACCATGCATGGAATTTGATTGGTCTCAATACTTTATGAGTGGGCCCATGTCTTCCGGTTCAATAGTGGACATGTAGGGTCTCTTTGAGAGATCGTATTACTCATATGCCCTCATATGCACACCAGTTCGCCGGTGTATAGACCTTGATTAGGTCATCAACCCAACGGTCTGCCAAGTGAACATACTTAGTACTGAGATAAAATTCATTCATATGAAAAAAGAGATCCCAGGGCTCTCTTATATAGGAGAAGAGTCATGGGTTAATTACATAAATGATACCCAAAGAAAACAAAAAATGTAAATATAACACGGTGATAAATAAACATCTCAACACTCCTCCTAAAGCTGGAGCATAAATATCAATCATGCTCTGCTTGGAACAGCATCTCTGAAATGGACCTCTAGCCAGTGCCTTCGTGAAAATATCTGCAGTCTGATCTCTGTGGAAACATGAGAGGTGGATATAAGGCCTTTCTGGAGCATGCCTCTAGTGTAGTGACAATCCACCTCGATATGCTTTGTCCGCTCATGAAAAGCAGGGTTATTGGCAATAAATAAAGCTGCTTCATTATCACATAAAAGCTTCATAGGAAGAGAAACCTCAACAGTAAGGTCGGTTAATACTGATCTGAATCACATCATTTCTGTACATCCTTGTGCCATAGCCCGGTATTCAGACTCAGCACTAGATCTGGCCACCACAGTCTGCTTCTTGCTTTTCCATGAAACAAGTGAACTGCCTACAAAGATAGCAAAACTAGAAGTCGACTTTCTATCCCTGGGACAAGCAGCATAGTCTGCATCTGCACATCATGTCACCTCAAGTGATGCATCCCTACTGAACATAAGGCCAGAGCCAGGTGAAGTCTTCAAATACCTCAAGATCATCTGTACGGCATCCATATGTACCTTTCTAGGTTGCTCCATGAACTGACTGACTTTGCTAATTGCAAAAGCAATATCCGGCCTGGTAATGGTGGCGTATAGGAACTTCCCAACAAGCTCTCTATATCTCCTCCTGTCAATTTCTTTGGTGTCCTCATCATACAATCTCATGCTTGCATCCATAGGAGTAGAAGCAGGTTTGCACCATGTCATGCCTGTCTCAGATAGGAGGTCCATAACAAATTTCCTTTGATTCATCACGAGTCCACGTTGATTCCTAGCGAACTCTAATCCAAGAAAGTAGCGAAGATTGCCAACATCCTTAGTCACAAACTGCTTACTAAGGAACTCCTTGGCGGTAAGAATACAATTCTCATCATCTCCTGTAATGACAATATCATCCACATAAACAAGAATAGCCACGGTACCTCTGGTGTCCTCTGTACAAACAGTGAGTGGTCCGTAGTAGACCGCACAAACCCCTTTTTCTCTATCAACTCCGATAGCTTTTGATACCAAGCTCTCAGACTCTGCTTCAGGCCATAAATCGCCTTGTGAAGGCGGCACACCTTCTGAAACTCCCCTTCAGTAGCAAATCCTGGTGATTGTTGCATATATACTTTCTCCAGGAGATCCCCATAAAGAAAGGCATTCTTGACATCAAGTTAATACAAAGGCCAGTCACTGGAAACAGCAACAGATAGCAGAATGCGTAGTGTTGAATGTCTTGCTACTGGAGAGAAGGTGTCCTGATAATCCACCCCATAGGTTTGGATGAACCCTCGAGCCATAAGCCTTGCTTTGAATCGGTCGACACTGCCATCGGCCCTTTGCTTGACCGTGAGTATCCATTCGCATCTCACAATAGATGCTCCTGGTGGAGGTGAAACAATGCTCCATGTGCCACGTGATCGCAGAGCCGCCATCTCTTCTTCCATAGCAAGGCGCCATTTACAGTCCTGGAGCGCCTCCTTATACGTCCGTGGGATAGTAACAACAGACAGTCCCACTATAAACTTCTTGTACTCCTCTGACAGATGATCCAAGGAAACATGTGTTGCCATTGGGTAATTAGCCTTAGAGCAATCGGTATCTCTAGGTCATCAGCCTCACCATCCTCTGGAAGTAACTCTTCCTGTTCATCAATAAAATCTTCAGTGCCATCAGTAGAAATAATATGTTCCTGACATACCGGAGGCATGGTGGATGATGTGGTAGGCGCATGAACAGAGGGGCGAGTAGAAGACCTGCGAGTATAAACATGGGGTAAGAATGTAGACTCTTTGGGAGGAGATGGAGGTGGAGGTGGCGGTGGGGGGGGGTGTAGGTGGTGAAGACCGTGGGACATCACAAGGAGCAGATGGAGGTGGAGGAACCACAACATCTTCTCTGGATCCAGTATTAGACAACCTATCACGTGTAGGAGAGAAATACATAATAGATTCGAAAAATGTAACATCAGCGCTCACATAGTATTTTCTCCCAACAGGATCAAAACGACTATACCCTTTTTGGGTACGAGATAAGCCAACAAAAACACATTTGACAGCTCTAGGTGAGAGCTTGTCACGACCAGGAGCAAAGTCATGGACAAAAGCTGCCGATCCAAAAACACGAGGTGTAAGTGTGAAGAGTTCCTTCTCGAGAAACGCAATCGAGAAGGGACTCTTCTCTCCAAGAATAGTGGATGGCATGCGATTTACCAAGTAGCAGGCGGTTAGGACGGCATCCCCCCAGAAAGAATGAGGTGCACTACTGTGAATCAACAAGGTCCTCGTGATGTCTAAGAGGTGACGATGTTTGCGTTCTGCAACCCCATTTTGCTGTGATGTATAAGTGCAGGAAGTCCGATGAACTATACCCAGAGACTGGAGAAATACTGCCAAATGAAGAGTAGAAACTTCCAAAGCATTGTCAGTACGAATGTATTTAACTTTAGCAGAAAAAATGTTGATCTCAATAAGAAAAGTTTTAATTATAGCACATGCTTCAGACTTATGTTTAAGCAAGAAAACCCAAGAAAGTCTAGAATAATCTTCGACAGCAAATAAAATCTAAGCCCCTGGTGATCAGGAACACGACTTGGACCCCAAATGTCAAAATGAAACAACTCGAGGACCGGCTACTACGACGACTTGGACGACTCGGAAAGGAGGAGCGATGGTGTTTCCCAAGTTGACAAGCTTCACAATCCAGAGTAGTACGAGTAGATAGTTGCGGGAGAACACGTATTATCTTTTGGAGAGTAAGGTGGCCAAAGCGAAGATGACACAGAAAAGGCGAAGCAGATCCAGAGGGAATAGAGGCCACACCAGCACATGATTGAATAGCAAGTTTGTATAATCCTCTTTCCTTACGACCATGAATAATCATCCTGCCAGTTAGTATGTCCTGAAACATAAGAGAAAAGGGGTCAAAAATGGCACGACATTGTAAATCTTTTGTAATCTGACTAATAGACAAAAGATTCATTTGAAAGTCTGGAGCATGTCAAACATTCTGAAGACGTATAGAAGGGGCTAAAACAATCTCCCCCTGACCAACAATGGGTAGCCGAACTCCATTAGCTATGATTACGGATCGCCCAGGAGTAATAGTCGTGTATAAAGAAAATAGTGTATGATCTTCACACATGTGATGAGACGCTCCAGAATCCATAATCCAATATGTCACATCGGAACTGCTGCTACTGGTAAGCACAAATGAAATACCTGATGAACTGGGTAGTGCTCTGGCGGTGGCCGCTGCATCTGATGGTCCTGCAGTCTGAGTCACAAGAGTGGTCACCATTTCTTGAAGTCTCGAGACAAGATCGTCAAAATGTGCATCAGTAGTAGGTGCAAGTGAAGAGTCAGTCTGCTCCGCAACACGTGCAGATGCCGGAAAGTCGTGCTTGTGAAAGCATGTCTCCTTTGAGTGGCCAGGACGACGACAATAAGAACATGGACCACGCTGACGGCCTCCACCTCTACCACGAGGTCCACGACCACGGAACTGGGACGCATTGCCTTGTCCATGAGAAGCAGCCATAGCCGAGGAAGTCGGTTGTGGCATGGATGTAGATGTGGTAGTAATCATGCTCAACCGCTTGTAGACCTCCTCTATTGGTGGTATGGTCTCGCCAGTCAGAAGTTGAGTACGAGCAGTATCGTACTCCGAGTCAAGAGAGGACAGGAAAACGCCAGTCATAGTGGCATTCTAATACGCCTGTTGTTGTTCCACGCTGGTAGTGATAGTCAAGAAGCTATGGAGTCGTTCAAACATGCCCTCAAATGTGAAAAGTGAGCATGAAAAGGTCGACCATTTTGCTTGGTCGAGAAAATGTCGAACTGAAGTTGGAGTATCTTGCTTTCATTTTTCGGTTGTCCATAGGTAGCAGCCAATATGTCCCACATGGCCTTTGTAGTTGGCAGATTGACAATATCATTGGCATTCTCTGTGCTAAGCGTCCCAGAGAGCCATATACGGGCATATGCATCATCTTGCTTCCATGATGCGTTGGCCCCAGTCTTGCCGTCAGCTCTGAATCAGTCAGAATATGTTCCTGTTGTGACATTGCATCAGGGTACGAAGCTGCATGGACCATAACTCGTAGTTGGTCCCGTCCATCTTTACGATAGGTGCCGGTCCTTTGAAGGCACCAGCAAAGGAGAACACGTCACCCTTGATTTCTGACATTCTTTAATATGCCAAAATGCGGAACAAGAGGGGAATATCTCGTAAAAATCTTGTCTACAGCATCAAATGAGGGATGAGGTGTATCTGTAGACTTATACACTCATCCCTAATGCTGTGTTTGTGGTCGAAGACCGCAAATGAAGGGAGAAATCAGACTATATCACCCTTCACAGATCAGTCCAGACCTCGACGCACGTGAACAAGGGTCCGCTGGACTCGAAGGGGGACCCGGGGTCGCCGAGGGTGTGCCGGACCCCTTGTGAATCAAGCCACAATGCCTACGGAGGCAAAGGGAGGTCGTCGGGGCCTCGTCGGGCTGCTGCGAGGCGGCAGCGACCGCTGGGAGCGGCTGCGGCGGTGCTGGAAGGGGGTGGCGGCGGCACTGGGGGTGCCGCAGGGGGGTGGCGGCGGCGCCTGGAGTGCTGCGGCAGCGCTGGGGGTGCCGCAGGCCGCCCGGAGGGGCGTCGAGGGGCGCGGTGACACGCGGCGGCGCACGGAGGCACGCGGAGGGCGCGGGGAGAGGCCGACGGGTGGGGCTAGGGTTAGGGTTTTGGTTCGAGAACCGCGGTCTAGGACCGTTGCTCTGATACCAAGTTGAGATAAAATTTATTCATATGAAAAAAGAGATCCCAGGACTCTCTTATATAGGAGAAGAGCCATGGGTTAATTACATAAGTGATACCCGAAGAAAACATAAAATGTAAATATAATACGGTGATAAATAAACATCTCAACACTTAGAACAGCCTCTATGATTAGGTCATCAACTCTTTAGATATCATCCAAGCACCAGCCTCTATGATTCAACCATTGAATCAACGATTGTATGATCATTAAGATGAACATGGTACATAACCTTAATTGTACTAAGGGACCTTATAAGTGCATTCATTTATTTAATCTCAGACATGGAGTGAAATAAATCAATAACCTTTATTTATATATCAAAGACCATAATAGCATTTATTGTAGAAATGGTTCGCCTCAAGCTCACATGGCTAACAGATGCCCCGAATGAATTGCTTTTGGCCATAGCCACTTGCACTTATATACCTCAAAGTGATTTGAATTCCAGATAAAAATTTATACAGTATATAAAGAAAGTTCAAGTTGTGTGATCAAGGAAAGGAGCATGAGCTTAATTACTTGGGAATTTGTTTAATAGAATACTTTCCCACTCATCTTCCTTGATTACTATTTTTTTAAATAGATGTGTTGTCTAATTTGCATCTTGAGTTTTACATATTATAGAGAGCTTGCTATTGGTCTCACATTGCTTGAGATTCAATTCTTCAGGATGTTGGTAATGATCAATTGGAAAAATTACTAACAAAATACCTACGCGTTAGTAGTGCCTTACACCATAGGGGTTTACCCAAAGTTCGATGAAAATAATTTATACTACAATACCTCTTAATTAAGAAAACCTAGCATAATTGTAATTTTGCAATAATTTTCAAAGCATTTATAATTGTACGACATGAATTTGCTGACTACAGGTATCATTTTTAGAATTTTTGTGGAAGAAAAATATATCAAATTTCCTCGTAACACTAGAGTTCTCTTTTAAAAAGAGAAGGCTATTAGGAAAAGAAAATTACATAATAATAAGCAAAGAAGAAAATAATATACAAAATAATCTAGTTCTTATACTCGCCTTCAAGTTGAGATACAGACATTAATTTTGCCCAACTTAGATACAAGAAGTTAGACTTGTTGCTTGAGGATTGCCTTGGTAAAGATATTTGCAAGTTGTAGCTCAAAAGATAATTAGAAAGTAGTAATTTTCCCTTGCCTTACAGCTTCACGAATGAGACAACAGTCAACATCAGTGTGCTTCGTGCACTCAATGAAAGTTGATTTGAAGTCAATATAATCAGCAGACTTATTATGACAATGCATAAGAATAAAAGTGGTCATAGACAATCCAAGTGATCTCACTGATCGCATAGCTCTATATGCACCCTTTATATTGAAGATGGTAAGCCTCGTATGTGTGCCACGTAACAAGATTTTTTTTTTGATTGGTAAGTATAAAATATCATTGAACTATAAGATGAGCATTTACAGGCGTCACCACAAGGTGAGATGACAAAAATTGGGCAGAATTAACCCAGAATTACAGAGCATGGTGCTT
Source organism: Ottelia alismoides (assembly GCA_037367405.1). Taxonomy (NCBI): domain Eukaryota; kingdom Viridiplantae; phylum Streptophyta; class Magnoliopsida; order Alismatales; family Hydrocharitaceae; genus Ottelia; species Ottelia alismoides. Next base: position 629,460 of record JAZKJV010007020.1, on the reverse strand, counting down.
GGGAGTACAAAAACCAAGCAAACATGTTGGAATTAGTGTATCAAGACATTGACTGCAGAGATTATGTCACGAGCTACACCCATAGCCAAAGAGGCAGAGCCGGAGGACCATCTGAGATTGCGTTCCCTCCAAATTGACCACGAAGAGGCTGCAAGGGAAATGCACAGCTTCATTTTTATGTCCCTGTCCATCAAAGACCCAGCCCATTCCAGGATATCAGCCAAGCTGGGAGATGGTGGCCTTGGAAGTTGCAGGGAGCAGAATACCATATCCAAGATGTTGTTGGCAAAGCTGCACCGAAAGAAAACATGGTCACAAGTCTCCAGATCCAGGCCACAAAGGTAGCACATGCTAGGCACCGCAAAGCCATGTCTCGCGAGCCTATCCAAGGTCGGCAGCCGGTTGATAGTAGCACGAAAAAGGCAACAGGAATGTTTGGGGGCTGACGCAGTATTCCACACGATCCCCGCCCACGGAACAGCAGTAGCACGGGGACGAATAAGGTCAAAAGCCTCAGCGAAAGAGAAGCCCTTTCGGGAGCGGGTCCAAGAGTAACCGACATGGGTAGCGGTGATAGCGCCTTGAATGGTCTCGCGCCTTGCGAAAATGGCCCGCCAAATAGAGGACGCATTGGAGCTCAGAGTAACCTCCCAAAGATTGCCATTATGGAGGTATTTTCTACGCAGAAAAGTAGCCCAGATAGAGTGTTCAGCCGAGAGGAGTCGCCAAGACCATGTTACAATCATTGCAGAGCGTAGAGAGACGAGCGATCTTATACCGAGGCCTCCCTCAGACTTAGGCAAGCAAACGGTGCGCCAACCAACATCGCTACGGCCAAAGCTCCAAAGAAAATTTGCGCATAATTTGTCAATGCGACGCGCGGCGGCAATTGGGATGAGAGTCCCAGCGGCCCAGTAGAGAAGGACACCGGAGACCACCGATTTGAGTAACTGAAGGCGGCCGGCAAGGGATAGGGCCTTTGCTTTCCAGCCACAAAGCAAGGCCCTAACCCTGTCTTCCAAAGCAGAAGCAAGAAGCCCGTTTCTGGAGGATGAAGATAGGGGCAGCCCAAGGTAGGTCGTAGGGAGCCTCGCACTTAGTATACCTGTCTGTAGAGTGAGACCAAAATCGGCAGGGGCGCATCGAGGACGGAATATTTTGCTTTTATGGGCGTTCAATTTTAGACCCGAGATTTTCTCAAACTCATCAAACACCCTCCTGGCCGCAAGCAATGAGGCCGAAGTACCCTTGCAGAAGAGAAGGATATCGTCGGCAAAAATAAGGTGAGACGGCGCACGGAGCCGCCCCCTCCCCATAGTCTTTAATTCCCCCCTGACCACCGCAGCCTCAACAAGCAGAGTCAAAGATTCCATTCCAATAACAAAAAGGAGAGGGCTAAGAGGGTCCCCCTGCCTGAGGCCACGAGTGCCCTTAAAGAGGCCCGCAGGCGAACCATTCATCAAGATCGAGAACGAAGAAGTTAGAATGCAGTTCGCAATCCACCCAAGCCAGGCCTTCGGGAAGCCCATCCTATCCAGGCTTTTAAGAATGAACTGGTGCTCCATTGTATCAAATGCTTTAGTGAGGTCTATTTTTAAGAATGCACGCATGCGATTAGACGACCGGTCAAACCCTGCTGCAAGTTCCTGTGCCAACCGAGAATTATCACCAATCATCCTCCCCTTGATAAAGGCCGTTTGATTGTCTGAGATGAGATGAGGCAGGACAACGGAGAGGCGCGAAGCAAGCAGCTTAGAGAAAATTTTATAGGTCACGTTGCAGCAAGAAATGGGTCTGTAATCGCCCAGACCCGAAGGGGATGAGACCTTAGGGACCAAGGTAAGAAATGTGTGGTTTACCTCACGGACCATGTTGCCACCCGCATGGAGAAAATTCATGGCAGCAATGATGTCGCCCTTTAGAATAGTCCAGTGCCTTTTGAAGAACCCTGCGTTAAACCCGTCAGGCCCCGGGGCCTTGGAGGGGGTATGGAGCGTAAAGCTTCGAAAATCTCGTCCTCACTAAACGGACGCACCAACCACGCTTGAGATTCCTCAGAGAGAATGACTCTAGGGAATGGAGGGTCCACAGTAGCAGGACGGGGAAGAGCCGGGCCAAGCATATCGCCATAGAAGGCGACAGCAGCAGATGCCACATCAGCGAATGTATCCAGTCGACGTCCATCGCAACCAATGAGCGAAGAAATAGCATTACGAGAAGCCCGGGCTTTTGTCGAGAGGTGAAAGAACTTAGAATTTCTGTCACCAAGCTTGAGCCAGTCAATGCGGCTCTTTTGCCGCCACGCCGACTCAAGATCGTTCTCAAGCTTTAAAATGTAATCTTTCGCGTCAGCCTCCAGCTGGGCAATGCATGGATCAAGGGGTTCCGTCGATAAGATGGAATTAATAGTGGAGAGAGTAAGTTCCATGTACTTATGTTCTTTAAAGACGTTTGCCTCCCTACGCGCCCACTCCTTGAGGCTTAGCTTTACCAACTTAAGCTTCCTTTGTAATCGGTAAAGAGGATTACCGTGGATGTTTGAGTTCCACGGAAGCTCAATCGCATTCAAGTAACCAGGCCTAGAGGCCCAATAGTCAAAGTACCGAAAGGGTTTCCATGAGAGCGGAGCCTCCGCCAGACGGATGTGAAGCAGCTGATGGTCACTCAAGGCCGACGGAGTGTAGTTGAGCTTGACATTAGGGAAGAGGGCTAACCAAGCGTCATTAACCAAAGCTCGATCCAGACGAACAGCGATTCTTGATGGGCCTATGGTAGAGTTGGACCATGACCAGTGGTTACCCGTGGATTCCATTTCCAGGAGTTCGCAATGGGCAATGCAGTTGTTAAAATCATCCAAGCTACCGCGTGCTGGAGCACGGCCCCCCTTCTTTTCAGAGAAGAAGCGCACAGTGTTGAAGTCCCCGAGAACAACCCAGGGGATGTTTCTGGGCTGATGAAGACGCCTAAGGTCGTCCCAAAGCTCCCTCCGTGTGGAAATGTTGTTGGAGCCATAGACCACTGTGAGGGTCAGATTGAGGCCACCCTTATTGGAGCAGGCGAGCGAAATTGATTGACTGGAAACGTGAATCGCGGCGCAAGACCAGACCGCTTCCCGCCAAAGGACATAGATACGGCCCAACAACGTATCATTGTGAATAAGACTCCATCCCTGCGGGATGATGGAGGCGAAATTGTTCCTGCTCTGTGGCCTGATCTTTGTCTCAACGAGGCCAACAATTTCTGCACCCAGCAAATTGAGGGTATTAAGAAGCGCCCTTTGCTTGCGCGGCCTATTAAGCCACGTAACAAGATTGCTAACGACAAAGGTAACTAAATCGCAAGCTTTGGGAACTAGCCTAGTTGAATTGACAAAAAAACTAAGATAGTTGAAGTCAAGTCGGTAGCATAAATAGCAGGATGCCCATGGTTGGCATAAAAAATCCAAGCCATGTGAACTCTTGGAATACCTAAGAATAAGAACATTCCATTCGTTATATCAAATAGAATGGTTTGGTATCCATTACTTCCCATCCAATTACAATCTTTAATTACAATAAGGGTTTGTCCTCCAATTGAGTCCATAATTTTATGGTTTATTTAAGTAAATTGAGATCATATGTGATCTCTAATTAATTAATTGGTTGAGTAATTTTAGAAGTCCAATTAGCTCTGTTAGGGTTTTTATTTCACTTATTTATTTTTTGGTAATCGCATCCATTCACCTCGCTAAAAATCAGTCTAACAGGTGGAATGTAAGTAACTGATTTGATTAATATTATAATTGTAGTTCCTCCACCCCCTCTCCCTTTCTCCTCCCTCCCATGCATCCATGTGCTTCTCTACCAAAAAACCACGTTGTTGATAGAACTTTGTAATTAGGTACATGTGTGGAGATGCTTAGTCTCACATAAATAAGTAGGGATTTGGTCGAGTTAATGAATTGTATATAAAGCATGGCCTCAAATTTCAGCGAAATTCAGTCAAATTTCTGTCGAATATCGATATCCAATCGAAATTCGACCGAAATGGCCGAAATGACTGAAATACGGGGGTCCTAGTACAAAAATGACCGAAATTTCGGTCGAAATTCGACCAACATTCCGTTTCGGTCGATTATTGAAATGGCGATCGAAACCGGCATTTAGGGCTTTGATATAAAGGATCGCACCCTCATATCTATTTAGAAACATAACAGAAAACCTAATACTTGTGGCTTTCTCCAGTGGTTTCATCCCGCTCCATAAGGAGTAGGCTCCATGTAAAATCAAGTTTTGTTCTTATTTTTAAATTCTGCATTTTATTTTATATTATTACATAGTATTAGAGCAAGTTTATTCAAGGACTCATTGTCGAAATTCGTTATTTATTTTTATTATGATTATTTTTTGAGTTCTTGAAAATTGCGTTGTTGTAAACTTGTTCATGAAGGTTTAGACGCTTGGAGGTCGCGAGCAAATGCCGTTATCACCAATAACATGAGAAAAATGGTGAGAAAATGAAATGTGAGATTCAAGGCAATTTCTCCTAGGACTGTCAACCATTAGCCACGAGGACAACCATGTAACCAGCACTCCACAAAATCGGCATGCACAAGAAGGCATTGCTAGAGCTTGGCATCCTTGCTAGAAGCATTGTGATGGTGGCAGGTCAAAGCATTCGCACACGATAACAATGCTAAACCACGAGGTGCATGCCACAAACATAACCGACAACTGTATGTAGAGGAACTGTATCTCCAAGTGAGAGTGAGATTAGTGAATAGTGCAGGTAGTCCAAGAAGTATGCTCGCCAAGGACAACTCCCTGGTGGCACAACCTTCATGAAGGTGGCATACATGAAAAATTCTATCCAACAATGGTAGAGCAACAAGATGCTCGTGATGCATCTAGCACGAGTCAAGACACCGCGAGAAGTGCACTAGCGAAGAGAATGTGTCTCGAAAGGAGAGTTCACATGGGAACATTGGGAAGTACAAGAGGGAAAGACAATGATGGCACAAACTTCTACAAAGATGGGTTCTTTTGCACCCTGAGAACACAAAAGAGAGAAAGAAGACTCGATGTTTGTTAAGAAAGAAGCCTAATGAGAAAAGAAGGTTGTAAAAAGGAAATGATACAAGTAAATGGTTGTTGGCTTGGTCTATTTTATTTATTTTTCGATTCATGTCCAGTAGCTCATGTTTTTGTAAGAAAAAGGGGGGAGAGAATGAAAAAAACAAAATAAAAGAGAGCAAACAACCAAAAAAGAGAGAATCGGGGAAAAAACTAAAATGGAACAAAAAAAGAGAGAATCAGGAAAAAACAAAAATGGAACCAAAAAAGGAATGAATCATCGATGGGTGAAGATGTTGGATGGGTTGTTGTTTTTCTTCTATTGTCATGGGCCAAACAGTCCAACAATACTTGCATGTTTATTTTATTTCTTTTGCTCTAGCCCAACAAGTGGCTGAAAATATGGTAGAAAATGCAGGGGAAATGGTTCACAAAAAAAAGAATGATGACATGACTTTCAAAAAAAGTAATAAAAGAGAGAAAGAGAGAACATGAGAATAAAAAGTGGGAGAACTCTCACATGGATATGGGAGATAGGGAGTGTTACAGAACACCTCCATATTTTTGTATAAGGCGCATATATTATATATTTTCTAGAAGAAGCACCCATACTCATGTGTTGAAGCTTGAGTTTTAATGTGAATCATGTATGACAGAGACTAATGATGTCGGGTGCAAGAGATCAATAGGGGCTCAAGAGAAGAGAGCACATTATGATACAATCACGGATTAAGGTTTTTTTATAAATTAGAGTTTTCCGTCTGTTAGTAATTATATTAAGTTAGTTGTCAATTTTATTTTTTGTAAAATAATTTGAGATCAATTAGAATCTCAATTAGTATGGAAGATAAATTTTGTTAGATATGCTTCAGGAGTCAATTAGGGCTTATTAGGAAGTTAATTTTTAGTTTCCTCATTTATGTGTAATTCTACCCCTATGGAAATGGTGTTAATTTTGTGGCAGATTGCTTTTATATTGAAAATATTTAATTCCACACCAAAACTCTCCTCGTGTCTTAGCTTCTGTAAGGTAACTATGTATCTCCTCTCTTTTTAATATATTTGAGGCAGACGCCATAGTGCATCCCCCCTTTTTGTCTCAAAAAAAGTTATGAATAGAGTATGAAGTTTGCCTCCACCATTATCGTCTCTCCGCTTTGTTTTTCTAGGGTTCCACTCTCATCTATGTTGCTCTCTAAACATGCCAAGCTCATCGTGCATATTTTCCTCTCATCTTCATTTTCCCAACAACATCACATTCTTTTAACCGGTTTGGGAGAGGTCCAATCTCATCTATGTTGTTCTCTAAACATGCCAAGCTCATCGTGCATATTTTCTTCTCTCATCTTCTTCATTTTCCCGATTGCATCACATTCTCTTAACCAGTTTGGGAGAAGACCAGTTCGAGGCTCTCGTTTGAGAGGGAGTCATTGTGGAGGATTCATGATGAAATACATTATTCATGTCTTCAGATGATGGCAGCGCTAATTGAGGCCTATATTAAAGAGGCCCTTTCTTAATCTTATGTAGCCAGAGCATTCAAGAGCTCAGTTAGAGGCTCTCGTTTGAGTGGGACTCATTGTGTAGAGTATTATATTATATTATCCAAATTGTACATTACATGCTCATTTGGAGGGGGGAGGGGTGATGTTGTAAAAAGCACCAGACTAGTATAGTCAATTGGGGTGGCTGACTGATTATTGACTAATCGGTCAATAGTAGGTCAACCAACTATTCGACTTGATTAGTCAGCCGCCTAGGCTGACTAGTAGGCCGATTTTTGCATGGAGAAACCTATTTTTTTTATTTGTTGTTTTTCTTAAAAGAGGACTTATTCCAATGTGCTTAATAAATTATTTGAATTCAATTACTTCTTTTATTTCATTTTGATAGTAAAGAAAATGTCAAATCTATGTAAATATATAAGAATAAAAAACGACAAAGCCTTTTTCCCACTTTCAGTTGGGTTGACTACATGGATTCTTGCTGAAATCCATGTTGAAAGATCCGACTAATTTTTGCACCGAATATCAGCTACCTAACGTAACCCCCATAAGGGGGATTTGAACCATGGTCTTTTAAGTGGTAGGCACATTGCACTACCACCAGACCATTGAAGTGGATTATGTAAATCAACAACAACAACAAAGCCTTTTCCCACAATTAAGTAGGGTCGGCTACATGGATTTTTCGCCTCCATTCAGATCTATCTTGGGTCAATCTCGGACTTATATCCAAAAAACTAAGATCCCTTCGTATAGTCTCTTTCCAACACTTCTTGGGCCGTCCTCGCCCTCTCTTAGCCGGCTCAACATCCCAACACTCGCATCTCCTAACCGGTGAATCAGTTGACCTTCTTTGCAAATGACCAAACCATCTTAAGCGGTTTTCTCGCATCTTATCCTCGATCGGAGCTACACCAACTTTCTTTCTGATTGCATCATTCCGAATCCGATCTTTACGTGTATGTCCACACATCCATCTTAGCATTTTCATTTCTGCTACAGCCATTCTCTGCACATGTCTATGGTTCACAGGCCAACATTCAGAACCATAAAGCATAGCAGGTCTCACGGCTGCTTTGTAAAACTTTCCTTTAATTTTTAAAGGAATTTTCTTATCACAGAGAACAGCGGAGGCTCCTCTCCACTTTAGCCAGCCTGCATTTATTCTATTAGTAATATCTCCATCAATTTCCCCATCATGTTGCAAAATAGATCCCAGATATCTAAAAGAATCTCTCTTCTGAATGTTATCGTCACCAATCTTAACCTCGATTCCTTCACCATTGCTTCCATCAAAGGTGCATTCCATATATTCCGTCTTAGCCCTACTTATACGAAAACCTTTAGTCTCTAATGCATGTCTCCAAACCTCAAGCTTCTCATTTACTCCATCTCTAGTCTCGTCAATAAGCACAATATCATCAGCAAATAACATACACCAAGGTAACTCATCCTGACTAATTGATTTATAAATATATAAGAATATATGTAAACATATAAGAATATATAAGAATTTAAAATAATTAAAAAAATTGTTTTAATTATTTATAAATTTAAAATAAGAATATATAAGAATATATGTATATAAGAATATATAAGAATATATGTATATAAGAATATATGTATATAAAAATATATAAAATTATGTAAATATATAAGAATATATGTATAAAAATGATTTATAAATTTAAAATAATTAAAAAAATTAAAACTGACTAAAGGCCGACTAGATCTGATTAGTCTCTTGATTGTCGACGAATCCTTACTCAGTGAGACGACAGACCGAGTACAAACTACCGATTTTTGCAACCTTAAGGGGGTATTGAGAGAATTGTGTAATTGAGCATGTGTGGGGATGTTTAGATCTATATGGAAGATTTTTGGGATTTGCTTGAGTTGGAGGGAATAGATATAGAGCCGCATGCCCCTTCTATCCATTGAGAAACATAACAGAAAACTTAGTTCGTAAGACTTTCTTCCAAGGTTTCATCTGATCCTTATGGAGTAGGTTTCTACGTCAAGTCAAGTTATGTTTTTATTTGTGATTCTGTATTTTTCTGTTATATTTTCACGCGTGTGACAGACGCACTTCTACCTTCTTTCACTCTTCCCTAATTTCTATCATTCGATAATTTCGTTTCTGCATCAACAACACCATATATATGGATAAAGCTACTGTTGAGATATTTGTTATCTTTTATTTTGCTTATGTATTTTCTTTGTCTTCTTCTTGTAATTAGCCCAACAGATTCTCTCATATATAAGAGAACCCTAGGGCCTCTCGGTATAGCAATTGATTCTTTCAACTCCACACGGCAGCAGAGCGTGCGGCCTCCACAACCACCGCCAGGGTCCCATGAGCCCATCGCTAGGGTCATTGCACCCTCCGCTAGGGTTACTGCCTATTGTGCAGCATCCAGGCCGTCGTCTGGCCCTGCTAGGATGCCGCTAGGGCTGTTACATCCTTCGAGCAGCTACCTCATGCCGATGCACGCCTTCGCTCGCCTCCGTGTTCCTCTGATAACCAGATATGCAACCTGAAACGATCTATTTTTTACCAGAAAAACGTGATTTCAGACCTATAAATCATGTTTTCCGTCCCTAACGTACACTAAGGATTACCGAGGATGGTTGTATGAGTCTACACGTACAACCAATCCTCCATATGATCGTGTAGACGTGCTACAATCAGTCTACTTCCTCATCGAGTTTCATTTTTCGGCCCTCTTTCATCATGTCAGAGAACAAGAGGGGCCTCTTTTCTTCGTTTGTTGCCTTCAAAGACCCGGTTCCCATCATGAAGATGGATGGGACCAACTATGAGTTGTGGTCCATGCAGTTTATGACCCTCATGCAGTGCAATAACAAGGAACACATCCTGAAACAACCAGAGCCGACGGATAAGACTGGGACCAATGCTTATTGGAAGCAAGATGACGTGTATATGTGTATTTGGCTCTCCGGGACCCTCACCATAGAGATAGCAAATGATATTGTAAATCAGCCCACCGCTAGGGCGATGTCGAACATTTTGGCATCCACTTATGCCCAAGTGAAGAATGAGGTCAAGATTCTTCAGCTTCAGTTTGATATTTACAGGGCCAAGCAGAATGGATGTCCTCTGCATATGTTCTACTCCTCGCTCCGTGGCATGTTCGAGAAGCTTTACAGCTTCATGCCCATTACGACATCTGCAGAGCAGCATATGGCATACAGGAACTCCATGATGGTTGGAGTTTTCTTAGTTGCCCTCATGTCAGAGTATGATGTTGCACGTACATTGCTCCTCACTGGATCAACCATACCTCATATCGAGGAGGCCTATAACCGTCTCAACAGGCTCCTTGTTCCTCCTATTACCACTCCACAACCCTCTTCAACGATGGTTGCTTCTCGCGGTAGAGGAGAGTCCACCCAGTTAAGAGGACGCACTCCCCGTGGTAGAGGTGGTAGACGTCAGTGTGGTCCTTGCACCTTTCTGTTGGCCAGGACATTCAGAGTATACATGCTACCAGAAGCATGGGTATCCTGCTTCTGCTCGTGTGGCAGAACAGATTGAGCCTTCAGAGACTCCTACTTCCCAGATCGATCCACGCTTGGATGACATTATCTCTCATATACGAGAGATTATGTCTCCAGTTGCAGGCACCACCACTACAGGATCTACAGATACTGTTGTTGCAACCAGTGCCTCTTTGAGCTCCTCAGTATCGCTTACGCGTTTGTCATGTAGTAGCGGTGTAGATATGAGTCATATGACAGAGTGGATCATGGACTCAGGTGCATCCCACCATCTATGTGGAGATAGAGCCCAACTGAGGTCCTACAAGACTATACCTCCTGGTAGATAGATTGTTATTGCTAATGGGGTCCACTTAGCCTCACAGGATAGGAGGTGCATCTGACGCCATCCATGTGCTTTCAGAATGTTTTATATGCCCCTGATTTTCATATGAAGTTACTTTTCATTAGTCAGATTACTAAAGATCTGCATTGTCGTGCCATTTTTGGCCCTTCGTCTCTTGTGTTTCATAACATACTCATGGTCAAGGTGATTGGATGTGATCGTGAGCAGCGAGAGCTCTATAGACTAGTCCAGTCTCCTCACGCTGGTGTCTCCAATATTCCTACTGGAACAGTCTCACCGTATCTGTGGCACCTTCGGTTTGGCCACCTTCCTCTGCAAAAGCTATGGCATGTCCTCCCACAAATTTCCACGCGGTCTTGCTTCTAGTGTGAGGCATGCCAACTTAGGAATCACCACCGTTCTTCCTTTCCATCTCATCAGAGTCGGAGCAGTTCTCACTTGTTTGAGCTCCTCCATTTAGATATTTGGGGTCCAAGTCGTGTCCCATGATCACCAGACCTCTATTTGGATATTTGAGCTCCTCCATTTAGGCTTCTATATCATGCAGTATGCTCAAACTCATAATCAACGGATGTAACATGTTTCCGCAACTCCGCTAGGATGCCAGATGGTTTGCATCCAAGTAAGACAGTCTCTGTAAGAATATCTAGACAATGCTTCTCTGTGATAGGTGTAGCCCCTTTGTAGTGTGTATCATCTCAATACCAAGGAAGTATCGGAGATGACCAAGGTCTTTAGTGACAAGCACCTTCTAGAGGAAGGCCTTGGTCTCGAGAATGTCTACTTTATCATCATCAATAACCACTATATCATCACAACATAAATTTCTTGCATTACAGTGCCACACTGTTGGTAGATCGTTGTCTAACGAACACAAAATAACTAGATGCCATCCTGTGGAAGCTAAAAGAGTTTATTTCAGTGGTAAGCATGTCAAGCTATGCTCACGGGCTCTGTTTTAGACCATAAATTAGTCTTACGGAGTCTGCACACATGTTCCCCCTCGATGGGGTAGACTGATGGCTGAATCATGTAGACCTCCTCCTCGAGGTCACCGTAAAGAAAGGCATTCTTTACATCGAGCTAAAAGATGGGCCAATTCTTGTTAGCAACAACTGATGGAACAATGTGAATTGATCTTATCCTAGTCACTAGAGAAAAAGTCTCAACGTAGTCAACTCCATAAATCTGCGCGAATCACTTTGCCACAAGCTTGGCCTCCAGCCTGTCAATAGAACCATCGGGGACTGTTTGGTTGTAAAGAACAATCGACTAGCAACATGCTTGACACCTGGAGGACAGAGCACAAGATCCCATGTGTCACTGGAGGTACGCATGTCTGTCTCCTCATCCATGGTCTTTTCCAACCATGGTCCTACAATGTACTATGATGATCACAAGCAATAGTAATCACCACCAGAGCATTTGTAAATAGCTTGTCACAACTAGATAGACTGTCAATGGAAGTAGAATGTGAAAAAAGATGTATCATTGCTTTTTTGTCCTTCGTAGTGTTATAGGGAGTTCTAATGGAGCATCCGGAGCTGCAGCGGTGGGAACACTAGACGAGGGCACATCATCTTGCAAGTAAGGAATGGGTAAGGATATAGGATCAGAATGAACAACGTGTTTCCTTTAGTAGATAATGGATGGTGGCAGAAGCTCCAAGAGTATATTACTAACAAACGGAACAAAGTAGCTAATCTGTTCAAAGAAAGTGACGTCAGCAGAAATATAGTAACAAAGACCAATAGGGTCATAGCACCTATATCCCTTGTTGGTGTGGAAATAGCCCAGGAAAATACACTTTATAGCATGAGGAGATAATTTATCCGCACTTTGAAAATTATGAACAAAAGCAGTGTAGCTAAAAATTCTCGATGAGAGAGAAAAGTGCATTTTATCGGATACAAGAGAGAGAAAGGAGGTAACCGATTGAGGACAGAAGACGAGCTTCTCTTCCTTCACTAGGGAGGAAAGAAACCCAGAATGAGTGAAATGATCTGAACTGCTTTCTTTTTCTTAAGATAACCCCATGTATGTGTTCGTCTAGCTCTGCTCTAATTAAGACACACGGAACCGAGATTCTATGGTAAGGTAAGCAATTAAGCAGAAGGTTGGCTACGAGCTAAACTGGCTGACAGGCAAGAATGTAGGAAAGGAGCATTTTCGGATTGTCGAAGACTGAGAAGCGTGTTGATAAGATGGTGAGGAACCTATCTTTAACCAAGTTAAAACCAAGAGAGGGACGTTCTTAGCCCGCTCGCCACATCACAGAGGAAAAGCTTGCTCACTATCTTCCACTCACTCTCCTACCATCCCTCCCTTCTTGCTCTACCTTCCGCTTTCTCACTCGATGGCCTAGTAGTAATCGCTTTCCTAGATGAACCCTGTTGATGAGATAAGTGGCAGTGAGAATGGCATTCTCCCAGTAGTTTTTGGGAACTTTCATGTGAGTAAGCAATGTATGAGCAATGTCAAGAAGGTGGCGAAGTTTCCTTTCCACTAACCTTTTTCATGAAACAACATAAACAGTTGATTCCCAAACTGACGGTTGGTTAAAGACTCAAGGATGGTATTGGTATTGCCTCGGATAGAGTATTCAAATGAGACTAGGTTTGCCTATTTTGACCTTGGCCGAAAAACTTGAGGCGGTCCTCGCGAATCCTGATTTTTGTCTTCAAGTTCTTCCATTGGGAGTCATCGACGATGGAGATAATTATGCGAAGATTTTTTTAGAGTAAGTCGAGTTAAGGTGCACCGGGCATTCACTTGGTTGATTAGGAAACAATCACCCTCCCCAACAAGGAAGGGGGGCTAGGTATCTCACGATTGGAAATTATCAACAAGGCTCTACTCGTGAAGTGGATTGCTAGAATTTGGGGCATTGGTGAGGACTTATGTTCAGGGATCGCCATATCGCGATATATCGTCGATATATCGGCGATATATCGGTATCGACAGGTCACCGATATATCGCCGATATGGACGATATCGGATATCGACAGGAGAAAATGCCTTGGTGGATACCGGGTTTCGGCGATATGCGTCGATATATCGCCGATATATCGGCGATATATCGGTATCGACATTGTATCGAAACGATATCGATACCGATATTTCCTTCCTTGCTTATGTTGTATACTCATCTGTAACATGTATTTTTTGAAACATGGGGGAAATCACGCGGAGTTGCCCACCCTAAGATTTGAACCATGATCATTTGGGTGATATGCACACTGCACTACCAACAATCATTTATTGGATTCATCCTTAACTTATGGGATTCATGTTCAATCTGTTATGGCAAATCGTTATTCCTCCTTTGCTTTTTGGAGGATATGTTCTTTGATGCGGGAACTTTCCGCCCAGTGGTTGGGAATGGATGTTCCACCTTTTAGACAGATAAATAAATTGCCAGTGATTCGCTTGCAACACGCTTTCCCAGGTTGTTCTCTCTTTCCTCTGCTCGAGATGCCATGGTAACGGATTGCTAGGTGGTTTGGATGCCGAAGTTCCTCTTTGATTTCTCCGACCAGTGAATGGAAGACTTCCGCTAGCAATTCGATGGAAGAACGCCGTATTGGCATCCCTCTCCTTGAGCCAAGTTGCCCTCGATCTCTGACGCCACTCGGTTACACGCTTTTGATCCTCAGCCGCGATCTGCTTCGGCGCGAGAGAGAGCGCAGCCAACTCCTCCGGCAGAAGCTCCCTATCATTTTCCATGGCATCAAGGTTGCTGACCACCCCCTCTGCCTCCGTCCTGGCGGCAGTCCTCGCTGCCCTAGACTCCCTCTTGAACGAAGACAATCTCTTGCGCAAAGAAATGAGCTTGTGGGCAAACTTCGACACCGTGGAGCCCTCGACCTGTACCTGGGACCAATGAGAAGCCATCAATTCCCTGAAGTTATCCTCTAGTAACCAGCATCTCTCGTATCTAAAAAAGCCCCTCACCGCGGGCGCATCACCAGAATCCCACATAATAGGAGAGTGATCAGACAGGCTCCGAGGCCTAGCAGAAACAGTACAAAGAGGGAAGAAATCAAGAAGCTCCGCCGACGCCAGGAACCTGTCAATACGGGAGCGGGAGTTGGAATTCCTCCATGTGTAAGCGATATCCCCCGCAACCAAATCCTTGAGTGCCAAAGAATCCACAACGTCCGCAAAGTCCAACGAGCCCGGGTCCTGACCACCCATGGACCGTGGCTTATCCGACGTGCGAAGGGTAACATTGAAATCACCCCTAAGGAGCCATGGGATCCCCTCGAACCGCTGACTCGCCTCCCGCAGATCCTCCCAAAGTTCTTTTCTTTTAACATAGCAGCAAGGCTCGTAGATACAAGAAAAAGCAATAGGCAATGAAGAGTCCACACGTACCAAAAGAACGGAAATTACATGCCTCCCCCTGAGCAACGAGTTCATGATGAAAGCCGCAGACCTCCATGCGATTAGCAATCCACCCGCCGCACCCTCCGCATCAAAAGCCCTGACTTCATCCACTCCTCCCGCACCAAACGATCGCCACAGAACATCATTAACCCCTTGCAGCTTCGTTTCTTGTAGCATGACAACATCGTAACCCCATTCTGTGAAGCGGGGCCCCATAATTCTCCTCTTGTCCGCCTCCCCCAACCCCCGTACATTCCAAGTAAGAATCTTCATAAGGAACCTTCCTGATGATCCCTGAACCGGACCATACCAGCGGCCGCCGCGACAGTATCCTTAAGAGTCAAGCAAGCATGAGGCTCGGGGACCACCGTCCGAGCCCTATTCCTCCTCATGTACCTCTTCCCCGATCTCTTCTCGGATAACCCTTCCGCATCGCCAGCACCTTCCACCTCCAGGAGCGTCACAGAAGAACGAGAGGTAGAAACATGACCTGAGGCGGCGGACGGAGGGCCCTCCAACACGGGTACCGTCGTGCTGCCACGAAACTAATCCTCAGCACCCGAAGAGGTCCAAGAGAAGCCAGGCCCCATCGAAGTGTCGACCAAAAGCCCAGAGGAGAGAGCCACGCCAACCAAATGGGTCGTGAAGGCCGCAGTAGAGGAGGAGAGAATTAAAGGGGGGGTCTGATCGTTCCTCTGCTCCAGACCCGAAAGAGACGCAGCAGCTGGCACCCATAACCGCCCGACCCGGCAAAGGATCCGCATGTTGAACCCGCAAATCGGAATCTGAAGCCCGAGCCCAAAAGTGATGAGGCGAGGAGAAATTATTAGCCACTCCTGCCACCTCAGCAGACAAACTGTCCCTTGAAGATATCATGCACAGGACCCGAGGGGAGGATCCGAAAGGACGTGTGAAATGATTCCCGCGGGACGAGCCATGCAAAGCATCCCCATGCAAGGTCATCTGGCGCCCGGAAGACGAGGGAACGCCAACCACCCTCGGAACCTCCGGTGAGTCGACTCCGATCCTCCGCGGCACCTCCGGCGGAGTCGGTGGCTCGATGATCGTCATCTCCGCCCTACAACGGAATCGTCCAACCTCCAAAGCCTCGGAGAAGACCCGGCCAATAGCATCATCGAGCAAACCCTTATTACACTCCATCAGGACCCGAGTGACGTCAAGGGCAGAGCCCGGCGTCAACCCATCATCGACAACCGCGAGCACCTCTCCCCACCGTCAGAGAGCCCGGTTAAGGCAGTGGACCGACCTGGAGAGAAAGGGAACTCCACGAACCTCCGCCACGCACACCTCGACGTCAGAACACGCCCCGTCCGCAAACGCAAATCTCTCCAAATTAAATCATTCATCGCACCTTTTCTAAGTAGCCGATCCCGCTGCAACGCTGAAAGGCCACGGGCACAGCAGTGCTTAGCATCAATAGCCATGACGTCCCCTGCGAACTGTGATCCCAGGAACCCACGCAGATGATCCCTCACCGCGTCCATCGAGATGCACTTCCACAAGGCGATCCCAATCACCGCCCGGTTGTTAACATCTCTCACGTAATTTTTTCCATGCTTAACAGCGGCATGAGTCGGCCTCTCTGCCATGAAATCCGGTAAGTTGGAGGTGCCCGCCACCCTCGGGGCCACCTCGACGCTGGCACCAGTCGAGCTTCTCGGAGCACCCGCTACCATATGCGCGAACGACCGCACTCCTCGCCCGTCAAAGGACCCACTTGTCGTCACCCCACCACCACTGCCCGCACCACCACGAGCCGGAACTGAGGCTCGACCACTCTCGGAATGAAACCAACAAGAGGCCTTACGATGGGTCAACCTTCTGCATGCAAAGCACCTCGGGGGAACATCACAAGACGATGTCGCATGCCCTCAACGCCCACACCAGAAGCACCTCTTCCTCGGTTTCTTGTGGGACACCTGCATCCAACCTCCAACCCCCTCGTTAACCAACTCGGCACCTTCCCCATGCACCACGCTACCCCCTTCGTCCCGAGGACTCCTGCCTCCCCATTGCACCACCTCCTTCCCCTTTTGAGCACCCCCAACGCCGCAGTGCCCGCCTCCAGTGTCCACTGATAAACCTGCACCGATAACCTCCCAAAGCGTCGCCTCTCCATGCACCGCAGCCAACCCCTTCGCACTCGCTCCCGCACTCCCCCTTGCTCTCCACCAGCGCTCCATCGCCTAAGTTCAACCGATCCCCTTCTCTTAATCCATTTTCAAATATGATTTATTTGATATTCAGCTTATTCATACATACAAAAAAAATTAATGTAAATACCGGTGGAAGATTTGGTATTTTTACGAGTATCTCCCATGAAGGGAGTTTATCACCATCTGGCGTGGGCTGATTCAGAATATCATTGGCCATCGCTGTGGTGATGGTTCCACAAAGCCGAACACGCGCATACGCGTCATCTTGCTTCCAAGAAGCATTTGCCCCAATCTTATATGTTGGCTCTGGATATGTCAGGATATGCTCCTTGTTGTTGCACTGCATGAGGGTGAGAAGCTGCATAGATCACAACTCATAGTTGGTCCCATCCATCTTAGCGATGGGAGTCAAGCCCTTGAAGACTGCAGATGAAAACATATCACCCTTTTTCTCTGACATGATGGAAAAATAGTCGAACAACGGAACTCAACTGGGGTGTAGACATATATGAACGAGTCTACACAATCATACGGTGGATTGGTTGTACGTGTAGACTCATACAACCATCCTCATCAATCGTTGATGCTCTCTACGGCCGGAAAACGTGATTTATAGGTCTGAAATCATGTTTTCTGGTCAAAATCAGACCAAATCAGACTGTAAATCGAGCCGAAGATATGCGCAGAGGCGCACTGGATGGTTGATGGTGACCTGGGAGGGTCGGGGGGTTGGGCGATCAGAGGTATGTCTATGCGGCGGTCAGAGCAACTGTACAACAGCTAGGAGGCCGGGCTCAGCATCTGCGGTGGCCTGGGTGGCCGGCTACTGCCTGGCGACGGCTTGGGGAGGGGTGGAGGGCTGTTGCCGGCAACCCAGAGCACCGACGGCAGCCTAGAGAGGCAGCTCGACAGTAGTGGCAGCGCAGGGATGGTGGCGGGTAGGGTTAGGGTTAGGGTAGGATACAGGAATTCCAATCTAGGATCGTCACTCCGATACCATGTAGAGGGAAAAGAATGAATTTCATTAATGAGAGGCCATTGGGTTCTCTTATATAGGAGAAGAACCTACTGGGCAAATTACAAGAAGAAGACAAAATAAATAATAAGAGAATAATACAAAATGGCAAATATCTCAACAGATGCGCTGCCTCCGCCTGGAACCGTGAGGGAGGAGGGTCTCGCCATCTCCTGCTGGGAACCCATCTTGTCGCCGCTACAGGAGGCTCAAGGAGATGCTCAAGGGAGGCGGCGATGGCTGTTGTTAAGCATGGAGTCATGTTGTCTGCGACTGGGCTGCATCGCCGCATGGAAGCCTAAGGGCTCGCAACCTGGATCCTTAGGACTCGCCGCCGTTGAAGTATGTATTACCCGAAACTGAGTCTCTGTCGCCTGGAGACGCAAGATGGTGCCACTGTTGTCTTCAATCATGAGAAGGCATCGTTAGAGATGTTCGCTGGAGCAGAATTGCATTGAACGGAGGTGCTGATCTGGAGCGACAGGGGCTTTGCTTTGGCTTCACAAACATAGGATTTTTGGATCAAAATCCTAGAACTTGATGTTGAACATGAACTTGAACAAGAAATCTTCAAAATAATATTCAAGAACATAATTAGGGTTTCAATAGAAATTATAGAATTGAATCTCGAAACTCTAACAAAAATATAAAATGCATCCTTGAGAATCAAACCCGCTCTGGTGCCATGTTAGAAAATTTACATGGCTCTGATATCATGTTAGAAAACTTGAATGTGGAAGCGTATCAGAAATAAAGGATAAGGAACAATGAAGAACGTGGGATTTTACGTGGAACCCTACTCCCTAAGGAGTGGGATGAAACCATGGGAGAAGGCCTCAAAGGACCATATATTTCATTGAACTTCCTCATCAGATACAGAGGATCGGGGGCTTCTTATATAGCCTCCACAGACCCTCCTATTCCACCATTGGTATATGTGGGACTAAACACTGGATGTGGTAAATAGATCTTGGAATGATCCATTTACCCATCTACATGATAAGCAACGCGTGCTCTAACAGCTTAGCCAATTAGCGGCTCATCAACATGCAATAGTTCTTTTCGCACGATTTAAAGAAAATCAAGATTAGATGGATTAGCAATAAACCTAATAAAAATCAACACTTGCTCAAAACATTTTATAAATAAAGGATTCTAGCTGCTTCTGAAGTGAGACACATAAGTATCTAGTATATTACACTTTCGCTAGAAGAATTTACCTGGACACTTGCGCACCATTGCTAACTTATCATCGTGAGTAACATCAATAGCATGACCCTGTAATCCAAACCAATGCTATGTCAAGAGGTTAGAAGCATGTCCCCTCTCAACAGGTCAGAACAATTTGAATGATTTGCATGAATAGGAAACGAACCTCGGATCCCATTGATGATGGCAATCCAGCGTTGGATGCAACCCCAGAAAATGAGCAAGGGTTGGGCTTACATGTTTTAAGATACAAAGGTTCCAGCAAATCATCTTCCTTACCACCCATGCTTTGAACTTCATTAGCTGAGGATTTAACCTCTGGATATCCATATTCAAGCTGTTCTACAAGAGATTTATCATTTACAAACTGAAAGAGTTGGCTTGGATAAATCAAGTTCTGGATTTGCGTTTCAGCAAAATTTAGAAGAGCGGAAAACATAGCAATAATAGGCCTCGGACTATCGCATTACATTTTTGCTTGAGATGGAACAAATCGGTGTTCTTGGAGAAAATGGAACAGCAGGAACTGCACAGTCTACAGCATGAATATCATGTTTCTCTTGTATAGCAGGTGGTTTCTTCTTATTTCTGAATCCAGGTAAAGCGTCCAAAGGCAGTATTTTAACTCTGCCAGCTTCTATCGGTTTTGTAGTTCCCTTAACTGAAGACCGTCCCTGTGTCGGGTTGGCTGAACAAAATTCACACTTCCATTTTGGTGGGCACTGGAATAATTGTTTTCGCATGCAATACCTGATTGAAAAAAGCAACTTTGTAACAACCATCCAAGTGAGAAATAGCTTTTAGAGACAAGCACACCACCATGCTTATGAAAAAAAATTATTTCCATACATGAAGAAATTACATTATCTATTTTTGAAATGGTTATCAAATGAATGATTGCAAAAAAGTGATTAGAACCAAAGTAGTCTAAAAGATGTCACCCACAAGTGCTCAGAAACTATGTTGCACATAGAGCAGGTCACAATTCGGTCGCCATAACCGCATACACCACAAATATCACAGAGTTTATCCTGCACGTGAAAATTCCATGATTAGTAAACTACAAATTCAGCATAATGTAATCAAAAATAAGTTTCAAAAAACCACAACTTACAGGTAATCTTGTAATGCTAAACTATATGCTGACATATTGACAAATAAAACCCTGCAAGTATCTTTGTTTTTTTACCAAGAAGAAAATAGGGCATATAATAGTCGTGAATGAAAAGCACTGACATATTAATAAGAATTAATATTTTTGTGTTATTAGTTATGTATTTTTCGTTATGAGGTATAAACTCTTGGCTACGTTTCGTGGAGGATCCAACGCGGTCTTATAAGCATACTACTGGGTATAAAGTAAATATTGAAGTAAGTTGGTACGAGTTGGTTGTTCCTAAATCTATAACAATTTTCCTATTTTTCCGTTTTGGTCTCTCCGTAAAAGGACAACCAAGCCTCCCTTATGAAAAAACAAAATCTCACTCATACTTTCCAAGTGGTATCAGAATGATGATACCATATCTGAGCCAACACGATTGGGAACCATATCCCTTACCTTCGACACCATCACGACGGTGTCCCACCCCTGCATCGCATTCATCAGCGTATTGCCCTCACTTATTGACATGTGTATCATGTGCCCATCAAGCGTGGGTTGTGACAAGAAAGAAGTGTGGATGCACTATCCTGTGGTGCACGCTGTTTCTCTTGAACACTGCACCTTCAAGGCCTGGAGTTTCCTCAAGGCCTTTGGTGGTCTAATTATACAATAAAAAAGTTCTAATTGATTTATTTTTTATCCCTCCGTCCTCGAGGTGGTCGAATTATGCAATAAAAAAATCGAATTGATTTCTTTGAGATTCCTCCGCGTATTGCATTTAAAAATGGTCTATGTTGAGATAACAAAAAGAAGGGTGCAAATGTTGTTCTTTTTGTGCCCTGTAGTTGTCCTCGGTATGTTTCTTAGTTCTTTGTAATAATTTCCACTCCTCCCTGTAGAAAAGGGTTAGGGTTGCCATAGTGAAACACCATTCTTCTCTCTGAATACAGTATCAGAACAGTAGTCCTAAACTGAAGGCCTGGTGCCCCAGCAAATCAGTCAAACCCTCACCTCGTTCTTCTGCTCTAGCATCATCACCACCCCTATGTCTCCATTGCTGGAACCCCACCTTCTAGTAGTTCATTCTGAGGCTCATGCAGCAACGATCGAGCCCCGATTCCATCACAAATGCATATGCCAAGTCCATTAGTGGTGCACATGCATCCACCAATGTGGTTACCATCATCAACCCTCTCCCACCACTCATCTTCCAATATAGGGCTAGTGTCGCTTCATTTGCAGGCCATGGTACAGAGTGCTTAGCATGGCTCGAAATTTCTCCGAATTTCAGCAAAATTTCGTTCTCAAGCAACTAGGGAAATCGCATCAAGGCTGCTATCGGTTTCTCAGAAATTGGTGATATATCTCCTTCGCAATATATCACCAGCTTCCTTCAATTACGAAGGGAAATGTAGTCAACTTGGGCCCCATTTTGCCTTTATCGACTGAGTTTCCTTCAACAACAAAAACAACAAAGCTTTTTCCCACATTAAGTGGGGTCAGCTTGGTTTTCTAGCATCTTATTCTCGATCAGAACTACATCAACTTTCCTTCCGATTGCATCATTCCGAATCTGATCTTTACGTGCGTGTCCACACATCTACCTTAGCATATTCATTTATGCTACCGCCATTCTCTGCACATGTCTATGGTTCACAGGCCAACATTCATATCTATAGAGCATAGCATGTCTTATGGCTGCTTTTTAAACTTTCTTTTAATTTTCAAAGGAATTTTCTTATCGCAAAGAATAGTAAAGGCTCATCTCCACTTTAGCCAACCTGTATTTATTCCAACTAGCAACATCTCCATCAATTTCCCCATCATATTGCAAAATAAATCCCAAGTATCTAAAAGAATCTCTCTTCTGGATGTTATTATCACCAATCTTCACCTCGAATCCTTCACCATTGCTTCCATCAAAAGTGCATTCCATATATTCAGTCTTAGCCCTACTCATATGAAATCCTTTATTCTCCAATGCATGTCTCCAGACCTCAAGCTTCTCATTTACTCCATCTCTAGTCTCATTAATCAACACAATATCATCAATGAATAACCTACACCAAGATATCTCATCCTGAATGTGACTTGTCAACTCATCCATAATCAATATATATGTTGGATCGTCAGAGTCATAGCAGTACTCAATTACTTGAGCTTATTCACTTAGATATTTGGGGTCCTAGTTATGTTCCTGATCACCATGGACATTGTTTTTATCTTGTTACCGTGGATGACTATTGTAGACTTTCATGGCTCTTTCTGTTAAAATACAAGTCTGAAGTTGGGTTTGTGATTAAATCATTTATTAATGAAATAAAGAATATTTTCTCTGCTACTGTCAAGTTCGTATGCTCTGACAATGCCTTAAAGTTCTGCACATTACAGCTATCACCTATGAGAGTTCTTCGGGTATCATGGCATGGTACACCAGACCTCAAGTGCCTATACAAACACCATCATTTACTTGATGTGACCGGATTCTTTTGATCTAGAGTCGAGCTCCTCACTATTTCTGGGGTGATGCGGTTCTCATTGCTTGTTACTTGGTGAACCGCATGCCATCTTCTGTTTTAGGAGAAAAGGTTCCTTTCTCGATTGTGCTTCCTAAGGACTTGTTCTCCCTTACACCCCGAGTTTTTGATTGTATTGCCTTTGTTTAAAATTTGATGTCTGGTTGTGACAAGCTCTCCCCTAGAGCTGTCAAGTGTCTTTGTTGGCTACTATCGTACCCAGCAGGGGTAACGTTGTTTTGATTCGCTTCGACGAAAATATTTTGTCAGTGCTAATGTCACCTTCTTTGAGTCAGTTATATATTTCTCTCCCACATGTGACAGGTTGACTCCATTCGACTATGTGATGAGGAATAAATACCTCCTCCTACGGTTGCACCACCTCCGTACCTACACCACCACCTCTACCAACACCTCCATCACATCCACCACCACCAGTACCTAT
Source organism: Ottelia alismoides (assembly GCA_037367405.1). Taxonomy (NCBI): domain Eukaryota; kingdom Viridiplantae; phylum Streptophyta; class Magnoliopsida; order Alismatales; family Hydrocharitaceae; genus Ottelia; species Ottelia alismoides. Next base: position 606,183 of record JAZKJV010007020.1, on the reverse strand, counting down.
ACATGCTCTTGTGGCTTCCTTGGACCACCACCCAGTACCTTGGCTCAGTTCTTGCCATGTATCTTTGTTTGCAAGCCTCGTACAGTTTCCCATGCTCATGGGCATTCCCCATCATCCAGCATGCCCTAAGTATGTAATGAGCTTGTTTCTACTGATGGCACTAATGGTTTTCCTATGCAGCAGGAATCTTTACAGGATGAGCACGTGCCCCCTCAAGAGGGTAGTTTACAGGTTCAGAAGGAGACAGATGAATTAGATGTGCCTATTGCTCTGCAAAAGCAGAAACGTACTTACGCTACATATCCTCTTGCAGCCCGTATTTCATTGGACGGATTCTAAGAGGACTTCATGAGATTTGTCGTGGGGCTAATAGATGTGGAAATACCACGGACATGTCAGGATGCCATACAGGACAACCAATGGTGTCTTGCCATAGAGGAGAAGATGGATGTGTTACAGTTGCACGGCAGCAGCTCCTACAGGAGCATCTGTTGCTGGATGCAAGTGGATGTTTACAGTGAAGCGTTGAGCAGATGGCAGCATGGATCGCTACAAGGCGAGACTTGTGGCTCGCGGGTTCACCCAACCATATGGGTGTAGACTATCAGGATACTTTCTCTCCAGCGGCTCGGTATTCGACATTACGTATTCTTCTTTCTGTTGCAGTGATACAAGACTAGCCCCTAATCAGCTTGATGTAAATAACGTGTTTTTCTATGATGACCTAAAGGATGAGGTCTACATGCAGCAACCACCAAGGTTCGCAGTTGAGGGGGAGTGTCAGAAGGTTTGTAGGCTTCACAAGGCAATCTATGGCATTAAGCAGAGTCCAAGAGCATGGTTTCAGAAGCTCTTGGATCTGATAGATCAACAGGGGTTCGTGAGATCGACTGCTAATCATTCACTATTTGTTTAGAGGACTCAAAGAGGTATAGTTGTCATACTTGTTTATATTGATGACATCATTACTATAGGAGATGATGAGAAGGGCTTCCAGGCTGCTAAGGATTTTCTAGGTCAGCATTTTGTGACTAAGGACCTTAACAGTCTACGTTACTTCCTTGGGCTGGAGTTTTCCAGAAATCGACGAGGTCTTGTGATAACCCAGAGAAAGTACGTTACAAATCTTCTCTCTAAGACAAACACGACAGATTACAGGCATGCCACTACTCCCACGGACCCGAGCATGAAGTTATATAACGATGCCACTAAGGAGGTAGACAAGAGGATGGAGCTCGTTGGGAAACTCCTATACATGACCATCATCGGGCAAGATATATCCTTTACAGTAAGCAAAGTGAGTTAGTTAGGAGCAGCTGAGACAGGCACATATGGATGCAGTCCATATGATTCTGAGGTATCTGAAGATCTCACATGGCATTGGTCTTCTATTTAGCAGAGGTACATCCCTTGCCTGTACAGCTTGTGTAGATGCAGAATATACGGGATGTCCTAAGGATAGGAAGTCAACCTTTGTCTCTGCAATGTTCATAGAGAGTTCTTTGATGTCATGGAAGAGCAAGAATCAGACAGTGGTCTCCAGATCTAGTGCAAAATCAGAGTACAGAGCCATGGCACGGGTTAGTACGTAGATGACGTGGGTCAGATCGGTTCTTATTGACCTAGCAGTTGAGGTGCCTCTAGTGTGACAACCAGACTGCCCTCTTCATTGCCAACAATACAACCTTCCATTAGAGGACCAAGCATGTCAAGGTAGACTGTCACTACACTCGATACATGATTTAAAAGGGTTTCATCTCCACCACTCATGTTAGCCCAGGAGATCAGACAGCAAACGTGCTCACCAAGGTCCTAGCTATAGGGCCTTTCCAGAGATGATGTTCCAAGCTAAGCATGATTGATCTCTACACTCCAGCTTGAGGAGTGTTGAAATATTAGTTATATTTGGTCTCTTTTATGTATTCTCTACTATTTCAGTCTTCTTTATGTAATTTGTCCAACGGGTATCTCCTCTATATAAGAGAATCCTGGGGCTTCATGAATAGCAACTCATTATTTTCTCTCAACAAGAATCTATGCTTTGAAGAGAGAAAAAAGATTCCTCAACATGTTTCCAAAAAGACTTGTCAACGAGATGTGGGCTAGAAAAAGGAAAAAAACTTCCAACATAAAGTTTCAGTAGGCTCATAAATTGATACGGACATAGATATTCAGTCTATTTGCTTGAATCTCTGAGAATTGACGCCCAATAATCAAAACACCCAGCCATCATTTCCAAATTCCAGTTATACGATATCGCTAAACTTCGATATAGTATTTTAGAAATAACTTTCCAGTGACAACTTATCACCCCCTTGTTGCAACAAATTTTGTCAGCAATCAGCTCTTATTACAACAATCATCACATCAACTATTTCTTGCAATGACCCTTCTTGTCACAATTGATGTAGCAAATTTACGTGTTCTCATTGATCATGCTCAACTTAGTGATTGTTTACGTGAATACCTTGTGTGATGCTGTACAAAAGGACGTCTTGCAAACTATTTTCCAATCGTAGTTTTTGAACAGATGCCCATGTAAATATCATCCAGCATTATACAAGCAGTATTTTTCCACAAATTTGCGTAAATTCACACGAGCCTTTCCAGACAAGCCCTCCAAAACACAGATAATCTCAAACACGAACTGTTCAGAAAAATAATTATAACCCGGCTCAACTTTCAAATTTGTTTAGCTTGTGCCATTACAATCCCCGTTCCCCTCCCCTAACCATCCTCGTACCTCCAATGACCGACAAAGACAACCACCGCAGCCAGATCTCTTTTTTCTGGTATCATCCTCCCTGGAAGAAGCACGACAGCCCCCGGTCTCGCATGTCCATTCAGTTCCAACATCTGCGATTATTCGTCTCAACCTCAACAAACTACCATCAGAAGCTCGCGTGCAAAACACCTCGAGAATAGCATAAAAAAGCGAACAACGCCAAAAAAAACATCAAATGCAAGACCAAGCAAGCACCATTTTGCAGCAACGGAAGTGTAACAGATTTTGGTCCAGGATTTTAGGTATCCGATGAAGATAAAACAAAAAAAGCATTGATCGACAAATAGGAAACAAATAAAGAACACCAAAATGCTCACCGCGACGTCCGGGATGCTGTTCTCCACCTTCGCCATCGACCAATACGCGGAATGAAGCGTCGGTCGGCTGCTGCCTTTAGCGGGAGCTGAGAGGGTTGATGCGACGGGCTGGGATGCGTGGCTGGTTATACCATAACGAGTAGGAGTGGGGATGTTAGTGGGGGTTGGTGGGGACGGAAAGTGGACAGGGTTTCCGGTTGGGGGAGTTTACGTCACGGCGCTTTCGTGGCGGGCTTTGCCTTTTGCTTTTGTTTTGACGGGCATATGACGGCGGCGGGGATTTCATGCGAGGCGTTGGTCCTTTGTTTTTGTTTCCACCGGTGCTAATAAAATGGCTAGGTGTGGTCTACAAAGACAAATAAGAAAGCCAAGGAGAAACAAAGGAAGAAAAGGATATGTATTGCCCGGAACCTGGGTTCTAAAGTGTCGAAGGTGGAAGGAGGGCCTGCGGATGCTGGAGCGCAGTGCTCTTGTTGTTTTCGCTTGAAGTCGTCGACGTGTGATGAGCTTGGCTACATCGGAGTATAGCAGCTACAAGGGTGGAGGCCCTCAAATCTTGCCTCGAGATGGTTCCCTCGTCGTTGTCATCTAACGTGAGCCCTCACTGTCACTGGAGCTTGCGCAAAACTGGAAGTGACTCTCTCTCAAACTCTCGATGGTGATGGATGATGGTGTGGGGGCGGTAGATCATAGATATATCAAAATAAAAAATAAAGTTCTAAAAATATATACATATAATTCACATAAAAGACATCCAAAAAAATAAAGTTCAATATATAGGTATAATATACATATATTATAGATATACCAATTTATTTACATACATAAACAAAATTCTAAAAATATCATAAGTATGTATCGAACAATGCTATAAATATATATAAAATATGTGAATTAGATATTATGTATAAAGATACAAATTTAAATATAAATATACGATATACATGTATATATACCTATATATATATTGTAAAATAATGAACTATGATAAATAAGGTTGTAAAAATAAATAAAAATAACCACAAAATAGTTTATAAAATAAGAAAATTTTTATGTTTTAAGTTTTTTTTAAATAAAACCTTATCATTTTATTCTTAATTATTTTTGTATTTATGTATTTTTATCCTGATGTGGTCTACATGGACCAATCAAGACTCATGGAGTGCTGACCCACCCGGTCAACACCCCTCTTCACGGGCGCTACCCCGTACTTCGCAGAGCCCCTCATCTTCTCCAAATTTCCACTCCACCTCCACACCTCTAATCTCCTCGATTTCTTCATGAAAAAAATTCACCGGATTATGGAGCACCTCGCCCTATCCTTAGAATTCACCTACTACCATCGATCGACGAGAAATCTCCATTCCAAAATCACCTCCGTCACTTCTATAAAACTCAATTTTCTTCTTCCATTCAATTTTTATACCCTTTGAACCCTTGTAACCCATCTGATTGCTTGCCACAGAGGTACTCTCGTGATAGGAGGCATGGTCCCTTCGATCCGAGGCGAGGATAAGGAGGAGGAAGATCCAACCGCCGACGGTGTTCCACTAGGTCTCTACTGCTCCCTGGTCCTTAGCACCAAGTAAGAGATGATAACTTGGGATTTAGGTTCACATTTCAATTTTCTAGCATAACCCTGCAATTTATTTCAGTTCATTTCGTTTTATTTCACGTTAAAATTTCAAATTGTAGTTTGTCGGAGCTCTAGGCTTCAGCCATCGCCCATCGTGATCGAGACCTATTCTGATCCCTCTAACACATCCATCATCTTCTCCTTCACATTCTCCATCGACTCGAGCCATCAACCACCATTGATCTTGCTCAGATCGAGATCCTAATATCTTTCACTGCCACTTGTCAAAGATCCCACCATTACATGTCACCCCGTGTTGTTTCAACTTCACAACTGGTCGAGGATGTTTGCCCTCGGTCACGAGGATTTTGTGCAGGTCCCAACCCTTAAGGACCCCATCTAGAGGTGCATTGACCATGACTTGAGATTCTAGGTCGTTGGAGAAAGAACCGACCTCCAGGCCTCCCCGACGAGGCCCTCAGTGATCTGAGGTCACTTGCAGCTGCAGAGGAGTCCCATCACCATTTTCAGCCATCCAGGAGCACGAGAGCTGGCCTAAGGATAGAGGAATCATCGATCGAAGTTCGACCATGAATACCTTCTTCACTATTCTTCATGGTAGCCCGGCTGTCGTCCGATCAAGAATGAGGGCCCAGACCTAACCTGGGTCATTGATTTAAAACGAAGCAGTACAACGTCTCAGCCATTGCACACGCATAAGTGAATCACACAGAACCGTTGGATCGGATACCCCCATGTGCCAGGCACGCTCCTCACTGGGTAATTTGCACCAATACCCCTTGGTGTTTTGTATCTTTAAATTAGTATTGTAAAATATTTAGTGTGATTTGCATATATGTACTAGAAACTTTGTATAATTACATGTATGCCCATGTTAGATGCTTAATATTTTTTAAACTTTGGATATTTTATGTGTTTAGCTCTGTATTTGTATCAAATGTTATGAAATACATGCTTAAGTTTTAAAATTTGCATCTAGGTCCTTGTATTGTTGCATACTTTTATCTCTTGTATTTTGCTTGAAGTAAAAAATTATTTTATGCCAAAATTATGGGGAAATTAGGACAGGTGCCTAGAACCATGCTCTTGCATGCATAATTTTTATTTGTCATTTAACCAAATTTTCCTATTTTAAAAATAAAAAATGCATATTTTCCATGTTTAACATTTAAAAATCCATAAACTATCAAATATTTCTCCAAAAAATTGAACTTTTTAACCTATATTATAGTGTATTTTACCAAATATCCAAAAACCACTAAAAATACAAAATACAAAATATAAAAATTTCAAAACCCTTAAAATCTTATAAAAATTAGCATCCAAAAAATACATATACATATACACATACATATTTCTGGATTTTTCTTATTATATAATATATATAGTTTAGGGTTAATTTTAGACTTATAAATACTTATTAAACTCCAAACAAGTTTGGGAATTTAATATATTCCATGTTTTATGTATTTCCAAGTTTAAAA